>CM047816.1:5901285-6386602 GCA_026214975.1 Gentiana macrophylla | reverse complement strand
AACAATCAATCGAGTAAGCGGATTAAATTAAAATTAAAGGATAACTTCGGAAGAGAATGTCAAGCGACAAACAACGGATCACCAAGTCCCAAAATCCACGTCTAAGAACAACAAACCGACAAAACAACAAAATAAATATTGTTGTGACTTATTACATCCCAAATGAAGCTAAAGGATACTAAATTCTATCTCATAAAAGCCGAATAATAAATTACATAAAATAAAAGTCCAAGTCTTACGTAACTTTAGAGCTCGGCGTCGTGTTCTGTCAACTCCGTCGCCATAACCCAAGTCAACATCATCTGTCAAGTCACCTTCTCGGGGTGGGGACAAAAGAGAGAAGAGGTGGTAAGTACATACGCGTTACTAGTAAGGAGTAGAAGAAGCGGTACAATATATATACAATCAAGCAGGAATCACGTATAACATGGCATAAATCGCTCAATCAATCACTACCACGTAGGTTGTAATAGTAGAGCTCTCTCCCCTCCATACTAGCTCCGTAGTATAACCTCCTTCAAAATAAGATTTGTTACATCAATACCAAAGGACCACTACGCGGGTGAACAACTTCCACATAACACGGGAGGCACCTCGAGGAGCACGGGTTTAGTCCCGATGTGGGAGTTACACGTGTCCACTTGGCATCATACAAGTAGAGGTGCAATAGTCCCATGCTAAGAAGAATAGATGTGCCTCACCAATGATATTGACGTTTAGCTTTTAGAAACAACACATATGTAGTTTACGGAGTTTAAGTCTAACCACCGATTCATTCACATAAAAGGTTTAGGGACTTCAGTCCTAGACATCTGAATGCGTTATGCTACCTAGCGCATTGTAAATGAATCATTGACCACTAGGTCAAAGTCCTAGCAACGCATTCCGGTGCTCACCTCTCGCCACACGTGAGAGGTCTCAATTGTGGTGCGATTTGATACCAAGCTATCGAAAGTGGATGTTAGACATTGTCAATTAACGTATAATGTCTCATAAAGACATGCATACCAAACCATAATATATGGAATAATATTTAGGTATATAAACACCACCGTTCCATATTATTATTATCCCTTTTTTTCCTTTCGGAAATGAGTAAAAGGGCAAGTGACATTTCCCTTCCCTTTCTGCAAACTTTCGGCCATAAGCAGCATAAATTAGGTTTGTTATATTATTATTATATTATATCATCTATAAATTTAACTATATCAATAATTCTCCCCTTTTTTCTTTTTCCTTCTTCTGGAAATACATGTATAATCGAAATAATGTAATAATATAAAAAAAAGGACACCTGCTGCGTACTCTCTTTTTTTTTGTGAAGGAGGACCGCCGACATATACCTGGGAATTAAACCCAGGACCAGGACCAGGACCAGGACCAGGACCCGTTCCCTACCAAGCAATTATAGTATAATAATATTCACATTAATTAATAAGCTTGTTTACAAGTAGAACAGACGCCATCAGTAGCCGTCCGAACATGAACGACAATTTTGCAAAGCACATTATATCATGGTTCCAGTCGATCATTAACAATTTATTATACTGATTAACAATAGCACATCAACACACGATCGAAAAACACCCCCTTATCTTGTCCATGACTTTTATGAAGCTGACTCTTCACAAAATTGACAACAATATCTCCATTGAAATCCATTTCCAAGGTCCTTGTAATTTATCCATGATTCAGAACAAAGAACGGTGTATTGATTGATCTTCTGTTCGAAATAACAAATCGTTGTTATGGAAACGTCCGTCTTCGCGGTGATCACTTTCTTCTACCATCGTTTGCACAAATATTCAACCGATCAGCCCCGGATTGAGAGATTGCGTTCTTCCCTTTTTCCTCTAGAACCGTCGCCCCTTTCTCCAAAATCAGAAGATTGAATGTAAAACTAATTCTGATTAATTAGGAGTTATTCCCCTTTTATACTCCTTAATTAATATCTCATTTATAATCAATTAAAATCCTTTTTAATTAATCTTCTAGGTCTAATAATAAAATGGAAAATAATTATATTTCTCCTTTTACAATTATACCCTTCTTGGATTTTCGGGGTTTTACATTGTGTCTAACTTGAAGACAAAGATGACGAGTGATGATTGGAAGAAACTAATGGCAACATGGATTGATGTTATTAACTCTGCAGTGTAAGAAGGAGTTGAATGACCGATTAGAGGAATGCAAAAAGACATTTACTGAAGAAGCAATGTGTTACCTTACAGATACATGGTTGAAAGGACATATGGAGACATTTGTTTCGGCATGGACCAACTCAATTTTTGGTGACAATGTGCGACGATCAATAGTGATACAAATGTGCAGCAAACGTTTTAGAATAAAAATTCCGGCACAATAATCTCAACAAAGACGAGTCTGTAAATAGCATCAGTAATAAAGGGAAAATGGAGAAGAAACATAAGTAAGGCCTCACACCTACGAATCATAACGGTGTCGGCCTCACACCGAAGAATCACCGACCGACTCAATAAAACTGTCAGCAAAACGCGCTTGAGACCTTCTTCTTGATCTTACGCTTGATCTTCTATATGTTCTTTATTAAGCTTTTGAGTACCTTGTTCTTCTTCCTTCTTACGTCTTGAGGAATACATCGGTTAAGGCAGTGGTTGAATGAAAAGAAATCTTGATGGCTCTAATGCCTCTTCGGTACCAACTTCAACTTCCTCTCTTGAATTCAGAGGCGTTAAACTTATTCATCGTTGAAACAATAGAGCGTTGTTGACATCGGCTTTAGAGATAAATCATCAAAAACCATGTATGAACTTTTTCCAAAACATAACCCTTTGCATTGTCGTCATAGTCAATCTTATCAATAAATAAGATGCTACTAGAACCATAAAATTGGATATCTTGGTACATTGGCCCGTGACACTTATACCAATCGGGTTTGTTCGTAAAACAAGGTTTCTGGCATTTTCATGAGAACAAGTGTAGAATTTCTCGATGATGCATGAACTAGTTATCGATAGGTGATTGTTGGTAACAGGTGAAAAAACCATTGGATTGAGCACATCTTTTTTGTGAATATTTGGTTGTAGGTCCCTTTCATGAAGATTGGTACTTACACTTGTGAGGATATTTCTAATCGAGCCCGCCGTAAATTCACTTTCAAGAAGCTTTAAGAGTTTTCCGATTGGCAAAGAAGGCAAGACCAAAGGAAATCCACAAAGTCTTTTGAAGCCTCTGCAAATATTAGTTTTTTTGACTTGGGATCAATCATCAGCTTAATTTCCATCGCTGCAATATTTTTTTCTCAAGTTTATCTCTGAAGAAGAAAGAATCTTAAAGGGCTATTATATACTAGTAGAATTTTGTAGTACTAGCATTTATTGTAATATTGCCCTTAACGAAAGGTCACTGCAATCTCTCCCACTTCCATTTCTCAATTCCTTTCGTTTCCTTGCTCCAAAAAAAAAAAAAAAAATTTAAATAAATAAATCCTTTCGTTTCCCCTGCCTTACCATGTTTAACTTAAAGGTCATTAAATCAATCCTCCTCCAGAGTCAGTGAGCGACTACATACAATCAATGAGACAATCGCCTTTTGATCCAAAAAAATTCTGTTAATATATACAAAGCGTATCGTTTGTCTCTCTTAAATTTTTATTTGTCCTTAAAGTTTTATTACCTTCTAGAGATCCTGCGATCATTTCCTGCCTCCCTCAATGTCCTTCGAGACACAGAGGAAAGAAATAAAAATAAACTCTAGATTGGCACTATCAAATTCGTTTCATGCACCATTATTTTGTTTTGGACACTATTAGTTTTTTTTTTGTTTTTTTGTTTTTTTTTTGTTTTTTTTTTACACACCATAAATTATGTACTCAACCCGTCCTAGAGTAAAAGGTTTTTTTTTTTCAAGGGTTTTCACCAGAGTATTGTATGTCCACAATAAAATGGATATACATAAAAAAAAAATGGTAACACGACATATTTTACATTATTATCATGGTGTAAGACATTTTAATTTATGTGGATCAATCATTGTCAATGATTTAAAAGTGTTTAAATAACTTTATTGTGATTATTTTGCTTACAAACATAAGATTTTTGTTTTCACACTACGGTTTAAGAAAGAGAGACATTCATATTTTTAAAACAATTAAATAAATTGAATGTCATCGGTGCAAACGAACCACATGTTACTAAGCGGGGTTTACGGACCTCGCTAAAACAAAACAAAAAAATTACATATAGAAAAAATTTATGGACTCGTTAAATTATTTTTTTACTCTTAAATACATTTTGGACCTTGCTAATTACACTTTACGGATCTGCCAATGTATGTCATTAAGGAGAAAAGTGTAAAATAATAGTAGTAGTACTTTAGTTATCATTAATACAATAGTTTTGTAAACTTTAATTAACGATATATAGTTTGTTGAATTAATGAATAATTAAAGGTAAAAGAAAAATTTAATAAATGCTCCATTACATTTTACATTTTTTTAGATTCGCTGAGTTATCACCAAACAATTATGCGAGACTAAATCTTGAGTGATGTCAGGACACCAAAGGTGGTACCTCTCCCAACAAGATTTCGGACACCAAAGGTGTCCAAACATCTTGCTTAGCGACCAGTCCATTCCACCTCGACCATCCTTCGTTGGTTTTATGTTTATTTTTGTTTTATAAAGAAAAACATCAATCAAAATATTCTTTTCCCCTTTCCATTTTATGCCAGTTTCAGTTTGTTGTGGAAATTGAAAGTTTAAAAGGGAAAATTTAAAGGTTGCATATCCAGGTATACAGTAGAAGGAAATTTAGTGCTAATTTAGTCATCAATTTATCGTTGCTAAAGTTCACTTACAAGGAAGACACTAGTAAGCTGTAACACTCCGACCTGAAAATGTGAGCACTTATTTAAATTCCAACCGTTCAGTCATGAACCTAAAATTTATATACGTACTGGTACAAAATTAAATGCGAAATGTAATTTAATCAATGAATGTTTCACAACCCTATTGAGTTTCAGTGTTTATATGAATAACTTACTTATAAACCTTTGCAATCCTCATTAATTAGAAATTTGGCATCTCCTATACTACTTGATAACGTTGAAATTATCTCTACTTGATAACGTTGAAATTATCTCAGTGTTCGGTGGTGGCGTAATGATGGATATCTGCTGTTTTGGTGGTGTTAGTTGTGGTGGCTCACGGTGGAGCTATGTATGCACGTGGTGGTGCCGCACAAATAAACATAGAATGGGAGAATTTGGCTTTGCCTTCTCTTTCTATTAAAATGTATGAACTGTCCCCTTAGAGAGGTTACATATAGTCCTATTTATAGAGAACTTGTTACATAACGCAAGATAATTACGATAATGTACATAAAATGTGCGGCCAAATAGCGCATGTTCGATCCGCCGATCAAGCGGGGGCGGCTCCGGACTTGAGGTTTGTATCCCTCACCTATGGACTGTCCTGGTGGTGACCGACCCTCTTATTCCGGGGACGCGCAGACGGCCTCATGAGGATCCGATAGGCGCAACAGTGATAGGGGCGGCGGGTCCAACCCAGAAATAGGGATCTCCCTATCACTACTTTTCCAAGAAATATTTAAAATGAAATCATGTTAAGGAAATAAACCTCAAATTGGTTCAAAACAGTGCATTTCATTTACCTTCTTACAAACTCGGGAAACTACTAAACAAAAGGAAAAAAAAAACATCATGGAGAGAACCCTAATAACACCAAATAGTGTCTTGTCTCATCGTAGAGAACTTGATCTTGCGAATAAAATCAAAGAAGAGACATATCCCATAACAAAGACAACTAAAACCTCCATTACCGACAACACATAAAACCCCAATAACGACTAGGTTTTCAAGATGATGCCACACTTTTGTTGCACATAGATTTTCATCAGCAATAGAGTATGCGGAGTATGCAGACAATTTGGGACTTGTTCACAACGTTGTAATCAGCTAGGGTTCGGCCATCCTCTAGTTGCCTGCCGTCGAAAACTAAGCGAATGTGCTTAGGAGGAACCCCTTCAAAGTACTCAATTTTAGTCTTGACAGAGTAGATGGTATCAGAAGGCTCTACCTCAAGGTTTATGGTCTTCCCCTTAATGGTTTTGATAAAGATCTCCATTTTTCTCCGCCCATTGCCTAAGAGTTTTAGCTTAAATTAGATTAATCGATGAAAAAAAAATCAACATATAAACTTAAAAAATCGAGCGATTTCTGGAAAAGAAAATAAAACATGGATACAATGTCATTGTACATTGTTGAACCATTTACGAAGTACTTGTACAAGACATCAATAAATTCAAATAATTTACAAGTTACAACGTACCCATTTGAACAACACAATTAGTTTTCTGAACGCGTGCGTTATCTTGCCTGCCGTTAAATGAATTATTAACAGCATACTTACATGGAAATATGACATGAAACAACGGTGTATAATGTTAAATACCCGATAAATGGCGACATTTCCAACATTTTTTTTTATGCAAATGCTATGCCAAAAGAAGAAAGTTTTATTATAGTATACAAAAAAATAAAAAATAAAAAATAGTAAAAGATGTACCGTTAAACTTAGATTTATACCTGGTTCTTTTCTCTTCTTCCTGTTAAGGAAGACATCGGTTAGGACCGTGGTTGATTGTAAAGACACCTTCAACAGCTCAATGCCTCTCCGGCTCCAATTTTAACCTTCCTCTCTTCAAGTTTAGAGACGTTAAACTTATTCATCATTGAAACAATAGACATGGTTGATATCGACGTTATAGATAAATCATCAGAAATCATGTAAGAAGCCGCATTCTGAACATAACCCTCAGAATCTTTGTCGATAAATTCCATCTCTTGGTTCATAATTCCATGACAACCAGGGCAATGAGCACCATTATTTATGTTTGTAATACCTCTTTTGCATTTGGGATCGCAACAAGTGTAGAACTTCCGGGAGGAATCGATGGATGCTGCCCTGAGAGGAATGTTAGTAAGAGATGAAAAAACCATTGGATAGAGAAGAATAGCGTCTTTGTCAACATGTGGTTGCAAGTAAGTTTCAACAAGATTTGCAGCACTCATGTAGATATTTCTGATCGAGCCCACCATAGATTCACTCAAAGCAGCTTTGTGACGATGCCGATCGGTAAAGAAAGTAAGTAGATAAGGAAATCCACAAAGTCTTTCGAAGCTTCGGCGAAGATTAATCTGTTCGATTCGGTATCAATCATGAGTTTGATAGTCATTTCTTTAGTTGTCATTCTTCCTGAAATGAAGAAAGAAGAATCTTAAAGTTGCATGTTTCAACATAAGGGTAACAACTAACAAATCACAATAATACGTACTCAATAATTTGCAACACCAGCATTTAAAAGACTAAAATCTGCATGTAAGAAACTTATCAATAATTTTCATTAATCTGTCGGCAAAAAACTGTAATTAGTCACTAATCCAAAATTGACAGTATCAAAGCATCATCAGAAAATGAAAAACCCAATTTTTAAACAACCCCCCAATACACACACACAGCCAAAAACAAAACCCCTTCTGTTTAATCAGACATACGTACAGAAGTTAAACCTTTTGATAAAGCTTTGAGCTAGATGGCAGCGACAGGTGCTTTGATAAATTTTTTATAGTAAATCTCTTTTATTTTTAAATCCTAAATTTTCTCTAAAATAAAATAAAAAATAACAACGAGGCTTCAAAAAAGGTTAGTGCTCTAAGAAATTTAGACAAATTAAGGTAAAAATTAAAATCAACAGAACAAACAAAAACTCACCTCGTTTCCGCAAAAATAACTAATTGAATAGAAGTCAGAAATTAATCGGTAAATTGGATCCAACTTTTAGAACTCAACTCTAAAACCCACCAAAAATCTGATAATTTTCGCTGAAAAAAAGAGATGTAGAAGGAGATGAAGGCTGCGTATATTCAGTTTAAAGCAAAGTCGAGAAGATAGGGTTTGTGTTTTAGGGCAAGAATTGACGGCGAATTTAATGTAGAGACTCTTAAATTAGAAATCACTTACAAGCAATCAAAGCAAAACACCAGTCCCGCTAATTTGTTTATCTTTACGACTTTAGAAAAAAAATGGTGATGTGTTAATGGATCAATTTGCAAATGCCCCTCGTATAATTTTTTTAAGAGAAGTCGATAAGCAGTATTGACTATCGAACTCTCACACCTAATTTCATAGAAATGCTTGCCCTACGACACCCCTGTTTCTGTTTGGTGACTTGATTTTTTAATTTATTACGCCTCATCTTAAAGACAAGGTTGGCGTTACTCACCCGTGTGGGATGACTTGATTTTTATATTTATTTGATTGGAGCTACAACTATGGGCTTGTGACAGGTTTGAGTTCGGATACGGTTCGAAACGAATGGGTTAAACTTGGTTAAATTACAATTTTGGTCCTCTAACTAAGCACGTTTTGATTTTGGTCCTGCTTTTTCTTCGGCGACAATTTTAGTCACAGTAAGTGGTCTTTTTTTGCAAAAATAGTCACGAGCATGCCGGAAAGACCACTTACAGGACTAAAATTATCGCGGAAAAGACCAATTTTAGTCACTGTAGGTGGTCTTTCCGGCGTTCAGGACTATTTTTACATAAAAGACCACTTACAGGACTAAAATTGTCGTGCGGAAAAAACAGACCAAAATCGAAAAAGCGTGTCGAGTTAGAGGACCAAAATTGTAATTTAGCCGCTTAAACTTGAATACTACATAAATATTAAATGAGTCAATTTTAAGATTTCTATACTCAACTCGTTAATTCGTAAGCATGCTTGAAATAAAAATACTTGTAGAAAATTATGTATAAATTTGATTCTTAATTTATATATATTAAAAGTAATGTTTTACTCATCTTATTTTTGTGGGTGATATTGATAGGGACTATCTTTTCACACAAATGTTGTTTTACACTTATCAAGAGCCGAGAGTGGGCTTCGTTTGGATATTCCACACGCTGCCATTACGACCGTAAATGAGTCGGGAAAATATATACTATTACGGCCAATTTATGGTCAATTCACCTGACAAGAACATTCGACCCAATTTGAGTGAATCGATCATTATCTTGATTTTATTCTAGTCGAATTTTGAATGTTTTTCATACTCAATACGGTCGAAAGACATTCGACTAAAATTGAGTACAAAAAAAACTTTTAATATTACATGCTCGAAATTCGATCGAGATCAATAGTGGTAACTCTTATATTGTTGTTGTTATCTGACCCAATTCTAGTCCGAATATGTAGAGTATTCCGGACTTAATATTGGTCGAATGATGCTCGACTATGTATGAGTTTGGAAAACTTCAAACATTCTACAAAAATATGGTCGAATCAACCAAAGTGTGCACTCTCAACACGTTTATTCTCGACCATATTTCATTATGGATAATGTGTCATATTCGACCAAACTTTGGTGAATGAATGAAAGCGTAAAATTTAAAAAAAAGGGCAAAATTGGAAAAAAAAATTCTGTATGGTAAGATAAAAATTTGTGTGAAAAGATATTCCCTTGATAACTCAATTGTTTTATTTAAGAAATTGATTTTCTTTTAACATATTATGTTAAATTGAAATAAATTAAGTTTTATAAATTTATAGTATTCCTTTGTAATGAATACGTATTTTACACAACTAAAAGCAAGGTCGATTTTGGTTCGAGTTTGAAATTGCTCGTGACTGAGTTTAAATTTGATAGTCATGTCAAATTAGTACTCGAATTCGATTTTATAAAATTTAAAGTACACTCAACTCGATAAGCTCAATGTTTAACTCAACTAATTATGATTCACATGACTTGAAGTCTTCAATATATATTTGAACCCCAAAAAAATCTTAAACCCTTGACTAATTTTGGTTTCGTCGGTGAGAGTCAAACGGCCAACATTAAAGGCATACAAATTCTTGAAGGTGTAATTATTAACAATGAGGTTCTGAACTTTGCTGATAGAACTAAAAAGAATGATTTCATCTTTAAAGTTGACTTTGAGAAAGCTTTCGGTTAGTTAAAATGACTTGATCTCTGCATCTGAATCTGAAAGAGCTGTAATCTCTAGCTAGGTCAGTTGAGCTGAGTGTTCAAGTCTGAGAATGTCAACCGAAGTGGTGTTTAGCTGAGTTCTACAGTCAGCCGAGTAAAATTTGTTGAGTCTATCGAACACGTCTAAATCAATTTCGCATCTGAGTTGTTACATCTGGTGACTCATCTAAGCTGAGCACACATCATAGGGTATTTATGTGAATTCCGGCAGAAGTCATTATGGCGGCTAGAGTTAGGTTTCTAACACTATAAATAACATCATTCATTAATTGTAACCTAGTAATGGGTGAAAATCATCGTGTAATTTTGTACATAATAAAAGATCTCATTTTCTATCCGTTGAGTAGTCAGCACAACGTCGAAAATCACATTAAATCTATTTGTTCTTCTTGTTCCTTTCTCTTTTTGTGATTGTTTCTGTTTGATTGATGTGTTGTTCTTTGCCTTCTATTCCAATCTGTTACAACACCTTTGAGCCATTTTAATTGGAAATTCCTTGATTTCAATATGGCTCAGAAGAATTTTAGAGACCGGTTGAGAAGTTAATTAAAATGATCCATGTTGCATTGGAAAAAAAGTCGAGTGCAATTTAGCCTCTAAAATTGATGGGATCATATGTAATCAGTGGCGGACGTATGATCTCAAGTAAGAGGACAGTAAAAAAATTAAAGAGACAAATAAAAAAATTAAAGGAGGGGAGAGGGGCAAACTAAACACATACTACATATTGTATCTAGGTCTGTCACGGTGTGTAATGTTAGTTTGACATCCTCTATACTTCTTTTCCAAGAAAAATCTAAAAATGAGTAACTTTTCAAACTATTTAATTTCCATCACAAATCAAGGTTTCTTTCTTTTTCTTTTCTTTTCTTTTCTTTTTTTTTTTTTTTTTTTTTTTTTTTTGAGGAAATCACAAATCAAGTTAAGAAAACAAATCTCAGTTCTCAAAAAAAAAAAAAAAAAAAAAAAAAAAAAAAAAAACAAATCTCGAGTTAAAAACTCTAATATTTCTAAAATTTCTATTAATGTCATTAAATTTTGTGTAGAATGCTGCATAAAATTCATAAAAGAGAACTTGATTTACATAAAGTACCTCCTCAAAAAAAAGATATATATATATATATATATATATATATTCATCAACAACCTCTAATGTGGAGTACGAAATGAAGAGTGGACTTGTTCACAAATCACAATGTTGTAATCAGCTAGGGTTCGACCATCCTCTAGTAACTTGCAGGCAAAAATTAAGCGTATATGTTTAAATGGAATCCCTTCACTCTCTTCAATTTTAACCTTGACACTGTAGATGGTATCAGAAAGCTCTACCTCATAGGTTAAGGTCTTTCCCGTTTGGGTTTTGAGCAAGATCTCAATTTTTCTCCCCCCATTGCCTAAGATTTTTGAATCACATAAATTAGATCCATGTACATTATAAGGAAATAAACACGAAATTTATTCATTAAAAAAAACTTAAACATTTGAAATTCCAGTATCTCCATTTTGCAAGGTGACATAATTTACATCGAAATAACACATGTATTTTCACGGTAAATAATGTCTCCGACACAGAATGGATACGGTAAACAACGATCGAGTGGGAGGCCAACCTTTTTTTTCATGTGCACCTATAATACTGTGCAATGCTAAAAAATACAGTAGTAAAGATAATATTAAAGTATATATATATACCTGATTCTTTTCTATACTTCCTCTTAAGGAACACGTCGGTCAGGACTGTGCTTGACTGAAAAGACGCCTTCAACAGCTCCAAAGCTTCTTCATTTCCAATTTTGACCTTCCTTTCTTCAAGTTTATAAGCATTAAACTTGTTCATCATAGAAACAATAGACGACGTTGATAAAGTTGTTACAGATAAATCATCGAAATCATGTAAGAAGTCAGATTCTGAACAAAGCCCTTGAATCTTTATTATTGATAAATCTCATCCCTTTGTTCATAAACTTGTGACAACCGGGACAATGAGCATCATTATAGAAGTTCGTAATACCGCTTTTGCATCCGGGTGTCCCACAAGTGTATAAATTGCAGCAGGAGTTGATGGATGATCCATTTGGCGACGACTGGGAAATGTTAGTAACAGATGGAAAAACCATTGGATTGAGCAGCGCGGTTTTGTTAATATCGGGTTGTAGGTGATCTTTATCAAGATTTACAACACTTTTGTAGATATTTCCGAACGAGCCCACCATTGATTCACTCGTAAGGAGGTTTACGGCGGTACCGATTGGTAAAGAAAGTAAAAAGATTAGGAAATCGACAAAATCTTTTGAAGCTTCTGCAAATAGAACTTTATTTGTTTTTGTGTCAATCTGAAGCTTAATAGGAGTAGTTATGTTTCTAGTTGCCATATTTTCTCGGGAAAAATGGAATTTTAGTCCGGTAACTTGTCCATTTTTCGATTTTAGTCCTTTTCAAACTCCGGTGAGAATTTTGGTCCGTTAAGTTTTAAAAAATCGGATTTTTAGTCCTTTCTCGCCGGAATGCTGATGTGTCATATTAATCCGGTGAGAGCTGCTGAATTGGCGGCCATGTGGCATGACCATGCTGAGTTGGCGGCCATGTGGCGGATTGGTGGCATGTGGGGCCCATCTTCGAGATTTTAGTCCGGTAACTTGTCCATTTTTCGATTTTAGTCCTTTTTAAACTCCGGTGAGAATTTTGGTCCGTTAAGTTTTAAAAATCGGATTTTAGTCCTTTCGCCGAATCTTGATGTGTCATATTAATCCGGTGAGAGTTCTTGAATTGGCGGCCATGTGGCATGACCATGCCGAGTTGGCGGCCATGTGGCGGATTGGTGGCATGTGGGGCCCATCTTGAGTTTGAAAATAAAAATGAAGCCAAGGATTCAAACCCATTACCCTTACATAAAATTCAGCTCCTTACCACTATACTATCAAGATCAATTAGTATAAATGGGAACTAAAAATTATAAGTAATGTTTATACGTAAGTGTATGTATATAGACACTTATATACACGCACATAAATATGTTTTTGTATATTACGTAAGTGTGTGTAAGAATATAAAAACACTATTGTGCATATATATATATATATATATATATATATATATATATATATATATATATATATATATATATATATATATAGATATATATGTATGTATGCATGTATGTACATATATATATACACATATATTTATATACATACTTACATATACACACACATATGTATATGCATGTACGTCTGAGATACACACACACACTGCATATATATATATATATATATATATATATATATATATATATATATATATATCGTAGCGATCTCAAAATTTTTTACATTTGTATATGCATATACGTACTAATAGTGTTTTTACATTTGTTTTTAACACTAATAGTGTTTTATATTTTACACACACACACTTACGTAATATACAAAACATATTTATGTGCGTGTATATAAGTGTCTATATACATACACTTACGTATAAACATTACTTATAATTTTTAGTTCCCATTTATACTAATTGATTTTGGTAGCATAGTGGTAAGGAGCTGAATTTTATGCAAGGGGGCATGGGTTTGAATCCCATTTGCTTCATTTTTATTTTCAAACTCGAAGATGGGCCCCACATGGCCGCCAACTCAGCAGACTTCTCACCGGATTAATATGACACATCAAAGATTCATTCGAGAAAGGACTAAAAATCGATTTTTTAAAACTTAACGGACCAAAATTCTCACCGGAGTTTAAAAATGACTAAAATCAAAAATGGACAAGTTACCGGACTAAAATTCTATTTTTCCCTATTTTCTCTGAGTATCTGTTTTACCATAATGCAACAGGTCATTAATGGCAAAATTAGGATTTTAGTCCTTTAACTTGGCCTATTTTGGATTTTAGTCCTGCTCCTGCTCCGGTGAAGAAAATGGTCCTCTAAGTTGGTTATTTTTTTGGATTTTAGTCCTATCCGCCGGAAATAGCTGATTGGGCACCGGAATCTTTACAAAACGCTTACGTGGCAGCCTAGTTAGAGGACTATTTTTAAAAATTCCGGTGCCCAATCAGCTATTTCCGGCGGATAGGACTAAAATCCAAAAAAAAAAAAAGCCAACTTAGAGGACCATTTTCCTCACCGGAGCAGGAGCGGGACTAAAATCCAAAATAGGCCAAGTTAGAGGACTAAAATCCTAATTTTGCCTTAATTAACCAGAAAACAATAACAATATAAATTAAAAATCGATTTTTAAAACGTCAATCATGTTCTCCAAAATAAAAATAAAAGTGTCAATCATCATCACAATAGATTGTTGACAATTTGACATACAACATGAGTCTACCGATTGTGTAAAGAATAAAATTTGTCAAAAAAATAAAATAAAAAATTACTCACATAGCAGAAGCAGGTCGTTTATCTGTGCACCACCACCAAAAAAAAAAAAAAAATATATACTACAAGGAGATATAGGTTTTAATCCAACATATATATATTGGAGTATTAATTCTTTTAGTTAAGACTTAAGAATCCGTAATGAAATACCTAATACGTAGTAGTAATTGGTAACAAGTCTATTTCCCAAAGATGGGAGGAAAAAATGAAAGGAAAAAATAAAAAATAAAAAATAAAAAAATCAAAGGATATCGTAAAGCTAAGGGGAATAGTTTAAACATAATTATCCCTTAAAGATAAGCTTTAAGTATGGTGTGAAAACCGATTTTAATTTAAACGTAGAGCACCGTCGACAGTACGTGTCAAGGCAAACAATGAAGAAAAAGAAGGGATTCCTGCTAAACATCAACGAATGCAGTTGTGTCTCTAAAATAATTAATCCTTTTGTCTCTGAACTTTACTACACTTGCTTGAGTGAAACAAAACTTTGATGGCCGGTTACAAACTCTAATCCCCATCCCAATGGCGGCCCACAAATAGGATCATCACAGTACTGTCCAGGAGGAGGTTCATCTTCTTGTTGTTGGCCTTTGGAGGATAAATGATCATAGGAACCAGCCATAGGATCACATTCTTCATATTCATATACTTGGCCTGTGAATAAATCATAGCAAATCAACGGGATAATTTGATTTTAGTCCTCTAACTTTCCCTGTTTTTGTAAATAGTCCTCTTTTTGCTCCGGTAGCATTTTCAGTCCTATAACTTTCTATTTTCTGGATTTTTAGTCCTTTTGCCAATTCATCACCGGAGCTCAGCGAAGTGGCTTAGGGTATATACAAAAGGACTAAAATAGAAAGTTATAGGACTGAAAATGCTACCACATGGCAACCACCTAAGCACTTCGCGGAGCTCCGATGATGAATTGGGAAAAGGACCAAAAATCCGGAAAATAGAAAGTTATATGATGAAAATGCTACCGGAGCAAAAAGAGGACTATTTACAAAAACAGGGAAAGTTAGAGGACTAAAAATCAAATTAACCCGCAAATCAACCGGTAATCCACTGTTTGAAGGAGAAGTTTATCTTTTCTCCATAAAGATAACGGTGTTCTAAATCTTGGTAGTGAGCTTATTGAATACACCTTGGTCCAAGATTCAGTATCACCGTATTCTTTCATCACCCATATATCGAGTACTTGTTGAACGTCACTATTCTCCTCCTCAAACTCCCTTCTTGCTGCAAAAATAGTAAAAGCTGCCAAGGCAATGGTGGATTTGTCAATGGTAAGAAGGCGGGGAGCTATTGTCTCTTCGTCATAATAACTCCAGCCACGAGGAAACAACATCTCTTGAAATGACTCAGTAGTCAAGTTGAAAGCAAGTACCCGATAATTAGGGTCCGACCTCATGATAAAGTGGATGGATCCATGAGAGAAGACAGACTGTTTACACATGCACAAGAGAAACTCCCTGTCGACGGTCATATAATTGTGAAACACAAATTCAGACATATCCCCCAATATTCTCCATGAATTGGTGCTTAGATGGTATACTAAGCCTATTTCTTTAGAGTACCCAAAGACAGATACATACAATTGCTAACACTTTATATTCATTGGTAGCATCATCATATCCAAATCCGATATTGTACACGGAGCATTTAGATTCAGAGTCGTCTTCTCCAAGGTCGGGGACGGGAAGTTTTCTGAATTCTCTAATAGCAGGGTTCACTAGAGTTGTATCAGACCAATTTTCTCTTACATTTTCTTCCCAATAATAATCTCCCCTATTTCCTCCCTTAACGCAAACTATGCCATTGAAATGATCAATAATGGTAGTCGGACCAGAGCGATTACCTGATATCTCAACATCATCATTCGATGATGTAGATGATGATGGTGCAGAAAAAGCAGAAGGGATTCGTAATCCTCATACCAGCAAGTCACAAAGCTCTTATAAATACCAAAGTCATAACGTTTCAGCTTTAAGCCGACTACTTCATCATCCACGGGCCATGGCCTTGGCACGTCGGAGTGCGAGATAGGTGTCCTTGAAAAGGCAACTTTCTATCACCACAGACCAATCTTTGCAAACGCATCTGAATCGGAGCAGCGATCGAACCGGCAATTTCAGTAGGATCTTAAAAATTACATCTTCGGGCAGATCCATCTTCTCACGGAATTAAGCAGAGACTTTGTTCATGCTAGTTTAGCAGCATTAATTCTGTGCATAGAGTCTTCGCTCGTCAATCGCATATGCTTTGAATGCCTCCGATATGCAATTCTGGGTGTCTGTTTCTATTTCGTGAATAGGGAAAATGAGACCGGCGGTGTTTTAGGATCGGTATATTCATCAAAAACAAGGAATAAACGAAGAAGATCAGTCGCTTTCTGTTAGTAAATTTCCCTTGTGGCAAACACTGGTTTAGGTTTACCAGCACTTTTATTGTGGTCATCCAATATGTAAAAAATAGAAGAAAAAAAACTGAAATTATACGCTTTTTTCTGCACAAGGAGGACCACAATATATACATTCACAGAATTTTATTGACTTGAACCCGGGCTATCAAGTCATACTTATGTAGCTTATATAGCTAGCTTAAAATTTGCCTAGGTTTACAAAGGAGGCTTATATAGCTTATAGACGAAATACCAAAATGCACTTCTACCTAATATAAGTCACTCAATTTGTTTTTTTTTTTTTTGTCAGAATATAAGTCATTTTAAATTACTAATGAAACATTTGTTGCTCATTTCAATTTCTTATCGTTAATTTATTAACAATCCAACTACTATTAAATACTTTATAATCAATTGATTAATGATGGTCAATGTATATTTTAGGCATTTCCAGAACAAGAAACTGGAAATTGAAAATGAATTTACAGAATTGAAGTCAAGAAGATGAAGATCATCTTCAACAATTTGAAACTGGAAATTGGCGGGAAAATGACAAAGATCAATCTAAGCTATAATCGATGTTTACAAGACTTGATTTCAACTTCTAACTTCTAATGATGCTCCTATCAAGCATTTATAGCAGCTTGTTGAAGTTCAATTCTGTTATAACCGCTCCAACCGACTTGCACACTAAGGTGTTCGACTTATGTCATTCAATCATTTTCTTAATTTGCGTAAAAACACCAAAAAAATGAAACGCAGTGATTAAATATATTAGACTATAATGTTTGGTTCTCCAAAAATGACCATAGCGTTTGATATCCAATTTGATTATCATTGATTAATGTAATAATTATAAAATTAAAAAAGTGACCGAATATATACAAATTAATAGTAAGATAAGAAAAAATATTATAATTATTACTCTTCTGGTAATGTAAGGTCGACTTACAATAATAATAATAATAATAATAATAATAATAATAATAATAATAATAATAATAATAATAATAATAATAATAATAATAATAAGAAGTTATAAAAAAAAAACATTATGTGTGAGCTCTTAATTAACTTCTCTCGTCCCCTATTGTCTACGCTCTATCTGGTTGAACACCAGCATATCAAAAACCAATTCCTTGTGGGGCGATTTTTGTCATTTATGCATTGATGATACCTAACACGAGCTACGCCATGTGTCACCCTTGGAGGGTGCATAATAAATGATTAGGCCTTAACCTTAGGGCATTAAGGGACATGGGCCCCAGAGACCGACCTAAGGGCAAGTCGTCAACCCCAGGTCGGAGATCGGCATAAATTCCTTCTCCAACCACCGCAGGTCGGCTAAGGTCTGGCGAAGAGGAATTGCCCAGTTCGGCCATAGTGGCCTTGGGGGCTGAGCACATGACGCTCCGCACAACCCGGTTGTTATTCCACGTGGGGGATAACTAAAGGTAAATAAGGGAAGAATCCTAAGTCATAAAGACTCAAATCCTGATATTTAATGTGTCCATAATTACCTCTAAATTATAGGGATTAATGCGTGTATATCCTTAGGGAATAATAATAAAATATAATACTTGCATATCAAGTAATAGGGGCGAAGTGCCACCTATTTAAACCACCCTAAGGAACTACGAAGGACTTGATTCCGATTCAATTATTGGATATGTAGGCAACTCTCAGAAATAACTTGTGAGCCCAGTCTAAACAAACAACAAAACACGTTCCACTTTACACAAATTAGGGTTTCTAGGGTTTAAAATCTTTATCACATAGGAGATTGACCCGTATTAATTCTTAGACGGTTTCCGGCATCGTCATGCATCAACTTCCTTTAATGTTTATTATGTGTCATTTTGCACATATTTTTCATAACATTAATCGATTGTCAAATAGTCATTGTACATAGGCATGGCTAGACATATATATATATATATATATATATATAGGGTTGGGTTCCCCTACATACCATACTATCCATACATACCTACATACCACTTAAATTAATAACCCAAACCAATCAGAAACATAAGCTTCGAATTACCCTTCCTACCCTTCCTCCTTCTATTCACCTTTCCTCCTTCGATTACGCCTGACACCTTCCTTCTTCAAATCCGGCGACGGCGCTACTTGGTTATACGACTGCGCTACTTGGGAATCCGACGACGGCGAACAATAACTAGTTTTGATTATTGTTTTTTTTTTGCGAAGCATAGCAATGGATTCGGAATCAGAATATGATGATGGAAATCCGGCGATGGAGAATACTCAAATTGTTTTGTACACAGATTATATTTTGGATGAAAGAGTACAAAATACACCTTATCAAGCAGGTAAATTTTTCACTCAAATTGTTTTGGCAAATTGTTTGTTAAAACATACAATACTAGTTGGTGATTTAGTGCATGTGGTTGTTGATTTAGTGCATCTAGTTGGTGATTTTAAATTTCGTTATCATAACCTTTTCACTCTATTCACGAAACTACAGAATTAAGTGAATAAATCAACACTTCTAGTTTGACAAGTATGGCAATAGCTGACGTTGTACTTACATAAGTACAATGAGGTGAATTTTCTTATAATTTTACTTCTTCTTCCATATTTTTGATAGAATATCATGTAAAATAAATGAACGGGTGTATTTAATTTATCATTCAAATAATGCAGATAGTGTGGAAAATATCAACTATAAGTCACCTTTAGCAGAAGAGGTAGTCGAACAAGATGGTACTATAGGTTATAGTTATTTATGCTCTGTTTTTACGTTCAATTGCATCTTATTAGTATTTTAGTGCATCTAGTCACTTTTAATGTGCATCTGATATTAAATTTTAATGTTTTTATGAAGCTACTCCTGTCGTCACTAGAGACCCTATCAACCAAATACCCTATGTTCTAGAGAATTTAAAGCCGGTTGTAGGGATGTTGTTTGATGACCTAAACAAAGGGAATACGTTTTTATAGGAAGTATAGTGAAGTCGCGGGTTTAACATCGTTTGGATATAGAAAAACATGGTAAAGGACCTAACGGAAATATTATATACAAGCGTTGCGTATGTAATAAGGCGGGGGATAAGCAAGCCGACAGGGGAAACTAAGAAGGGTTCCAATAACTAGGGTTGGTTGTCGTCGCTAAAATAGTTTTCAAAATAATAGAAGATGGTGTAGAGGAAGAGAAAACAAAGAAATACATGGTTGCTACTTTTATAGAAGGCCACTCACACCATCTTAATACTCCAAATACCATGGTCCATTTGAAGCAAGCTAGAGATATAAACATCGTGCATAAGAAAATAATAATTGACAATGCAAAGGTAAATTTTGGGGCGACCAAGTCATTTAAGATGTTCAAGGAACATGTAAGCGGTTTCCGTAACATTGGTGCGTCATTAGAAGATTTTAAGAACTTCTCCAAAGATGCCAAGAAATTTATCAAAGAGTATGATGCACAGATGTTAATTGAAAATTTTATGCAAAAAAAAAAGCAATGTGTACTACATTCTACTTTGATTTTGATGTGGACAAGGATGGGAATTTGAGCAGAATATTCTGGGCTGATCCTATTGCTATAAAAAAACTACATGCTCTTTGGTGATCCGCTTTCGTTTGATACAACTTTTAATAAGAACCAATATAAAATGGTGTTTGGTCCATTTACGGGTGTGGATAACCATAAGAGATGTGTGGTCTTTGAGTGGGTCTCATTTATCAAATGAGACCACAGAGTCATTTGTTTGGCTTTTTGAAAACTTTTGAAGGCCATGGGTGGGCGTTATCCAAACTTCATAATAACGGATCAAGATCCGGCGATCAAGGCAGGAATAGAAAGGGTCTTTGGAGATAAAACACAACACAAGTTTTGTGTGTGGCATATCATGAAAAAGTGACAGAGAAAGTAGTAATTAAACTACATGTAAAGAAACCAACTTTCTAAAAGACATTAATGCTTGTGTGTGGGCGATGACATTGAGGTACATGAGTTTGAGCAAAATGGGCATCGATGATTTCGACTTACAAATTAAAGGATAATGAATGGTTGGATAGCGTAAGAAATTATGTGCCTATTGGATCCCCGCCTATTCAAGGGATTTGTTCTTAGGAGGGCTTATGAGGGCGACCTCAAGATCGGAATCAAAAGCAGTTTCTTTGGAAACTTCACTAACCCCAATTTATCCTTGGTTGAATTTTACATGAGATACGAGAGCGCAATGGATTCTCAACGATGGAAACACTCCAAGTTGGTAGCGATTCCAAAATTCATCGCCTCAACTTATTACCCCGCTTGAAATGGAGGAGCATGCTTCTAAAATATACACCTCTGTTATATTTTATGAGTTTTATTGAGGAGGTAAAGGCTGCTTGTTTTAGATGTGGTTTAAGAATAGCACTCTGAGATGGTGTGGTAGATACTATTATCATCACAGACCGGGGCGGACAGAATAAGGATTACATAGTCCAATTTGTTATCTCTGAATATAAATTGGTATGCTCTTGCAAAGAAGTTCACCGAGAGAAGGTCTCTTGTGTCGCCACGCGATTTGTGTGTTGAAAGATAAGGGTTTCGATGAAGTTCCGAAAGAGTACTTGTTGGATAGGTGGATGAAAAACGCAACTTGTCAGCCGGTTTTTAGTGTAGATGGAACGTTACTTGTTGATTGTTCAACATTAGACACTAAAAACAAAAAGATTGGAGTTGTATACAAAGCATTTGCCTGTGTATCTATGGTTGAAGACAATGAAGAAAAGGCAGATGAGTTGTTGAAACTACTTCGTGACTTTAGAGAGAATGTCACAGACGTTAAAGATTGTTGTGAAAATCGAAAGAAAAAAAAAGTCAACAAAGATGATGAGATTGAGAAATTGCTAGGAACAAAACTTCCAAAAGAAGTTACTATACTTCCTCCAAAACAGTCAAAAACCAAGGGGTCTGGAAGATCGGGAAGAAGGATTATTTCGGAAAAGGAAAAAGCTATCGAAGAGCAGAAGAGGGACCCAAGAAAGTGCAACTATTGTGGTAAAATGTCATACCATGACTACAGAAATTGCCCCACACGTCTCCTACAGAAAGATGCCACAAAGAAGGAAACATGTACATAAAAGGTGTTGTTGAACACTCCACATTTGCATTTGTATTAGGTTATTTGAACATCAGAAATTAGAGGGTCATTATATTTAAAGTGCTTATAATAGTATATTTGTTTTTGACTGAAAACACAGACATTGGTGGGAAGATATACGAGATGATCGATCTTTTCTCTATCAAGCAACTAGAGTAGTTCCAGAGTCACAGGGGTGTTTATCATCATGATTATATATGTCCTAGTTGTCAAGTAGATGTTACTTTTCCTAAGATACAATATTTTGTATAGTGACTGTTCTCTTTTGGGTTGCAACCTAATAATGGTTATCTATTTGGTTTCTGATGGGAGTCAACTTTACGTGATTCCGGTGCATTTTCTACCCCCGTTTATCCCACTTTTAGCATGTTTCTTGGTGTATTTAGACCATCTTTGGGGTAATATCGTGAGTTTATAGCACGGGGAGTAATTCCGTCGCTTTGATGGTTTACTACCTCTTTTTATTGATATTAACCTCATTCCGAGCACCTTTACCCTCCGGAATGGTTTGTGTGTCTTGTTCATTTATGATGTTGTAGGGCCTAGGTGACTCGAGGACCCGGAAGGCGATATTTTGGACAAAGGGACATGTTCGTAACACAAGATTGGAGTGAAGAATCATCGACGAAACCGGAACCAGTCACTTCATGGGCATTTTAGCCACACTTTGAGGCATTTTCTGGACTTTTGGTCTGCATGAAAGTTGTAGAGGATTGAAAGAGCTTTCCAACGCATGTTGAATCACCTCATTTGGAGCCCTAGAAATGAAGTTATGAGCAAAATACTGGAGCTGGGTTCTGGACTGGCGTCCAGAAATATGAACTGGCGTCCAGGGTGCTTTTTTTGATGCAGAGAGTTGAGACTTCAAGTGGACGAGCGTCCGGAAAAGTGGACGAGCGTCTGGGGATGTGGATGGGCGTCCAGGATGTGCAAACGGGCGTCCAGAATGCCAAATTTGATTCAGAGAGTTGAGATCTTCAGTGGACGGGCGTCCAAGCGATTCAAAGCAGAACCAGTCACTTCATGGGCGTTTTGGTCACACTTGGAGGCATTTTCAGGGAAAGTTTTCTTGATGAAAGTTGTATAGGAGTGAATCAGCTTTCCAATTCATCTTGAATCATCTCATTTGGATCCCTAGAAGTGAAGTTACGGTGGAAATATCAAGGCCATTCTCGACGAAAGCGTCCACTCAAGAACAAGCTTCCATTTCTTGCATTTCGGGTGGATCAAGGCCTGTCCCTCGGATCAAGGCGTCGTAGGGCGTCCAATCAAGCGGCGTCGAGGGCCAAATTCTGTGATTTTTTCTGCTGCACTATAAATACCCCTCACTTCCATTTCAAGGAGGAACTTCTTCTCTTCTCCAAACCCTAGCCCCCTTCTTGCTCGATTTTTGTAGTAGTTTGTAACACATTCTCTTAGCATAAATTAGCATAAACATAACTCGATTATTCCATTTCTTAGCTTAGATTTCAATTCCAAACAACAAGTCACCTCCTTTTTGGTGAATCTCCATTGTTGTATTTTTTGGAGCTCAACTCGAATTTCTGCAATTAATGGTGAATTTCTTCTCTCTTATGCTTGTTATGTCTCTTATTTACTACTTCCATTGCATTTTAACTAGTATAATGAGTAGCTAAATCCTCTTCATAGCCGGTCATGTGAAATTTGGTGAAATCACCCTTTGGGTGATGAAATTGGGAGTGGGTAGTGCTTTTTATTGTTGTTTCTTGCATTTTTCACGTCTTAGAACTTGTTATAACGGATATGGACTAGATTGATCACCTAGGTCAAAAATCACACACATCACTCTTGAGAGTTGTTCAGAGAGAGGGGTGTGGGAAAAGGGTTCTAGGATCGCATTCTAACGTGAGGTTACTCGTTTTTACGTTTAAGCGGCTCTAGTGCAAGACATGCCTTGTTAGTGAATTTTCCTTAGGGAAGGGTAGTTAACATAGCATAAGGTGTTGGGAGAGAGTTGTTCAAACACTAACACCGGGTTTAGGAGTTTGCACCCGTGAAATTGAATGCAAGAGTTCGTTTGTTATATTGCACACTCCCGGTTTTGTCTATCCTTGGGGTTGAAATTAGCCATTTGGATCATGGTTCGGCTATGTCCTTCTCCCTTAGTTAAACTTTGTTAGTATTCATTTTATTAGTCGTTGTAGTAATTAACCTCTTTGAACATTGGTTTGCCTAGACTAAGTTTTAAGTTCACTTTGGTACTCACATACACTTGTCCTTTGGGTTCGACCTCGGACTCCTGTAGCTTTACTACTTAATCGACCCGGTCCACCGCCGGTTAGAGAGCTTGTTTAGTCACCGTTGTCTTGAGTATCTTATAAATTTGTTTGGTGAAAACAACGCTCATCAAAATGGCGCCGTTGCCGGGACAAGTGTGCTATTTGTGATATCTTGCAAGTGAACCAAGGCTTGGGCCTAGGTTTTGTTTTATTGTTTTCTTATTTTTCTTTATGATGGATTTTTGTTGAAGAGTCACATCACTTACTTCGGTGGTGGTGGTGGCTTGAGACCGTAATTGTGTTCTTGTTGTTTTCTCGAGTTCTTGCAAATGAGCTTAAATGGAAGGATTTTTCAACCAATACTACTCACTTGGACAACAATACCCTTACCAACCTCGGACACACGAACAATGTTATCAACAACATTCGTGCCTCACCTCGAGATCAACAAGAGAATAGCCACGGTTCTTGGTCTTATGAATACCCTAATACATCTCGTAATCGAAATTTTGGTTATTCGAGTCACGAGCCATGGTATTATGAGGGTTTTCCAAATCCTAATGATTTTCAAGATTATGGTGCTCGTACTCAAGCGGGTTGATAGTTTCACACAGAGTCGGCCACCCAATCAGAATTCGGCATGGCAAGAGCCCTACCATCCACTTCATCATGATCAGTTTGCACCTCATCCACATGAGGAGTGCATGGAGCATATAGCATATGTCTATACTTATGATGAAGCAAGTAGGGAAATGGACAGAGTGGATGAGCTTTATGAGAAAGTTGCTATAGCCAAAGCCGAGAAAATTTCGGAAAATCAGATTTCTGACTGGGAGATGCGAATGGATGATCTGAAGCAGGAGCTCATGGAATCTACGATTCGGGTTAATGGAATCCAAGAACAGAGTAAGAAAGATGAGAATGAGACTCCTATGGATGAAGAAAGTTGGGTAATTGTGCACAAGCTTCTACGGACGTTGTGTGATAATCTCAATCGATTCGTGAAAAAACGAAGAGTGGAGCATGAAGAAGATGCATTTGCAATAGAGGCGGCTAGGGTTGATGAGGACTTCACTGTTGAAGTTCAAGTTGAGAGGGAGGTTGATGATTCAGTTTTCTATGATGAGGTTTCTGAGCCAGACAGAGAGTCGGGACCGCCCATAGCACCATCACATTCTATTGAAATATCTGGATGATACCCTGGTGGAGTGTGAGGCGGAACCAACCATTGTCATGACTGAGCAAGAATTCTTTGGTAATGAAACGCTCTGGGATCAAGAAGAACTGCAAGACTGTGAGTTGGAAGCGGCGCAATTGTTGTCTACTACACCACCTTCCTATGATATACAAAATGATGACTTGACAGAGAGTGTGGTAGATTCGATTGTGGTCGTCGATTATGTGGAGATAGAGTCGAAAGAGAAACTGGGATCGCCCATTTCACCCTCACTCCTAATTAAAGTAAATGAAGATGTCATTATGAAGAGTGTGGTGAAATCTTATGAGACTGAAGAGCCATTTATGGTAGAGCTACCGGGAGAAGTGGAGATTATTAGCATGCCGGTCCCGGATTATTATACTCTTCCACCTTGTGTTGATGAGTATTACGCGATCGATTTTGTGTACTCACCGGTAGATGGAGCTCAAAGAATTTTTAAAAAGGGACAACTACCATGGAATGGCAATCACAAGAAGAAGGTGATGAAAGATTTCGACACAAGAGGATTCCCGAGTTGGGAAGAGGTAACATCGAGGGCCATGAGAGGTAAGTTTCTAGTGAACTTGATTTTCGTGATGCTTGCTATTTTTAGTCTTCTTGAGTTGTTGATCTTTTTGAGTTCGGATTTTGGTTGATGGTTTTGGCGATACTTGTTTGAAATAAAATATTTGAATTGTTGTTTTGAGTCTTTTGTGGTATGAGTCTGTTTAGCGCCACTACGTCGATGCTAACGACGTTAAACAAAGCACTTCTACCTTTCCTCGCTCGTGCCAAGGGTATAACTTTGAAAAAGTTGGCATAGTATATGCCATTATGTCGAGCCAACGACATAAAACAAAGGCGCTTTGTGGGAGGCAACCCACCTTTTTTGATAATTTTGTGTTTGGAGTAGTTTTTGTTTGCAAGAGGGGAGAGTTTTGTCTTGAAAAAGAGAGGTTGTGGTGAGAGCTTCATGTTAGTTCTGGCTTTTGTACTTAGACGGGGGTGTTTTCATGTGAGCCTCTGTGGCCTTATTTTATGCATGGATGCTCTGTGTTTCTTTTGATTATCTTTACATCCAGTGCGATTCCCGTCTAGTATGGTCGATGTGCTTTGATACTTTGTTTGTGGCATGGCTTCTATTTTTATATATCTCGTATCTATCACCATCTTTTGGCACGTGGACTTTTCCGTGCATGTGTTTTCCTTGGTTTTTGTTTTTATGGTTTGAGATACTCGAGATGGAGCTTACTAGAAGATGTCACGTGGGCTACAAGTGCGCTTCTTTCATGCGGGTTACGGTCAAACAAATAAGTCTTTTTACTCTTTTTCACTCACACACCGAGGGAATGTGTTTCGTTTAAGTGTGGGGTGGGGAGACTTAGCCGTTTTCTTGGTATTGATTGTTAAATGTGCTATGAATGTGGTATGCTTAGCCTATGATCGGGCTCGAGTCGATTTTGGGTAATTTTAAAATTTTTCAAGGATTTTCACTCGTGTTTTGTATGTGTTATTCTCACAATCGAGTGGTAATCACCTTAGTCGGGTCCCGAACATATGCATTGTGGTTTGATATTATCTTGAGAATGGGGTTTATTAATTTCACGAAAAGCTACACTTTGTGCACAATTTGATTGCTACCACCTTTCATATCACTAGTCTCGAGGCGAAATGTTTGAGGTTCACCTAAGTAGGACACGGGATGACGGTCCTGGCATTCTTTTTGACCCTACCATAGCCAAATAAGCCTAAACCCGAACATTTTCCTTCCAGTAGCCCCTCTCACTTTGATAGAATGGTCCGACCACCATTCGCTTTGTAGCTGTTTTGTTACTTAGTCAGAAACCTACCCTTGAGCCTTAATTATGGTCACATTTCCTTCATTTTTACCCTACGAGTGGACTTAGTCTTTTGTTAGACCACACTTGCTAAGGCAAGTGTGGGGTGGGGGAGATGATGTTTCTAGTTGGGTTGTTGTTTCTCGTTTTGAGCTATAAAGTGTTGAGGAGCTCGTTTGGGCTTGGTGTTCGGTTTTTGGGCCAAAATAAAAGAAAATCTTTTCTATCTTTTCTTTCAAAAAAAAAAGAAAAAAAAATCCAAATAAACTTTGATGTATATAGAAATAAAGGGTTGGAGTCAAAAGTGTTGAGCTCAAAAGTTGCTTTTATGATGTTAGAGTTGGGATAGTGAGATAGGTGCTAGTGTGCTCGGACTCACCTCATGACGCTTGAAACATAGTCGAGTTTGGCAATGAGTTCGGGTGTATTAGTATCCTATGGTTCCCAAAATGTTAAAAATGATCAAAAAGGAGTTTTGGTGGTTTGTATGATAGAAATGAAGTGGTACATGTGTTGATTAGGTTCACTCGTACTTCTTTTCCTCCAGCCTCCCAAAATACCCTTTCGATTAACCAAAATTACCCTGGCCTAACATTATAACCCTTCAAGTCCCGCTCGATCGTGTCCAAACTTAGTGACCTTGATTAGTGGAGAAGCTAGTGATTATGAGACGGTTGGTAGGCGTTTGGTTGGGATTCAAGCCCCGACAATCATTTTGAGCACTTGGTTTTAGCTTGGCACCACACACACTCCATTTTCTTGATAATGTTGCACCGTTGTGTTTATGTTCATTTTTCTTACTTTGTGGTTACCTCGAGAGTGTGAGTAGTAGCACCTACATCACAAAGTTGAATCCACTGGTTGGTTTTAAAACGCCTAATTTGCTCGAGGCGAGCAAAGGCTAAGTGTGGGGTGGTGATGGGAGTCAACTTTACGTGATTCCGGTGCATTTTCTACCCCCGTTTATCCCACTTTTAGCATGTTTCTTGGTGTATTTAGACCATCTTTGGGGTAATATCGTGAGTTTATAGCACAGGGAGTAATTCCGTCGCTTTGATGGTTTACTACCTCTTTTATTGATATTAACCTCATTCCGAGCACCTTTACCCTCCGGAATGGTTTGTGTGTCTTGTTCGTTTATGATGTTGTAGGGCCTAGGTGACTCGAGGACCCGGAAGGCGATGTTTTGGACAAAGGGACATGTTCGTAGCACAAGAGTGGAGTGAAGAATCATCGACGAAACCGGAACCAGTCACTTCATGGGCATTTTAGCCACACTTGGAGGCATTTTCTGGACTTTTGGTCTTCATGAAAGTTGTAGAGGATTGAAAGAGCTTTCCAACGCATGTTGAATAACCTCATTTGGAGCCCTAGAAATGAATTTATGAGCAAAAGACTGGAGCTGGGTTCTGGACTGGCGTCCAGAAATATGAACTGGCGTCCAGGGTGCTTTTTTTGATGCAGAGAGTTGAGACTTCAAGTGGACGAGCGTCCGGAAAAGTGGACGAGCGTCCGGGGATGTGGACGGGCGTCCAGGATGTGCAAACGGGCGTCCAGAATGCCAAATTTGATTCAGAGAGTTGAGATCTTCAGTGGACGGGCGTCCAAGCGATTCAAAGCAGAACCAGTCACTTCATGGGAATTTTGATCACACTTGGAGGCATTTTCAGGTAAAGTTGTCTTGATGAAAGTTGTAGAGGAGTGAATCATATTTCCAATGCATCTTGAATCATCTCATTTGGATCCCTAGAAGTGAAGTTATGGTGGAAATACTGAAGGCCATTCTGGACGAGCGTCCACTCAAGAACAAGCTTCCATTTCTTGCATTTCTAAGGTGGATGGCGTCCGAAGCCTGGATCAAGCGTCCGAGGGCGCCCAATCAAGCGCCGTCAGGGCCAAATTCTGCGATTTTTTTCGCTGCACTATAAATACCCCTCACTTCCATTTCAAGGAGGAACTTTTCTCTTCTCCAAACCCTAGCCCCTTCTTGCTCGATTTTTGTAGTAGTTTGTAACACATTCTCTTAGTATAAATTAGCATAAACATAACTCGATTATTCCATTTCTTAGCTTAGATTTCAATTCCAAACAACAAGTCACCTCCTTTTGGTGAATCTCCATTGTTGTACTTTTTGGAGCTCAACTCAATTTCTCGCAATTAATGGTGAATTTCTTCTCTCTTATGCTTGTTATGTCTCTTATTTACTACTTCCATTGCATTTTAACTAGTATAATGAGTAGCTAAATCCTCTTCATAGCCGGGTCATGTGAAATTTGGTGAAATCACCCTTTGGGTGATGAAATTGGGAGTGGGTAGTGCTTTTTATTGTTGTTTCTTGCATTTTTCACGTCTTAGAACTTGTTATAACGGATTTGGACTAGATTGATCACCTAGGTCAAAAATCACACACATCACTCTTGAGAGTTGTTCAGAGAGAGGGGTGTGGGAAAAGGGTTCTAGGATCGCATTCTAACGTGAGGTTACTCGTTTTTACGTTTAAGCGGCTCTAGTGCAAGACATGCCTTGTTAGTGAATTTTCCTTAGGGAAGTGTAGTTAACATAGCATAAGGTGTTGGGAGAGAGTTGTTCAGACACTAACACCGGGTTTAGGAGTTTGCACCCGTGAAATTGAATGCAAGAGTTCGTTTGTTATATTGCACACTCCCGGTTTTGTCTATCCTTGGGGTTGAAATTAGCCATTTGGATCATGGTTCGGCTATGTCCTTCTCCCTTAGTTAAACTTTGTTAGTATTCGTTTTATTAGTCGTTGTAGTAATTAACCTCTTTGAACATTGGTTTGCCTAGACTAAGTTTTAAGTTCACTTTGGTACTCACATACACTTGTCCTTTGGGTTCGACCTCGGACTCCTGTAGCTTTACTAGCAATCGACCCGGTCCACTGCCGGTTAGAGAGCTTGTTTAGTCACCGTTGTCTTGAGTATCTTATAAATTTGTTTGGTGAAAACAACGCTCATCAGTTTCTATAGTTGATTTTGATGCAGTTGTAACTTTGTTATGTTTGCCTTCTTACTATGGATGAATTTGGATCCCCTATTAGCTCATGATCTTTTGCTTTTGATTCTGTTTATTGTTAGCTTTTGCTTTGCATGTGTTGTTTTCCGATTCTGCTGCTTGTGGGGGTTGCAAGCAACCAGACCTTTGTAAGGTAACGATGTTTTGCCTGTATGCGTTGTATAAATCATACGGAACAGTGGCTGTTTTTTTATATTTCCGATTCTGCTGTTTTTGATAATTTAGTGCATCTGATCACTATTTTAGTGCACCTGGTTATTGTTTGAGTGCACCTAGTTATTGTTTCAGTGCACCTGATTACTTTTGGTTCGATTTTCTTTTACCTTTAATCTTCTAATCTCTATGGATAACCTTCTCGGAAGGAAAGAAAGAAAAAAGAATAATCATGGAATAAATCCTAATTGCATGAATTATTTGATGGGTTGGTTGAATATGTGCATATGTAGATTCAATTTAGACTCATTTCACTTTTAATGATTTTAGTGCATCTGATCGCTATTTTAGTGCACCTAGTTATTGTTTGAGTACACCTAGTTATTGTTTCAGTGCAGCTGATTACTTTTGGTCCGATTTTCTTTTACCTTTAATCTTCTAATCTCTATGGATAACCGTCTCGAAAGGAAAGAAAGAAGAAAGAATAATCATGGAATAAATCCTAATTGCATGAATTATTTGATGGGTTGGTTGAATTTGTGCATATGTAGATTCCATTTAGACTCATTTCACTTTTAATGATTTTAGTGCATCTGATTACTATTTTAGTGCACCTGGTTATTGTTTGAGTGCACCTGATAGATGTTTTAATGCGTCTCCTTACTATTTTGGTGCACCAAATGTTAGTATCTTTTTAAATGATCAGAAAGAGTAAATATTAGTGTAATTTATTGAACAAGTGCGAAAATATAAACTAGAGAATATGATCCCTAACGCAATCTCATAAAAACATTGACATCCACTTTGTTTCCAAATACATACATGCATACATTTACAATTCACTTTGTTCAAGACTATCTTCATCCTTAAGTACTGAAGACATTGTTCCAACTAATTCAGACTACAAACCCTTTTAATAACACTGACTAAAATCAAACACCAAAAAAACAAAAAAACAAAAAAATCATAAATCCTACAAAGTGCAACTTTGAGTGCATCGATAGAAATTTTAATGTACCTAATGCATTTTTTAATGTAACTACTAAATTCATAAAGAAAAGTGTTTATTAAAATGTTAAAAAAAATTAAAAAGGTCTTTTAAAATATTGCTCTCGGGATTTAGATGTATAATATTAAAAGACATAAAATTTGTTACCTTTCGAAAATTCATATCCCATCTGAGTAGATCGAGCATTGTGCGAGAACGGTATTCATCCAACTTCTGCACAAAGAATCATAGATAATATTATGATACAAAATTATCATAATTAAATAAATCATTAAATCAAGTTGACTATGCATACCTTGAAATAATTTGTGTTGGTCCATAACGTTTCATCAGTTGTAGCTTCCAAAAATTTCAGTACATACACTCCACAATCATACCTTACAAATTGAGCATAGAAAACAAGCATGCAATTTTTTTTAACAAACTTGTTTCATGCCTATGTAGAATAAGAAACATAGGAAATTATATATAAACCAAGTACCCATTCTTTTCTTTGGGGCACCTTAACATTCACCACTTCAAACATGTTCATCCTTTTAACTTATCATAACCAACAAAGTTTTAAATCGATAGCCACTCAACATTATAAACCTTGCAAAAGTAACACGATAAACTCAGACACCAAATCAAAAACAAAACCTCATTTCCATCGACACATCTAGGAACCAATGCGATTCTGCAGCGAGCTTAGCATCACGAATAATGAAGCAGAGTAGAAGAGAGCACTGAGAAAGGTGCAGAGCAGCGACAAGATACTGTTTTGCTTTGTGTACCCAAGACACTTCCGAGACACATAACAAAACAACAACAAAGAACATCCAAATATTTACCTGTACATTTTAGGCTCTAAATACACTCCAACCAACATTCTCAGTTTACCTTAATACAATAGCATGATATGTCAAGGTTAACAATAGTGCATCTAACACAACTAACAATACATCTAGCCCACCTAACAATGCATCTACTAGTGCATCAACAATCACACTTTTGAAAATAATCACAGCCATGAGTAAATCATTAGCGTAATACTTAAAACTTATATGTATGTTTTAGACAAGAAAAAACTTACCACTTCACCGGCAAAGTGATTCTTTGCAACCATTTTCCTTTTATGCATTAGTGAGTCTAAGATGAATGTTGTCTTCTTCTCCAAATCGCAAACACAAAAAACCAATGGTCATCGTTTAATAGAGGAATAAACACACAATGCGAAGTGGTGAAGAAAAAGAAAACAAATGAACAAAATGGTACGGTATAACGTTACAAACTCTTGTTTGATGCATAAACATTATACATAGTTTTTTTTTTTTTTTTTTTGATGTCTTTTCCATCATTAGGCATGTAATGCAACTTTATATATGCATTGTGAAGTGTTTTTCTTCCATCTGGCTTCAAATCCTGAATGGTAGAAAATGCAAGTTAAATTCTGAGAATAAAACATTCTCAAGAAACTATACAAATCTGTTTGTGTTTAAAATTTTACCTTAACAATTGTAGGCATAAAGAGAAACTCTGGATTCAAAAGAGAACATTTAATTCCAACAATATCAATCACCTAAAATACGATAAGTGTTAGAATATATAATGAGAATGAAATGAAGAAATGCTTTTTATTTACACTGTTATTGTTTGAGTGCAGCTGATTACTAGTTTTTTTGATGCTTATAATGTATTGATTAAAGGATGTCAGAATATATAATGAGAATAAACGTAGTAAAGCTTTAGAATTAAACTAAAAAAAGTTTGCAAATGCAAGTAAACTTACACTATATCGTTATCCTTTGGCGTGGCTTTAAACTCATCATCCCTTTTAGTGACTTGCATCCACTCGGTATCGAAAAAGACTAAAAATATAAGTAAGACGATTACATATTGACAAATAACCTAATAAGCAACATAAACACATAAATAAAAATTTCTTACATTGATGCATTGTCGCTTTTTATGAACAAATTCAGTAAGATGTGCATCCGTGTATTCTATACGATTTGAGGGTGCTGGCTGACTATTACATGGAAATAAGTGTCTTATATTAGAAAAGACGGAGTAAACTAGTACATAAAAGTCTAAGAACACATGTTATGAAAATGGTTCAAATTATCGTAATCCATGAAGTCATAGAGTGAGCAAATTGTTTGATTTTAAAATTCGTGGATGTTTTGGTCAGAAGTCAGGATCCGATAGCATGCTCTACAGCTAAACTTCTTCAATTGAGCACTCTGAACAATATAACAGGTTCCTTCCTAGTGAATTTTTTTGATTGAAATGAATATTGTAAAACAAAGTAATTTTAAAACTAGTTCTTACATCTTTAAAGCATGGAGTGTATCCTTGTTTCATGCCTTTGTAGGTGTCCATGAACCGCATCATGTAAACACCCGAATCTACACCATCAACAATATGAGGTTTCGGCACGAACTCCTGAACATCAAACCTAAAGAGGTTTTCACAAGCTTTTGCTTTCCCTTTCAATATCTCACCCATGAAAGCCAACTGTGTCAAATGCGAATAAAAAGAATATATTATAATAAAAAAAACTTATTAGATAATGGGTACAAAAAAGTTGAAACACATACCACATGTTTTACATAGGTACCATATTTGACCGACTTTGGTTTCATAGCATGAATAACTTCAAGCTTTGATTTTCCCAAGTTTGCACAGAAGAGAATATGATTGGGATCGACGTGGGGCACAAAAATCTGTAGGTACAAAAGTGGACATGACTTCAAAAAACGAAAATAAATTTTAAATAAAAATCATATGCTTTACAATCTATTTACCAGGTCTACATCATTGAAATTGATCTCCACACCATCAGTGGGCTGAAAAAATACAATGTTTGTTAGAAAATATAAGCATAAAATTGACGTTGTTTTTAAATTTAAAAAAACATAGCATATAAGAGCTTACATCAACGGATGATGACAAGTAGAGAAACAAACGTAGGGGGGAATCACTAGACTTGTTATACTCTCCCTTATTTAAAATGTCACACCAGACTGGTCCAGACATATATAACTGAAGGAGAAACATTATCTCCAACGACTAAAGATTTCAAATCTGAGCGGGTCAATTCATGTTTGCCATCTACAAAGAAATTTCCTACACAAAAACATGGTAGATAATGCATAAGGCGGAAAAGAAAATATTCTAATGCATCTAATATAATAAACAATGCATCTAGTACTTGAAAAAGTGCATCCATCTACTAGCACAAGTTTCTCAAACACACCAAGAGACATCTAAAACAATAACCAGTGCACCAAACTAGTTACAGTGTGCACCAAACTACTAAACAGTGCACAAAAACATTAGCACTCCGAAAAGTGCATATATCACAGAAGAAATACATATAGTTGTTCAAAATGTGAACCTGATATGTTAGAATAAAAATAATTGTAAAATTAGAAGTCAATTTGAATTATCGAACACAGACTCAATTTGAATTATGGTACCTTTGGCTAAATAATAACACTAAGAGCGGAATCTGCTTTCACGAAAATAAAGTAAATAGTAACGCATATGACAGTGATACAACAAAAAACAAACCTCTCATCAGAGTTGTCTAAGAGAGCATAATCAATCACATACTTCTCAAGCTTAGTCAAATGAGAGAAGATGTCAATGTTCCTCTGCAAAAACGGTGATCGATAAACATTAGAACGAACAACGTTCCGTTTCGTTTTCAAATTTTCCTCATGCTCAACTTCCTGAGGGGAGGTGTCCTTTGTACCACTTCCACTTGCAATTGGTGCTGGTGATGGCTGACTAGAAAATGAGTCTTCTTCATTGAGAGCAACATCAAAGGCTACAGGTGATGCGTTATATGCACCATTTCCACTATGTGTGCCACTTCCACTTGCAAGTGCAATTCGTGATGAACGCCTAAGACAACTCAAAGGAGTGGCTGTTTCAGGGGGACACTGCTGGCTCCCTTGGGTGGTCTCTTGGGTGGAGTCAAAATCAGAACCCAAAAGATCGAAAGATGGCACCGTAGGGTCGACAAAATGAACCTTCTTCTTCTTTACCTCTCCCTCTTGCATTGGACGCTTTCCTAAAGTTTTCTCAAGCTGGAGGAACACCTCCAAGATGGCTTCACGATTATTTTGCCAAAAGATCAGCATTTTGAACTGAAAAGGGTAAAAATTTGATAACATAGCTCAGAATAAGAAGGATGATGACAATAATGATAAATATGAAGATAGAGAATAGCAATATGCCTTTTCATCATTTTTCTCATCTCTTTCAACTTCCTGTCTGTCTAAATTTTCCTCCTTCTGCCTAGCCGCCACATTGCCTTCCTGTCTGGTAGCAATATACCCATCACAAACTGCTTCTACCAGAGAAGCCATCTGCTTAACAAAATCAGAATTAGAGTTTTTCACAATTGCTTTCCTCAACTGGAAAGAAAAGTTATCATACGCCTTGGCAAACTCCAAGGCCGCCTGAGCCAACAACTTAACCGAAGAATTATCGTTCTGATCTTCTTTAGCATCGTTCTTCTCCTCCTGCTCATCTTTTTTATCCTCCTTATCCTCCATTGTCTCTTGCTTTTTATCCATCTCGTCCATAACTATAGGACCTTCTACACAGCCCTTTCCAAAACCAACATCTTTTTCTTCCTTCATCCTCCTTCTAATTTCATCATTGCCCCAATTTGCAAGCGTTGGGAAGACACGTTCAACAGTCCTCCATCTAAAAACAACTCTGTCAAGATATATAAAGACCAAAACCATTATCGGACCCTTATACACCAATGTAGAACTAGCTTCAGATACCTTTGCCAACCATCTTTTGCCAATTACAAATAGAGGTAACCAAATTGCCTTTCTAGTAAATGAACACCAATTGAAATTCGATGCATTTGCCAGATCTCCGCCTAAGAATTTCAAAACAGTAAGCGATACTGTGTCCCCCTTAACGCCCATCAAAAGTGTAGATGCGATATAAACTATAAAATTTCTCTTGAATTCCACACCTCCCGCTCGCTGTGAAATTAATTTGTCCAACAATGATCTCTTCAAAACTTTAGGAATACAACCAAACTGTAGCAACCATTTCTTTTTTTCCTCTAAAAAATCTTCTGATTTTTCACTCGACGTGGCTTCATACAACTCAATGGAACCCATTGGTAACCCAGTCGCAATATGAATGTCCGTGTCTTTTATTTGAAGTTGATTGTTCATCAGTGAACACGCACTAGTGTTAAAGTCTGACAACAACCAGCGTACTAAGGCAGTAGGAACTGTGTCCGTTTTCAACTTCAACAGACCACCAAAACCAATGGCCTCAATGTCCCGTATTTGCTCATCACTTGGACAACTTTCAATAAATTTTGTGATGGAACAAGGAGACATCCTGGTTTTTAAAGTAATGGCTTTGCTTGCGAAGGTGAATCGTTGTTATGGTGCTTCATCTTCTTTGAAATTTGTTTGGCATTCCCTAACTTCACAATCTCCTTCCTCTTCATTTGTCACAAGTCGCATTCAAACAAAAACCCTAAAAATCAAGATTTAAAATCGATTCAAACAATCAAACCAGAGTATAAAATCGTAAAATTAAGCCATCAAAACATCGCAATCCATCAGACTATCTTCACAATTGAAAAAGAAATGAATAAAAACACAGTAAGTAGCTTGAAATAACTGATCGAATCAGTACCTTTAGATCAACGAGGAGAAAGGAAAACGTCTCGAGAGAATTTGATGAGACAACAATCGCAATGTCGTTGTTCTGAACTCGTCGTCGCCGGAGTGCAAAGAGGAAGGAGGAAGGGTGTTGGAGCGATGTAGACTTCGGAAGTTGGAGAACAGGAGGAAGGAAGAGGAAATTGCGTGGGTTCTGTTTGAGATGGAGGAAATCGAGGATAACAGTGCTGAAAATTGGAAACTTCGTAAATTGAGGGTTTTAATTAGTAGTAAGTACGGTAAGCATGGATCAATAGGTATGTATAAGAACCCATTATATATATATATATATATATATATAATTAAGGGAATTTTGTAAATTAGTTTATTTAAATTAGGCACATACAATGTTGGAAGGAATGTTGTGCATAAGTAATAACTTGTGTCAAAAATATATAAATTGATGTTATAACTTGGATGGCAAAGTGTTTGGTATTTTCCTCACTGGAGCAGGAGCAGGACCAAAATTCATAGTAAGCCAACTTAGAGGACCATTTTGCTAATTTTGCCACCACTTTTACAAAATCTGATCATTTTAATTTCATTGAGGATGTAGGAGGAGATGAAGTCATGTGGTATGTTTGACCGATTCTGAGCGTGTTTTTTTGCTTCCCTTGAATTTGAGGATAAACACTAAGTATATAATTAAAATAAACATTATTATACATTGTGCGACATTAACCTTCTACTCATGTCTTTGAGAGAAAAATAAATATTCCACACTTGATATATATATCACCAAGGACGGACGCAGATCCCGAGTAGCGTGACAATAGTTCTAAAGATTTTTCAATAAAAACAATCATAGTAGTTTTTTTGTCCTTTTGGATCCGAAAAAAAAAACAATATCGCAAAAAAGTTACACGATTATACACTTTATGTATAATTGTAAAAATCACTCATATATCACATTAACCTTCTTTCTATTCCTATCGGTAAAGATTTCTAATACTACAAATATTATTCTTTTAGGGAAACCAACATTTTAAATCTTATTAATATTCGTTTAAATGTAGCATTTCGGTAATAACTATTTAGTTTTATTCTCAAATTATTCGATTATTAAAGATGATAAGGCGAATATGAATTTAGAGGGAGTAATGTTTTTTTTCCGGGTGCCCCTTCCGTGTGAGGAAGATCCACCCCTGGCGGTAATAATATAACCCCTCGACCGGGCGGTTTCTCTATGTAGTTCTTCAGTGGCTGTTGTTGAAAGATGATATCATGAACTTTGCTAAAGATTTTGAGCATTGTGGAAATTCTGGCCCAAGCCTATATAAGAGGAGGGGCCTAGAATATGTGGAAATTCTGGGCCCAAGCCTATTATGAGATAAGCGAAGTCCATCACTTAATATAGTGGGTGATACAATATCAAGTGCCCAATATGGGACAACTTTAACACGCTCCCTCAAGTGTGGGCCTAAGGCACTCTTAAGGCCAACAAAGAGGCCCAACACTTGCACAATAAATGAGGGGCTCTGATACCATGTGGAAATTCTGGGCCCAAGCCCATATAAGAGGAGGGATCTCATCCAAAACCTTGGTTATGAGGTGAGAGAAGTTCATCTATTAATATGGTGGATGATTCAATATAAAGTACTCAATGTGGGACAACTTTAACAAGCATCATGAAAAGCTAGAGAAGTACTGCAACTCGTCCTTCATTAATTAATTCAAAACTCTGATATTTCATTAGTTTCTATTAATGTCATAAAAGAAATGAGTAGAATGCTCTACATAAAAAACAAAAACAAAAACAAAACAAAAAACAAAAAAAAAAACCCTGATTTCAATAATAAAAGGAAATTAAAATACAAAAGCTTGACCTTTTTCTTCTATACTGTTTCAGCTTCTTCACCTTGGTGTAATTTTTCAGAGCACTCCCAGCAGAAGCATCAAATTTTATCACTAAAATAATATAAAATAATACATATCTCTATCTTACAATAATATCTCAATCCAAAAATCTCCACAACAGTATCCTTATCCTTATCCCTATAACATTTCAAAAAATATTAAATAATAAATATTCTACCTCACAACCCTATTTATACAAATTAAATATTTATTATTTCACTCCAGCAGCATCCATATCCCTATAATTTTTAATAATTAAATATGTTTAGGGCGTGAATGGTGCATCCCCACAAGTAGGGATGCACTGTTCATATCCCTAAAAATAAATAGGGATAGAGACTATGTTGTGGAAGCTATTTTGGGGTAAACTCTATTTTTTATCTTCATTTTAGGGATAGGGCACCATATAGGGCTTCTGCTGGGAGTGCCCTCATATCTCGCTTTTCATGACTTAGATTTTGAAGTTTAAGCCTCCTCATTTCCAATTTTGACCTTCCTTTCTTCAAGTTTATAAGCATTAAACTTGTCCATCGTTGAATTAAGAGACATGGTTGATATTGTTGTTATAGATGAATCGTCAGAAATCATGTCGGAAGCCAGCTTCTGAACGTAACCCTCCGAATCTTTGTTGACAAATCTAATCTCTTGGTTCATATCCTTGTAACAACCGGGACAAGAAGCACCATTATATACGTTCATAATACCTCTTTTGCATTTGTGATCCCGACAAGTGTACAAATTCTAGAACGAGTTGATGGATGATCCAGAGAGGGGGAATGTTAGTAACATATGGCAAAACCATCGGATTGAGCTAGAAGTGTGGTTTGGTTAATATCCGGTCGTAGGTAAGCTAGCTTCATCAAGATTTGCAACACTTGTGTAAATAGTTATCAAACCCGGCCCGGCACAACCGTTTGACCCGGTCATGAAACCGGGCCGGTTCAAGCATCAACCTGTTTAAGCAAGCGACCAGCTTAAACCCGGCGGTTCAACCAAAGACCCAAGAGGGCTTTGGTTTAACCGGTGGGTCAAGTAAATTAATTTAATGAAAAAAAGGTATGAAATAGGTATCGAACCGTTTTATGTAGCAAAAATACTCTAATCTCTCCGATATAATGCAAATCATTATTTAATGTTTATGTGAACTTACTAATTGTTATACATCTACATCAAAATTAAATATTTTTACTAAAAAAAACTTGTAAATTTCTTACAACATTTTACTTAACATTTTGTTAAATAATTCAAGTCATAATTTCCAACAAACAATACATTTAGTTTTTCTAATCTAATCTAATATTAACAATAAATGCATCACTGTTAAAATAATTAATACTTACATGTATCAATAAAGTATTTAAGAGATGATGATATATTTTCCTCTTGTATTTTTCTACGTATTTTCGTATGATAATCAGATAAACAATAGTTTGAGTTTCCAAATTGTAGCTCATAAGATGATAGATAGTTTCATATCATTATTTACTTTAATATGAATTATCAAAAAAAAAATTGTGATAAAATATATAATTTACCACTATATAAAATTTTCCGGTTGAACCATTGACCCGGTGACCTAGTGGCTTTTCCGAGTCAAAGATCGGGTCAGGTCTGATAACTATGGTGTACATATTCCATAAAGATATGGGAGGAAAAAGATAATAAATAAATAAATAAAAATTCAAAAGATATCCTAAAATAGTTTAAAAGATAATTAAAGATAAATTTCACGTATGCTACAGATATCTTCGAAATAAAAAGTATGGAAAATTAGGGATAAGGACAATAATCAAAAATATTTTTAAGTAATGAGACATTACATATTTTTATAGGGAGAAGGACAATGCATAATTTTATAATGAGAAGGACAAACACCTGAATCCTTAAAATCGGTGAATCTCCCAGGTGAATCCCGAAATCATGAATTTCGACGATGAATCCTTAAAATTAGTGAATTTCGACGATGAATTTTGAAAATTAGTGAATTTCGATTGATGAATTTAAATCAATGAATTTAAATAATGAATTTGAACACAAGTGAATTTCGACATGAATAAATAGTTTTGTCTTTATCACAAAGTTTTCAAAAACTGCCCTTCTACTCAATTGATGAAATATTTATGTCCTTCTCCCTAATTCCCCCAAAAAAGTAAGCTTCGGATAATTCCTTGTTACACTCCGTCGATATTTTTTTATACCTTATTATTTTTATTTCATTTAAAAGAATGTATGATAACCTGTATAATCTTCGACCCAATGAAAATACCATAAAACCTACTATATCAGCGTAGAGTTTAAGTTTAAATGGACTCTAGCTTATCCCTTTACACGAGCGGAAATTATAAGATAGAATTTAGGCTCCTTTGCAACTTAGGAAATACGCAAATTTCAAAATCCACGACATTCTTTCGACCCATTGTCTATATATTTACATAATACTTCAATTACCGGGGAGAAGAAAACTAAAACACACAGACGATCAACTTTTGGGTACAATACGTACATTAACAATGGCGGAGCAATTCAAGATCATTAAAGAAGTTGGTAGGGGAGCTTTTGGCTGCGTTTATCAAGCTATAAATAACGAGAATGGTGAAACCGTTGCAATTAAAGCTATTCAAGAAAGATATCAATCGTCCAAGAAGTGCTACGACACAGAGGTGAAGCCCCTCGTGAAACTTGGTGATCATCCAAACATTATCAAACTCGAACATGTCTTGAAGACGGCGGCGAGGAGGGCAATAATACTTTGTTCTTGGTTTTCGAATACATGCATAGTAATCTTGACACTATAATCCGGAAGAATAACGATCAAGAAGTTAACTATGGTGAAACCGAAATAAAAAATTGGTTCGTTCAACTTTTACGAGGGCTGGTTTATGTGCATCAAAGCGGATACATGCATCGCGATTTAAAGCCGTCGAATCTTTTGGTTACAGAAAGGGGAGATAATCTGAAAATAGCCGATTTTGGTAGCGCATGTGAGATTGACGATAAAACTGCATGCATTGACTGTGTCACCACTAGATGGTATCGGGCTCCTGAGGTCTTATTTGGTTCAACGGATTATGGTCCTGAGGTTGATATGTGGGCGGCGGCACGATCCTTGCTGAATTATACATGGGTCGTCCTATCTTTCCGGCAGATCGAGTGCAGATCAAATTTACAAGATAGGTCGTGTTCTTGGTAATCCGTCTCTTTCCGATATTTATGCCGTTTTCCTATTGATGTTATGAGCTATGAGTTTCCACGCGTGGGATTGGAATCATCCGCTTATGATAATATTGCGTCGTTGATACCGTTTGCTAGTGAAGATGCAATCAGTTTGATAAAAACGTTGTGTTCGTGGAATCCGTTTAAGAGGCCGACCGCTGCACAAGCTCTTCAGCATCCTTTCTTTGACGATCTTAATCCAATTCCAAGAAGTATAACTATGGGATGTGTTAGTTCTGATCTACTTCCACAAGTTGAAGACATCATATATCATAACCACCATGAGTATTTGAAACCACCTGTTGCTACTACAGATAACGTTAATGATTCAGTAATACGTTTTGATTGTCAAGATTCAGATGCGTTGTTGAAGTACCGTAGTAGGAATCCTAAAGCTACTAGGTCGTCAGATTTGATGCCACCCATTCCGGTGAATCCGCTACCTAACAGGTTGTCATGTTTGATGCCACCACCACTCGTTCAACCGAATCCTCTGCTACGAAGACCGCCTGACCGACCCCGAATTTCAACGCATTCTGAAGTAGTGTTTGGTTATTAGACATTTGGCACAATGTGAGATTGCACAATATTTCTGTGCTTAGATTATTTTACTTTTATGTAATGTGAACTAGAGAATGAATGAAGAATTTTGCTGAGCTCATGTTTCTTGTGATAATTTATTAAATATGGTGAACTTGAGAATGAATCAAGAATATTGCTGAGCTCATCATGTTTCTTGTGCATTTTAGTATAAATTATTAAATATGTTGTTTTGCTTAATTGTTTGTATGGCGTGCATTTAAGTTTTCTTGCATTTGGTGCAATTGTTGGTGTTGTTAAGTTGTAAGGTTGATGTTGTATAATTGAGTTGGTAACTTAGGTGAATAACCGCTTAAGACTAAGCGAGGATGAAGTGTCTAAGATGTTCTTGAATCAATTATGACTAATTGTATGGCTCAAGTTAAGTAGCGTCATATGACTGTTATAACAGGATAGGGAATCCAGATGCAAGATAGATAATTAACATACGCAATGTAACATTAACAATCACACGAAATAACGAAACAAGAAGAACACAAGATTTATCGTGGTTTCGGCGTTGTGCCGACTCATGCACGGACGAGAAAAGAGATATTTTATTATGCACTGAAATCCAGATGGATTACACACACTCACGTTTTACAATGACCAATAAAGTTGGTATATATAGGCACAAATCCCTAAACCCTAAACGCCAAGAATCTTTGTTGGATTGCCATAAATGCCCTAGATGTTGTGTCCTCTCACGACACATCTCACCGATCATTGCACGATGTAGAACTCATTGTATCCAAAACACTCACCGACCTCCAAAGAGATCGTCCCTCCAAAATGATTGACCTCCAGCAGACTGCTGACACCAGAAGAAGCTCAGTAGACTTCCCAAGCGACTTTCACAGACTTGGATACACTTCTCAGCAGACCATTACTCTGCTGACTTCCAGATTAGTTCTACCTCACATCCTCTAAAGCAACTGTATCCTTCCCAACTATGAAGGACTGCACAAAGTTCTCATAGGAAGCTGGTAATGAAACCAACAGAATTAAAGCAGCATCTTCATCCTCAATCTTGACATCAATATTCCTGAGATCAAGTAATATTGTGTTCAGCTGATCAAGATGATCTCTCAACTGAGTCCCCTCATGCATCCTCAGTCTGAATAGCCTCTGCTTCAGCAGCAACTTGTTGGTCAATGACTTAGTCATATACAGGCTTTCAAGCTTCAACCATAACTTGGAAGCGGTGTCTTCCTCAGCAACTTTTGTGATAACATCATCAGACAAGCACAACATGATGGTTGAATGTGATTTCTCCTCCAGACTGACATAGTCTATAGAACTGGCATCCCCTCTATCAGATAAAGGAGTCCACAATCCTTGTTGCTTTAAAAAGGCCCGCATCTTGATTTGCCACAAACTAAAACTGTTTCTCCCTGTAAATTTATCAAACTTTACATTCATTGCTAACATCCTTCTAATTAAAGAACAAACATTTGATCACAAAATCCTAGCACCAGTCACCAGCCTTGGTGAAGATCAACTCTGTTCAACCTGCAACTTCTCTGAATCTTGAAGCTAACGCTCCGATACCAGTTTGTCAAAACATAGATGTGAAACTTGCAGTTTAAGAGAGATTAAAAACAGAAGCAATGCAAACATAAAGTATGGCGGAAATGATAAAACACAGAAACAAAGAGAACACGGTGATTTAACGTGGTTTCCGGCATTGTGCCGACTACTCCACAGACAGAAAATGAGATATTTTATCATGCACAAAGTTACAAGGATTTTCACACACTTGTGAAAGACACACATTGCATTGATTACAACATTGGTATTTATAGGCCCAAATCCCTAACCCTAACCGCCAAATATCTTTGTCGGAATTGTCATAAATACCCCAGATGTGGACCCTGGCTCCAGCTGTTATCCACCAAACGAAACTCAGCTTCAAACTGAATTTCCATACTTGTAATCAACTGCTCAGATGTAGAACTTAGGAAAACTCAGCAGACCAAATCGATCACGACTTGAAAGAAACTCAGTTTGCACTTCACCAAAACTGACTTTCACAGAACTAAAATACTTAACTGAACTGAACATCATTCTCAATCTCAGTTTCTCAGATTAGTTCCACCAGTTTATTCATCAGTTTGGAGTTCAAGTCACCAAAACCGATAGCTTGTCTTTGCGAAGCTTCAAAAGATTTTGTAGATTTCTAATCTTTTACTTTCTTTGCCGATTGGTATCATTACAAACTTACAATGCTTCTTACAAATGAATCAATGGTGGGATCGGTGGAAATATCTACACAGTGATGCAAATCTTGATGAAACATACCTATGAACAAACGTTAACAAAAACTCTATTCTCAATCCAATGGTTTTATCATCTGTTACTAACATACCCTTGTCGGTATCAACCTGTTCGTCCATCAATTCCTCTCGGAAGTTCTACATTTGTAGCGATACCATATGCAAAGGAGGTATTAACGACGTATTTAATGGTGCTCACCGCCTGGTTGTTATGGAGTTATGAACCGAGAGATTAGATTTAGTTTATCTACAATTAAGGGAATTTTGTAAATTAGTTTATTTAAATTAGGCACATACAATGTTGGAAGGAATGTTGTTGTGCATAAGTAATAACTTGTGTCAAAAATATATAAATTGATGTTATAACTTGGATGGCAAAGTGTTTGGTATTTTCCTCATTTGGGCGCGGAGCAGGACCAAAATTCATAGTAAGCCAACTTAGAGGACCATTTTGCTAATTTTGCCACCACTTTTACAAAATCTCGATCATTTTAATTTCGCTGAGGATGTAGGAGGAGATGAAGTCATGTGGTATGTTTGACCGATTACTGAGCGTGTTTTTTTTCACTTTCTTGAATTTGAGGATAAACACTAAGTATATAATTAAAATAAACATTATTATACATTGTGCGACATTAACCTTCTACTCATGTCTTTGAGAGAAAAAATAAATATTCCACACTTGATATATATATCACCAAGGACGGACGCAGGATCCCGAGTGACAGGACAATAGTTCTAAAGATTTTTTCAATAAAAACAATCATAGTAGTTTTTTTTGTCCTTTTGGATCCGGAAAAAAAAACAATATCGCAAAAAAAGTTACACGATTATACACTTTATGTATAATTGTAAAAATCACTCATATATCACATTAACCTTCTTTCTATTCCTATCGGTAAAGATTTCTAATACTACAAATATTATTCTTTTAGGGAAACCAACATTTTAAATCTTATTAATATTCGTTTAAATGTAGCATTTCGGTAATAACTATTTAGTTTTATTCTCAAATTATTCGATTATTAAAGATGATAAGGCGAATATGAATTTAGAGGGAGTAATGTTTTTTCCGGTGCCCTTCCGTGTGAGGAAGATCCACCCCTAGCGGTAATAATATAACCCCTCGACCGGGCGGTTTCTCCGTGTGGTTCTTCAGATGGTCATTGTTGAAAGATGATATCATGAACTTTGCTAAAGATTTTGAGCATTGTGGAAATTCTCGCCCAAGCCTAATATGTGGAAATTCTGGGCGCAAGCCTATTATGAGATAAGGGAAGTCCATCACTTAATATAGTGGGTGATACAATATCAAGTGTCCAATATGGGACAACTTTAACACGCCCCCTCAAGTGTGGGCCTAAGGCACTCTTAAGGCCAACAAAGAGGCCCAACACTTGCACAATAAATGAGGGACTCTGATACCATGTGGAAATTCTGGGCCCAAGCCCATATAAGAGGAGAGACCTCATCCCAAAACCTTGGTTATGAGGTGAGAGAAGTTCATCTCTTAATATGGTGGATGATTCAATATAAAGTACTCAATATGGGACAACTTTAACAAGCATCATGGAAAGCTAGAGAAGTACTGCAACTCGTCCTTCATTAATTAATTCAAACTCTGATATTTCATTAGTTTCTATTAATGTCATGAAAGAATTGAGTAGAATGCTCTACATAAAAAACAAAAACAAAAAAAAAAACCCTGATTTCAATAATAAAAGGAAATTAAAATACAAAGGCTTGACCTTTTTCTTCTATACTGTTTCAGCTTCTTCACCTTGGTGTAATTCTTCTTCGAGCACTCCCAAAGTGAAGCGTCAAATTTTATCACTAAAATAATATAAAATAATACATATCTCTATCTTACAACATCTCAATCCAAAAATCTCCACAACAGTATCTTTATCCTTATCCCTATAACATTTCAAAAAATATTAAATAATAAATATTCTACCTCACAACCCTATTTATACAAATTAAATATTTATTATTTTACTCCAGCAGCATCCCTATCCCTATAATTTTTAATAATTAAATATGTTTAGGGCGTGAATAGTGCATCCCCACAAGTAGGGATGCACTGTTCATATCCCTAAAAATAAATAGGGATAGAGACTCATGTGTGGAAAGCTATTTTGGGGTAAACTCTATTTTTATCTTCATTTTAGGGATAGAGTGCACCATATAGAACTTCACTGGGAGTGCCCTCATATCTCGCTTTTCATGACTTAGATTTTGAAGTTTAAGCCTCCACCTCCCCCACCCCCCCTCTCGTATATTATCATCAACAACCAGTTAGATGGTATACATAGTAGAGAGTAGATTTGTTCACAACATTGTAATCTGCTAGGGTTCGTCCATCCTCTAATAATGTCTTGCCGTCGAAAATTAAGTGTATATGTTCAAGTGGAACCCTTTCACTCTCTTCAATTCTAGACTTGACACTGTAGATGGTTTCAAAAGGGTCTACCTCGTAGGATATCGCCTTCCTCCGGAGGGTTTTAACAAATATCTCCATTTTCTCTGCCCATTGCCTAAGATTTTTACTCGCTTAAATTAGATTCATGTAGAGAGAAAAAAATTAGAGATTTGTTAAAGTATACAATGAAAGTTCTTAATAAATGTGACATATATTGAAATTTAATTTTATACCTCTATACTTGCTCTTAAGGGCCACGTCGGCTAAGACTGTGGTTGACTGAAAAGATGCCTTCAACAGTTCTAATGCTTCTTCATTTCCAATTTTGACCTTCATTTCTTCAAGTTTATAAGCATTAAACTTGTCCATCATTGAATTAAGAGACATGGTTGATATTGTTCTTATAGATGAATCGTCAGAAATCATGTAGGAAGCCAGCTTCTGAACGTAACCCTCCGAATCTTTGTTGACAAATCTAATCTCTTGGTTCATATCCTTGTAACAACCGGGACAAGAAGCACCATTATATACGTTCATAATACCTCTTTTGCATTTGTGATCCCGACAAGTGTACAAATTCTGGAACGAGTTGATGGATGATCCAGACAGGGGGAATGTTAGTAACATAGGGCAAAACCATCGGATTGAGCTAGAAGTGTGGTTTGGTTAATATCCAGTCGTAGGTAAGCTAGCTTCATCAAGATTTGCAACACTTGTGTAAATAGTTATCAAACCCGGCCTGGCGCAACCGTTTGACCCGGTCATGAAACCGGGCCGGTTCAAGCATCAACCTGTTTAAGCAAGCGACCAGCTTAAACCCGGCGGTTCAACCAGTGACCCGGTAGGCACTGGTTTAACCGGTGGGTCAAGTAAATTAATTTAATGAAAAAAAAGTATGAAATAGGTATCGAACCGTTTTATGTAGCAAAAATACTCTAATCTCTCCGATATAATGCAAATCATTATTTAATGTTTATGTGAACTTACTAATTGTTATACATCTACATCAAAATTAAATATTTTTACTAAAAAAACTTGTAAATTTCTTACAACATTTTACTTAACATTTTGTTAAATAATTCAAGTCATAATTTCCAACAAACAATACATTTAGTTTTTCTAATCTAATATTAACAATAAATGCATCACTGTTAAAATAATTAATACTTACATGTATCAATAAAGTATTTAAGAGATGATGATATATTTTCCTCTTGTATTTTCTACGTATTTTCGTATGATAATCAGATAAACAATAGTTTGAGTTTCCAAATTGTAGCTCATAAGATGATAGATGGTTTCATATCATTATTTACTTGAATATGAATTATCAAAAAAAAAAATTGTTATATAATATATAATTTACCACTATATAAATTTTTCCGGTTGAACCATTGACCCGGTGACCTAGTGGCTTTTCCGAGTCAAAGACCGGGTCAGGTCTGATAACTATGGTGTACATATTCCATAAAGATATGGGAGGAAAAAGATAATAAATAAATAAATAAAAATTCAAAAGATATCCTAAAATAGTTTAAAAGATAATTAAAGATAAATTTCAAGTATGCTGCAGATATCTTCGAAATAAAAAGTAGGGGGAATTAGGGAGAAGGACAGAAATATTTCATCATTTGAGTAGAAGGACAGTTTTTTAAAACTTTTGCATAAAGGACAAAACTATTTATTCACTGTCGAAATTCACTTGTGTTCAAATTCATTGCTTTAAATTCATTTGCCAAATTCACTCTAAAAATTCACTAATTTTCAAAATTCATTGTCGAGATTCACCGATTTTCGGATTCATCATCAAAATTCATCGTCAAAATTCACCGATTTCGGATTCACCTGAGGAGATTCACCGATTTTCAAATTCACTGTTTGTCTTCTCGCTATAAAAATTATGCAATGTTGTCTTTCTTCCTATAAAAATATATGTAAATTGTCTCTGCATTCTTAAAAATATTCCAGATTGTGTCCTTATCCCTAATTTTCTATAAAAAGTAAGCTTCAGATAATTCCTTGTTACACTCCGTCGATATTTTTTTATACCTTATTATTTTTATTTCATTTAAAAGAATGTATGATAACCTGTATAATCTTCGACCCAATGAAAATACCATAAAACCTACTATATCAGCGTAGAGTTTAAGTTTAAATGGACTCTAGCTTATCCCTTTACACGAGCGGAAATTATAAGATAGAATTTAGGCTCCTTTGCAACTTAGGAAATACGCAAATTTCAAAATCCACGACATTCTTTCGACCCATTGTCTATATATTTACATAATACTTCAATTACCGGGGAGAAGAAAACTAAAACACACAGACGATCAACTTTTGGGTACAATACGTACATTAACAATGGCGGAGCAATTCAAGATCATTAAAGAATGTTAGCATATCTCCCAATATTCTGTGAATAATTCTCAATTAATGCTGTAGATTTATCCTTATTATAGCATCATGTATTTATTACCATATATTCTGTACAGTGAATACGAATATTGTAATTGTCCATATATAGTGGAATCACATCAATGAAAACACACGGGAAAATCAATCCCTTTCATGGTATCGGAGCTGTACCTTCCTCCCCTGTGCTAATTTCTCCTTCTTCTTCCTTAAAACTCGTCTACCATCTCACTCTCTTCTCTTGTCGGCTTCCATGGCAGAGAACACAAAATTCCATCCAGCTCTCACTGTCAATAATATCAAGAACGCTATTCCAATCACCCTCGAAATGGAAAAGGTTCAGTATGCAGCATGGGCCGAGTTATTCAAAATTCACTGTCGTGTTTATCAAGTCCTGGATCATATCATTCCTTCCACAAAATCCACAAGCAAGTCCGCCGAAAAAGCCACTGAAGTTGACACCGAATTATGGTCTAGGTTGGATGCTGTGGTTCTCCAGTGGATATACGGGACGATCTCCAATGATCTACTCCATACCGTGATCGAACCCAATGCCACCGCCCAGAAAACTTGGGCCCGATTGGAAAGCTTGTTTCAGGATAATAAGAATCAAAGGGCTCTCTACTTGGAAAATCAGTTCAAGGATGTAAAGTTGGATGATTTTCCAAACGTCTCTGCCTACTGTCAAGAGTTAAAGAACATCTCCGATCAACTTGCCAATGTCGGGGCACCGGTGACAAACGATCGCCTCGTCTTGCGACTAATCGCGGACTTAACGAAAACTATGATGGTGTCGCCACCATCCTTCAACAGAGCAAACCCACTCCGTTATTCTATGATGCCCGATCCAAATTGATTCTCGAGGAAACAAGAAAGGCCAAGCGTACTTTGCTGCGGCAAATGTTGGGGCTGAATCGCACTTCGGTCATGGCGGACATTCTCATCCGATAACGAGGTCCGGTTCCGTCAAAGGAAATTCCAACCGTCCCAACCTCCGCCAACGCGCACTACTAGCAACCGCGGTGGGCGTGATAGCCGGAATTCGGTCGAGGCCGCGGTGATCGAAGCAACGTCGCAAAGACCACCACCCGAGTCAAGCTCCCGTCCCATGGCGGCCGATGTCACCACGGAGCACTTTTCCTCTCGCTTATCCTCCTTGGGCTGCGTGGGGACCATGGGCAATGCCTCCTGCCTTTACCCGACGCCTTCCTGGTCCCGTCCTCGAGTAGTCACCCGGCATATTAGGCGGCCGACCCCAACAAAGCTTTCCATGTTCAGCCCCCAACGAAGCTTCTCCTCCCGAGTCTATACCAACAGACATCGGCCGCAATGCATACTATGACTCTCCACTCACCTGACGAAAATTGGTATTTTGACTCAGGGCGACCTCGCATATGACGGCACATCGGGGTAATCTCTCGTCTTATTTCAATACGAGCAACTTAGATCGTAAAATAATCGTCGGCGGTGGTCGAGCATTCCGATTAAAGGTCTCGGCCATACCTCTCTTCCCTCCCCACCCTTCCCTACAATTACGAAAAGCGTCCTACATGCTCCTCATCTCATTAAAAATTTAATTTCTTCGTCACGCTTTACTACCGATAATAATGTTTCTATTGAGTTTGACCCGTTTGGTTTTTCTGTGAAGGCTTTACCGACAAAACGGTGCTCTTGAGATGTAATAGCACCGAGACCTTTATCCCTTACTCCTCCACCAGGTCCTTCACTCTCCTCTCCGGCAACGTTGGTCACCGTCTCTCCTCCTTATGGCATAATCGGTTTGGGCCATCCCGGCACAAATAGCTTTAAATTCATTACGTCAAAATAAATTTATTGCTTGCTCACCTTTCTCAAATTCATTTTGTGATACTTGTGCTCTCGGCAAACAGTTAAGCTCCTTTCATTTCTTCCAATAATAATACTTTACTTCCATTTGATATTATACATAGCGACTTGTGGACGTCGCTATTTTAAGTCTTCTTTGGACACCGTTATTATGTGTTATTTTTGGATGATTATTCTGATTTTCTGTGGACTTTCCCAATTGGTCACAAATCTCACGTGTTTACTACTTTCACTCATTTAAGCAACACCATTAAAACTCGCCACTCACAAATCAAACAATTGCAATGTGATAACGGTCGCGAATTTGACAATTCTCAATTTAAATCCTTCTGCGACTCCCACGGTCTCATCTTTCGATTTTCCTGTCCACACACTTCTCCACAAAACGGAAAAGCCGAACGAAAAATTCGTACCATAAATAATTTAATTCGTACACTCTTAATCCATTCCTCTCTCCCAAATTCCTTTTGGCACCATGCCCTCTCCATGGCCACCTACCTTCTAAATATCATTCCCCATAAATCTCTCCACAACAAATCACCCACACAAATTCTCTACCACCGGCTCCCGACTACGACCACCTCCGTATTTTCGGGTGTTTGTGCTACCCACTCCATCCGTCCCTACTATCAATAAACTCCAACCACGATCCACACCGTATGCGTTTTCTTGGTTTCCTCCTAATCATCGAGGCTACAAATGCTATGATTTGTCCTCTCGAAAAATCATCATCTCTCGTCACGTTACTTTCGGCGAGTCTAAATTCCCATTTGCCCAACTTCACCAACCATCCCCTCTTCCTACAATTTTCTCAATACTCCTATCCACCTCTCTTTGCTCCAAAATCTTCAACACCCGACACCGGCCCAAATTTCTATCCCCTTAAATCAGCCCGTCCCACAAACCCCACCTCCCAACTCGCCTATGCCTCCTCCTCCCCCCTTCCCGCCTACTTCCTCCAAACTCCCCAACCGGCCCAACCCAAACTCCCCACCCACACACAATATTCCTTCTCTCAACCCAACCACTACAAAGACTTTCCGCAAGACAATGACAACCCGAGCAATGCACGGCATATTCAAACCGAAACCCATATAACCTTACCACCTCCACCACCCCGTCCCTCTCCTCGCAAACCCGACCGCTTGCCCTCTCCGACCCAAATTGGAAAGCCGCCATGCTTGACGAATATAATGCTCTAATTGAAAATAAGACGTGGGACTTAGTGCCCCGTCCGTCTAATACGAATATTATTAGATCGATGTGGATTTTTCGACACAAAAAGAAATCTGACGGTTCTTTCGAGCGATACAAAGCTCGTCTTGTCGGTGATGGCAGGTCTCAACAGGTTGGCGTGGATTGTGATGAAACATTCAGCCCGGTTGTCAAGCCCGCAACAATTCGAGCCGTGCTTAGCATTGCCTTGTCCAAATCATGGCCCATCCATCAGCTTGATGTTAAAAATGCATTCCTTCATGGCGACTTACATGAGACCGTTTATATGCATCAGCCACTGGGGTTCCGGGACTCCGCTCATCCAGACTATGTTTGTCGGTTAAAGAAATCTTTATACGGTCTCAAACAAGCCCCTCGTGCTTGGTATCAACGTTTTGCAGATTTTGTCTCGACCATTGGCTTTCTACACAGCAAATCTGATCACTCGTTATTTATCTATCGTAAAGGAACAGAACTGGCATACATTCTCTTATACGTTGACGACATCATACTCACCACCTCCTCTGACAGGCTTCGCACAACCGTCATGTCCCTCCTTGCATCGGAATTTGCCATGAAGGACCTTGGTCCTCTTAGCTATTTTTTGGGGATTTTCATTCGCGCCAAAAGCGCGGTCTCTTTATGTCAAAGTCGCTATCTTGTGAAGATATTCTTGATCGAGCCGGCATGTCTTCATGTAAGCCCGCCCTCACTCCGGTCGACACTCAATCCAAGCTTAGTTCCACCATTGGCCCGGCATATGCGGACCCCACCCATTACAGAAGTTTAGCCGGCGCTCTACAGTACCTTACATTCACAAGACCGGATATCACCTATGCCGTCCAACAAATTTGCCTTCATATGCATGCCCCCACCGACACACATATGGCCGCTCTAAAACGCATTCTCCGTTACATTAAAGGCACTATCCACTATGGCTTACACTTTTTACCCATCCTCTCTCACCGGACTTATCTCCTACACTGATGCTGATTAGGGTGGATGTCCAGCACACCCGCTCGCTCCACATCCGGTTATTGTGTTTTCCTCGGCGATAATCTCATTTCTGGTCTTCTAAACGCCAACCGACATTATCTCGCTCCAAAGGCCGAGGCTGAATATCGAGGGTTGCAAATGTCGTATCGAATCTGTTGGCTTCAAACTTATTGTTGGAATTACACGCGCCTTATCCATAAAGCCACACTTGTTTATCGCGATAATGTCGATCTTTGTCTATCTATCCGGTAACCCCGTCCAACATCAACGAACCAAACATATTGAGATGGACATTCACTTTGTCCGTGAAAAGGTCGCTTCGTGGTCAAGTTCGCGTACTACATATTCCTTCTCGCCATCAACTTGCTGACATTTTTACCAAGGGCCTACCGCGCGTACTCTTTGATGACTTTCGCTCCGGTCTCGGCGTCATGAACCTCCCGCTTCAATCTGCGGGGAGTGTTAGCATATCTCCCAATATTCTCGTGAATAATTCTCAATTAATCTTTGTAGATTTATCCTTATTATAGCATCATGTATTTATTACCATATATTCTGTACAGTGAATACGAATATTGTAATTGTCCATATATAGTGGAATCACATCAATGAAAACACACGGGAAAATCAATCCCTTTCAAAGAAGTTTGTAGGGGAGCTTTTGGCTGCGTTTATCAAGCTATAAATAACGAGAATGGTGAAACCGTTGCAATTAAAGCTATTCAAGAAAGATATCAATCGTCCAAGAAGTGCTACGACACAGAGGTGAAGCCCCTCGTGAAACTTGGTGATCATCCAAACATTATCAAACTCGAACATGTCTTCAAGACGGCGGCGAGGAGGGCAATAATACTTTGTTCTTGGTTTTCGAATACATGCATAGTAATCTTGACACTATAATCCGGAAGAATAACGATCAAGAAGTTAACTATGGTGAAACCGAAATAAAAATTGGTTCGTTCAACTTTTACGAGGGCTGGTTTATGTGCATCAAAGCGGATACATGCATCGCGATTTAAAGCCGTCGAATCTTTTGGTTACAGAAAGGGAGATAATCTGAAAATAGCCGATTTTGGTAGCGCATGAGATTGACGATAAAACTGCATGCATTGACTGTGTCACCACTAGATGGTATCGGGCTCCTGAGGTCTTATTTGGTTCAACGGATTATGGTCCTGAGGTTGATATGTGGGCGGCGGGTACGATCCTTGCTGAATTATACATGGGTCGTCCTATCTTTCCGGCAGATCGAGTGCAGATCAAATTTACAAGATAGGTCGTGTTCTTGGTAATCCGTCTCTTTCCGATATTTATGCCGTTTTCCTATTGATGTTATGAGCTATGAGTTTCACGCGTGGGATTGGAATCATCCGCTTATGATAATATTGCGTCGTTGATACCGCTTTGCTAGTGAAGATGCAATCAGTTTGATAAAACGTTGTGTTCGTGGAATCCGCTTAAGAGGCCGACCGCTGCACAAGCGCTTCAGCATCCTTTCTTTGACGATCTTAATCCAATTCCAAGAAGTATAACTATGGGATGTGTTAGTTCTGATCTACTTCCACAAGTTGAAGACATCATATATCATAACCACCATGAGTATTTGAAACCACCTGTTGCTACTACAGATAACGTTAATGATTCAGTAATACGTTTTGATTGTCAAGATTCAGATGCGTTGTTGAAGTACCGTAGTAGGAATCCTAAAGCTACTAGGTCGTCAGATTTGATGCCACCCATTCCGTGAATCCGCTACCTAACAGGTTGTCATGTTTGATGCCACCACCACTGCTCAACCGAATCCTCTGCTACGAAGACCGCCTGACCGACCCGAATTTCAACGCATTCTGAAGTAGTGTTTGGTTATTAGACATTTGGCACAATGTGAGATTGCACAATATTTCTGTGCTTAGATTATTTTACTTTTATGTAATGTGAACTAGAGAATGAATGAAGAATTTTGCTGAGCTCATGTTTCTTGTGATAATTTATTAAATATGGTGAACTTGAGAATGAATCAAGAATATTGCTGAGCTCATCATGTTTCTTGTGCATTTTAGTATAAATTATTAAATATGTTGTTTTGCTTAATTGTTTGTATGGCGTGCATTTAAGTTTTCTTGCATTTGGTGCAATTGTTGGTGTTGTTAAGTTGTAAGGTTGATGTTGTATAATTGAGTTGGTAACTTAGGTGAATAACCGCTTAAGACTAAGCGAGGATGAAGTGTCTAAGATGTTACCGAATCAATTATGACTAATTGTATGGCTCAAGTTAAGTAGCATCATATGACCTGTTATAACAGGATAGGGAATCCAGATGCAAGATAGATAATTAACATATGCAATGTAACATTAACAATCACACGTAAATAACGAAAAAAAGAAGAACACAAGATTTATCGTGGTTTCCGGCGTTGCCGACTACACTGCACGGACGTAAAAGAGATATTTTATTATGCACCAAATCCGGATGGATTACACACACTCACGCTTTACAATGACCAATAAAGTTGGTATATATAGGCACAAATCCCTAAACCCTAAACGCCAAGAATCTTTGTTGGATTGCCATAAATGCCCTAGATGTTGTGTCCTCTGGCGACACATCTCAAATGATCATTGCACGATGTAGAACTCATTGTATCCAAAACACTCACCACCTCCAAAGAGATCAGTCCTCCAAATGATTGACCTCCAGCAGATCAGCGACACTGTAAGAAGCTCAGAGACTTCCCAAGCGACTTTCACAGACTTGGATACACTTCTCAAAGAGACCATTACTCGACTTCCAGATTAGTTCTACCTCACATCCTCTAAAGCAATCAGATCCTTCCCAACTATGAAGGATCGCACAAAGTTCTCATAGGAAGTCGGTAATGAAACCAACGAGAATTAAAGCGACATCTTCATCCTCAATCTTGACATCAATATTCCCGAGATCAAGTAATATTGTGTTCAAGATCAAGATGATCTCTCAACTGAGTCCCCATGCATCCTCGATCTGAATAGCCTCTCGCTTCAAAGAAGAACTTGTTGGTCAATGACTTAGTCATATACAAAGCTTTCAAGCTTCAACCATAACTTGGAAGCGGTGTCTTCCTCAAAGAACTTTTGTGATAACATCATCGAGACAAGCACAACATGATGGTTGAATGTGATTTCTCCTCCAGATCGACATAGTCTATGTAGTCGCATCCCTCTATCGAGATAAAGGAGTCCACAATCCTTGTTGCTTTAAAAGGCCCGCATCTTGATTTGCCACAAACTAAAATCTGCTTCTCCTCAAATTTATCAAACTTTACATTCATTGCTAACATCCTTCTAATTAAAGAACAAACATTTGATCACAAAATCCTAGCACCGATCCACCAAACTTGGTGAAGATCAACTCTGTTCAACTCGCAACTTCTCAATCTTGAAGCTAACGCTCCGATACCGGTTTGTCAAAACATAGATGAGAAACTTGCGCTTTAAGAGAGATTAAAAATGAAAGCAATGCAAACATAAAGTATGGCGGAAATGATAAAACACGAAACAAAGAGAACACGGTGATTTAACGTGGTTTCCGGCATTGTGCCGACTACTCCACAGATAAAATGAGATATTTTATCATGCACAAAGTTACAAGGATTTTCACACACTTGTGAAAGACACACATTGCATTGATTACAACATTGGTATTTATAGGCCCAAATCCACAACCCCTAACCGCCAAATATCTTTGTCGGAATTGTCATAAATACCCAGATGTGGACCCTGCTCCAAATTGTTATCCACCAAACGAAACTCGACTTCAAACTGAATTTCCATACTTGTAATCAATCGCTCGGATGTAGAACTTAGAAAACTCAATGAGACCAAATCGATCACGACTTGAAGAAACTCGGTTTGCTTCACCAAAATCGACTTTCACGAACTAAAATACTTAATCGAATCGAACATCATTCTCAATCTCGCCGCTCAGATTAGTTCCACCGGTTTATTCATCGAGTTTGGAGTTCAAGTCACCAAAACCGACAGCTTGTCTTTGCCGAAGCTTCAAAAGATTTTGTAGATTTCTAATCTTTTACTTTCTTTGCCGATTGGCTATCATACAAACTTACAATGCTTCTTACAAATGAATCAATGGTGGGATCGGCCGGAAATATCTACACAGTGATGCAAATCTTGATGAAACTTACCTATGAACAAACGTTAACAAAAACTCTATTCTCAATCCAATGGTTTTATCATCTCATTACTAACATACCCTTGTCGGTATCAACTGTTCGTCCATCAATTCCTCTCGGAAGTTCTACATTTGTAGCGATACCATATGCAAAGGAGGTATTAACGACGTATTTAATGGTGCTCACTGCCCTGGTTGTTATGGAGTTATGAACCGAGAGATTAGATTTAGTTTATCTACAATTAAGGGAATTTTGTAAATTAGTTTATTTAAATTAGGCACATACAATGTTGGAAGGAATGTTGTTGTGCATAAGTAATAACTTGTGTCAAAAATATATAAATTGATGTTATAACTTGGATGGCAAAGTGTTTGGTATTTTCCTCACTGGAGCAGGAGCAGGACCAAAATTCATAGTAAGCCAACTTAGAGGACCATTTTGCTAATTTTGCCACCACTTTTACAAAATCTGATCATTTTAATTTCGCTGAGGATGTAGGATTACAAAATCTGATCATTTTAATTTCTTGAGGATGTAGGAGGAGATGAAGTCATGTGGTATGTTTGATCAAGTTACTGAGCGTGTTTTTTGCTTCGCTTTGAATTTGAGGATAAACACTAAGTATATAATTAAAATAAACATTATTATACATTGTGCGACATTAACCGTCTACTCATGTCTTTGAGAGAAAAAATAAATATTCCACACTTGATATATATATCACCAAGGACGGACGCAGGATCCCGAGTGACAGGACAATAGTTCTAAAGATTTTTGTAATAAAAACAATCATAGTAGTTTTTTTTGTCCTTTTGGATCCGGAAAAAAAAAAAAACAATATCGCAAAAAAAGTTACACGATTATACACTTTATGTATAATTGTAAAAATCACTCATATATCACATTAACCTTCTTTCTATTCCTATCGGTAAAGATTTCTAATACTACAAATATTATCCTTTTAGGGAAACCAACATTTTAAATCTTATTAATATTCGTTTAAATGTAGCATTTCGGTAATAACTATTTAGTTTTATTCTCAAATTATTCGATTATTAAAGATGATAAGGCGAATATGAATTTAGAGGGAGTAATGTTTTTTTCCGGGTGCCCCTTCCGTGTGAGGAAGATCCACCCCTAGCGGTAATAATATAACCCCTCGACCGGGCGGTTTCTCTGTGTGGTTCTTCAGTGGCTGTTGTTGAAAGATGATATCATGAACTTTGCTAAAGATTTTGAGCATTGTGGAAATTCTGGCCCAAGCCTAATATGTGGAAATTCTGGGCGCAAGCCTATTATGAGATAAGGGAAGTCCATCACTTAATATAGTGGGTGATACAATATCAAGTGTCCAATATGGGACAACTTTAACACGCCCCCTCAAGTGTGGGCCTAAGGCACTCTTAAGGCCAACAAAGAGGCCCAACACTTGCACAATAAATGAGGACTCGATACCATGTGGAAATTCAGGCCCAAGCCCATATAAGAGAGAGAGACCTCATCCCAAAACCTTGGTTATGAGGTGAGAGAAGTTCATCTCTTAATATGGTGGATGATTCAATATAAAGTACTCAATATGGGACAACTTTAACAAGCATCATGGAAAGCTAGAGAAGTACTGCAACTCGTCCTTCATTAATTAATTCAAACTCTGATATTTCATTAGTTTCTATTAATGTCATGAAAGAATTGAGTAGAATGCTCTACATAAAAAACAAAAACAAAAAAAAAACCCTGATTTCAATAATAAAAGGAAATTAAAATACAAAGGCTTGACCTTTTTCTTCTATACTGTTTCAGCTTCTTCACCTTGGTGTAATTCTTCAGAGCACTCCCAGCAGAAGCATCAAATTTTATCACTAAAATAATATAAAATAATACATATCTCTATCTTACAACATCTCAATCCAAAAATCTCAATGTGATCTCTTTATCCTTATCCCTATAACATTTCAAAAATATTAAATAATAAATATTCTACCTCACAACCCTATTTATACAAATTAAATATTTATTATTTTACTCCAGCAGCATCCCTATCCCTATAATTTTTAATAATTAAATATGTTTAGGGCGTGAATAGTGCATCCCCACAAGTAGGGATGCACTGTTCATATCCCTAAAAATAAATAGGGATAGAGACTCTCATGTGTGGAAGCTATTTTGGGAAACTCTCTTTTTTATCTTCATTTTAGGGATAGAGCACCATATAGAACTCACTGGGAGTGCCCTCATATCTCGCTTTTCATGACTTAGATTTTGAAGTTTAAGCCTCCACCTCCCCCACCCCCCCTCTCGTATATTATCATCAACAACCAGTTAGATGGTATACATAGTAGAGAGTAGATTTGTTCACAACATTGTAATCTGCTAGGGTTCGTCCATCCTCTAATAATGTCTTGCCGTCGAAAATTAAGTGTATATGTTCAAGTGGAACCCTTTCACTCTCTTCAATTCTAGACTTGACACTGTAGATGGTTTCAAAAGGGTCTACCTCGTAGGATATCGCCTTCCTCCGGAGGGTTTTAACAAATATCTCCATTTTCTCTGCCCATTGCCTAAGATTTTTTACTCGCTTAAATTAGATTCATGTAGAGAGAAGAAAAAATTAGAGATTTGTTAAAGTATACAATGAAAGTTCTTAATAAATGTGACATATATTGAAATTTAATTTTATACCTCTATACTTGCTCTTAAGGGCCACGTCGGCTAAGACTGTGGTTGACTGAAAAGATGCCTTCAACAGTTCTAATGCTTCTTCATTTCCAATTTTGACCTTCATTTCTTCAAGTTTATAAGCATTAAACTTGTCCATCATTGAATTAAGAGACATGGTTGATATTGTTCTTATAGATGAATCGTCAGAAATCATGTAGGAAGCCAGCTTCTGAACGTAACCCTCCGAATCTTTGTTGACAAATCTAATCTCTTGGTTCATATCCTTGTAACAACCGGGACAAGAAGCACCATTATATACGTTCATAATACCTCTTTTGCATTTGTGATCCCGACAAGTGTACAAATTCGAAGCGAGTTGATGGATGATCCAGGCAGGGGAATGTTAGTAACATAGGCAAAACCATCGGATTGAGCTAGAAGTGTGGTTTGGTTAATATCCAGTCGTAGGTAAGCTAGCTTCATCAAGATTTGCAACACTTGTGTAAATAGTTATCAAACCCGCCTGGCGCAACCGCTTGACCCGTCATGAAACCGGGCGGTTCAAGCATCAACTGCTTTAAGCAAGCGACCACTTAAACCATGTTTCAACCAGGTGACCCGGTAGGCACCGGTTTAACCGTGGGTCAAGTAAATTAATTTAATGAAAAAAAAGTATGAAATAGGTATCGAACCGCTTTATGTAGCAAAAATACTCTAATCTCTCCGATATAATGCAAATCATTATTTAATGTTTATGTGAACTTACTAATTGTTATACATCTACATCAAAATTAAATATTTTTACTAAAAAAACTTGTAAATTTCTTACAACATTTTACTTAACATTTTGTTAAATAATTCAAGTCATAATTTCCAACAAACAATACATTTAGTTTTTCTAATCTAATATTAACAATAAATGCATCACTGTTAAAATAATTAATACTTACATGTATCAATAAAGTATTTAAGAGATGATGATATATTTTCCTCTTGTATTTTCTACGTATTTTCGTATGATAATCAGATAAACAATAGTTTGAGTTTCCAAATTGTAGCTCATAAGATGATAGATGGTTTCATATCATTATTTACTTGAATATGAATTATCAAAAAAAAAATTTGTTATATAATATATAATTTACCACTATATAAATTTTTCCGGTTGAACCATTGACCCGGTGACCTAGTGGCTTTTCCGAGTCAAAGACCGGGTCAGGCCTGATAACTATGGTGTACATATTCCATAAAGATATGGGAGGAAAAAGATAATAAATAAATAAATAAAAATTCAAAAGATATCCTAAAATAGTTTAAAAGATAATTAAAGATAAATTTCAAGTATGCTGCAGATATCTTCGAAATAAAAAGTAGGGGGAATTAGGGAGAAGGATAGAAATATTTCATCATTTGAGTAGAAGGGACAGTTTTTAAAACTTTGCATAAAGCGACAAAACTATTTATTCATCATTTAAATTCACTTGTGTTCAAATTCATTGTTTAAATTCACTGCCAAAATCACTCTAAATTCACTAATTTTCAAAATTCATTGTCGAGATTCACTGATTTTCGGGATTCATCATCGAAATTCACCGATTTCGGGATTCACTTTAGGAGATTCACCGATTTTCAAATTCACATTTGTCATTCTTCTCGCTATAAAAATTATCGCATTGTCCTTCTTCCTATAAAAATATGTAATGTCTCATATTACTTAAAAATATTCCAGATTATTGTCCCTATCCCTAATTTTCTATAAAAGTAAGCTTCAGATAATTCCTTGTTACACTCCGTCGATATTTTTTATACCTTATTATTTTTATTTCATTTAAAAGAATGTATGATAACCTGTATAATCTTCGACCCAATGAAAATACCATAAAACCTACTATATCAGCGTAGAGTTTAAGTTTAAATGGACTCTAGCTTATCCCTTTACACGAGCGGAAATTATAAGATAGAATTTAGGCTCCTTTGCAACTTAGGAAATACGCAAATTTCAAAATCCACGACATTCTTTCGACCCATTGTCTATATATTTACATAATACTTCAATTACCGGGGAGAAGAAAACTAAAACACACAGACGATCAACTTTTGGGTACAATACGTACATTAACAATGGCGGAGCAATTCAAGATCATTAAAGAAGTTGGTAGGGGAGCTTTTGGCTGCGTTTATCAAGCTATAAATAACGAGAATGGTGAAACCGTTGCAATTAAAGCTATTCAAGAAAGATATCAATCGTCCAAGAAGTGCTACGACACAGAGGTGAAGCCCCTCGTGAAACTTGGTGATCATCCAAACATTATCAAACTCGAACATGTCTTCGAAGACGACGACGAGGAGGGCAATAATACTTTGTTCTTGGTTTTCGAATACATGCATAGTAATCTTGACACTATAATCCGGAAGAATAACGATCAAGAAGTTAACTATGGTGAAACCGAAATAAAAAATTGGTTCGTTCAACTTTTACGAGGGCTGGTTTATGTGCATCAAAGCGGATACATGCATCGCGATTTAAAGCCGTCGAATCTTTTGGTTACAGAAAGGGGAGATAATCTGAAAATAGCCGATTTTGGTAGCGCATGTGAGATTGACGATAAAACTGCATGCATTGACTGTGTCACCACTAGATGGTATCGGGCTCCTGAGGTCTTATTTGGTTCAACGGATTATGGTCCTGAGGTTGATATGTGGGCGGCGGGTACGATCCTTGCTGAATTATACATGGGTCGTCCCTATCTTTCCGGCAGATCGAGTGCAGATCAAATTTACAAGATAGGTCGTGTTCTTGGTAATCCGTCTCTTTCCGATATTTATGCCGTTTTTCCTATTGATGTTATGAGCTATGAGTTTCCACGCGTGGGATTGGAATCATCCGCTTATGATAATATTGCGTCGTTGATACCGTTTGCTAGTACGTGAAGATGCAATCAGTTTGATAAAAACGTTGTGTTCGTGGAATCCGTTTAAGAGGCCGACCGCTGCACAAGCTCTTCAGCATCCTTTCTTTGACGATCTTAATCCAATTCCAAGAAGTATAACTATGGGATGTGTTAGTTCTGATCTACTTCCACAAGTTGAAGACATCATATATCATAACCACCATGAGTATTTGAAACCACCTGTTGCTACTACAGATAACGTTAATGATTCAGTAATACGTTTTGATTGTCAAGATTCAGATGCGTTGTTGAAGTACCGTAGTAGGAATCCTAAAGCTACTAGGTCGTCAGATTTGATGCCACCCATTCCGGTGAATCCGCTACCTAACAGGTTGTCATGTTTGATGCCACCACCACTCGTTCAACCGAATCCTCTGCTACGAAGACCGCCTGACCGACCCCCGGAATTTCAACGCATTCTGAAGTAGTGTTTGGTTATTAGACATTTGGCACAATGTGAGATTGCACAATATTTCTGTGCTTAGATTATTTTACTTTTATGTAATGTGAACTAGAGAATGAATGAAGAATTTTGCTGAGCTCATGTTTCTTGTGATAATTTATTAAATATGGTGAACTTGAGAATGAATCAAGAATATTGCTGAGCTCATCATGTTTCTTGTGCATTTTAGTATAAATTATTAAATATGTTGTTTTGCTTAATTGTTTGTATGGCGTGCATTTAAGTTTTCTTGCATTTGGTGCAATTGTTGGTGTTGTTAAGTTGTAAGGTTGATGTTGTATAATTGAGTTGGTAACTTAGGTGAATAACCGCTTAAGACTAAGCGAGGATGAAGTGTCTAAGATGTTACTGAATCAATTATGACTAATTGTATGGCTCAAGTTAAGTAGCGTCATATGACCTGTTATAACAGGATAGGGAATCCAGATGCAAGATAGATAATTAACATACGCAATGTAACATTAACAATCACACAGAAATAACAGAAACAAGAAGAACACAAGATTTATCGTGGTTTCCGGCGTTGTGCCGACTACTGCACGGACAGAAAAGAGATATTTTATTATGCACTGAAATCCAGATGGATTACACACACTCACGTTTTACAATGACCAATAAAGTTGGTATATATAGGCACAAATCCCTAAACCCTAAACGCCAAGAATCTTTGTTGGATTGCCATAAATGCCCTAGATGTTGTGTCCCTCTGCTGACACATCTCAGCTGATCATTGCACAGATGTAGAACTCTGTTGTATCCAAAACACTCACCGACCTCCAGTAGATCGTCCTCCAAATAGATTGACCTCAGTGAGATCTGCGACACACTGTAAAAGCTCAGTAGACTTCCCAAGCGACTTTCACAGACTTGGATACACTTCTCAGCAGACCATTACTCTGCTGACTTCCAGATTAGTTCTACCAAATGTAGAGTTTAAGTCACTTTACTGACAAATCTCCACCTTGACTTGAACTCTCATTCAAAGTCAACCAAATTGCATAAGCGATGTATGTACTTGTACGAGGATGCATTCGTCAATACCGGATGTACATGTGCAGATTACTCCACGTAATCCACTCAAGAGACTCGCCTCACCGAGCTTCCAGATTTTCAGATTATAAGCTTTGAATATTCAGCAAGTCCAGACACAACTGAAACTTGTTCTGCTGAACTGGTTTAGTGAACATATCAGCAGGGTTATCCTTGGTGCCGATCTTCTTCACTTGAACCCTCTTCTAATTTCTCAGAAAATGATACCTCACATCAATATGCTTGGTTCTCTCATGATGAACATGACCTTTAGCTAGACACTCAAACTGTCACAATAAATCTCTGCTTGATCCTGATGTAGCCCTAAATCACTGACTAGTCCCTTCAACCAGATACCCTCATTGGATGCTTCAGTAAGAGTCATATATTCTGCCTCAGTAGTTGATAAAGCCACTGTTGCCTGAAGAGTTGCTTTCCAGCTGACAACTAAATTCCTCAATGTGAAAACATAACCAGTCATTGATTTCCTACTGTCCACATCACCTGCATAATTAGCATCACAGTACCCTGTGATCAGACCTTGAGTATCACCTCCATAAATGAGACCAATATCAGCTATACTCCTAAGGTACCTAACATTCTTTTCACAGCTATCCAGTGTTCCTTTCCAGGTTGAGCCATAAACCTGCTGACAACACTGACTACCTGAGCCAAATCAGGCATAGTGCACACCATGGCATACATCAGACTACCAACTGCACAAGCATATGAAACTTTTGACATATACTCCTCCTCCTATGCTGATCGTGAAGCATAAATAGACAAATGAACATTAGATGCCATAGGAGTATCTATTGGTTTTGCAGCACACATGCCAAATCTGGTCAATATCTTACAGATATAACCTGTTGAGACAAAAACGACTTTCTTCTCGACTCATATCTCTCAGATTTTCATCCCCAAAATCTTTTGGTCGCACCCAAATCCTTTATTTGAAATCGATCACCGAGAAGGTTCTTTAGATTTTGAACATCGACTTCTTTTAAAGACTATCAACATATCATCCGTATACAGGACAAGATAGATATGTGATCCATCTCCCAGCTGACTGTGATATACACAACAGTAATATGGACACCTGTTATAACCCAACTGGATCATATAACTGTCAAACCTTTTATACCACTTCCTAGGAGCTTGCTTCATTCCATACAAGGACTTCTTTAACTTGCACATTAAATCTTCCTTACCAGAACTTGGAAACCTCTCTGGTGAGTCATGTATATCTCTTTGTCTACCTCACCATGTAGAAAAGTTGTCTTCACATCTAACTGCTCAAGTTCAAGTCTTGTTGTGCCACCATTGCTAGTAACACTCTCATTAAAGTATGTCTGACTACTGGTGAGAATATCTCATCAAAGTCTATCCCTTCTTTCTCGATTGAACCTCTTTTTGACCAAGCGTGCCTTATACTTAACTTCTTCGCCTCGGTTATCCCTTCCTTCTTCTTGAAGATCCATTTTCAAGTAACAACTCTCCTATCAGCTGGATGTTTAACTAGATCCCAAGTTTGATTCTTCAGTATTGACTCTATTTCATCTCCCATGGCAGCAAGCCATTGAGATGCTTCGTAATATCACATGCTTCCTCTGTAATTAGAAGGTTCAAAACCATCCACTTCTTCCGCAACTTGAAGTGTGTATCCACCAAATCATCAAAACCATACCTCTTGGGAGACCCCCCAACATTGATCTTCTAGCTCACGACAATATACTCTGTGACCCATGTTCTCTGTTTGACGCTCAACTAACATTTGCTCAGACATCGGCTTGGACTCGATTCTGGTTCAAAGACGGATCGGATGAAACACTACTAGAATTTTCTGCTTTTCCGACGGAATTTCCGACGAAAATATGGTCGTAGGAAAATTCCGACCAATTTCCGACGGTTTTGCGGCGACTAAAATAATTAAGAAAAGAAAAAATAGTTCCGACCAATTTCCGACGGGTTTCAATTGTCACAAAGTCTCCGTCGGTATTTGGTCGAAACCTAGCGCGCGCGAAAGTCTCCCGCCTATCGTTTAAGGCGCGAAATTCTCCCGCTAGGTGTTTCCTACAATTTCCGACGAACATGTGTTTCCTACCAATTTCCGACGAACATAAGGTTTTCCTACCAATTTCCGACGAAAATAAGTCTTTCCTACCAATTTCCGACTAAAAATAAGATTTGCCGACCCAATTTCCGACGGATTTCAATTGTCACAAAGTCTCCGTCGGTATTTGGTCGGAAACCTAGCGCACAAAGTCTCCCGCCCTCTGCTTTTAAGGCGTTTCCTACAATTTCCGACGAACATGTGTTTCCTACCAATTTGCGACGAACATAAGGTTTTCCTACCAATTTCCGACTAAAAATAAGATTTTCCTACCAATTTCCGACGAACATAAGTCTTTCCTACCAATTTCCGATTTAACATAAGTCTTTTTTCGAAAAATAACATGTTATGTACATAAATTTTTATAAAATTTTGTTCCTTTAAAGGAATTTAATTTTTTTAATATAAAACTTTGAGTTAATATATAATATTCAGATTTATTATAAAATTCTAATATACATATTCTAATAAACATTGCGTTAAAATATAAAATTCATTATTTTTTATAAAAATTCCTTTATCGAACGATAATACATGTGATTTTGATAATACTCTTTACTATAGATTGTCGAGTGAGATCCGACATCGTTATCGAGTGAGATCCGACATCGTTATCGATCATTGAGATAGTACTATCTACTATGGCTCGATCGATCGTTATCGAGCGAATGAGTTAACAGTCGTGGTTCGTTATCGAGCGATCGATTTGAATCTAAGGATTCGTTATCGAGCGAATGAGTTACATCGATCGTTATCGATCATTGTGATAAGACTATCAACTATGTCTCGATTGATCGTTATCGAAATGAGGAGTTAAGAGTTGGGGATCGTTAGTAAGAGATCGATTTGAATCTCGGGGTCGTTATCGAAATAATGAGTTACATCGTTATCGATCATTGTCTCGATGGATCGTTATCGGCGAAGGAGTTAAGCGTCGGGGATCATTATTAAGAGATCGATTTGAATCTCGGGGTTCGTTATCGAATGAATGAGTTAAATCGTTATCGATAATTGTGATATTACTATCTACTATGGCTCGATCGATCGTTATCGGCGAATGAGTTAACGATGTGGTTCGTTATCGAGCGATCGATTTGAATCTCGGATTCGTTATCGAGCGATTGAGTTACATCGTTATCGATCGTTGTGAAAGTACTATCAACTATGTCTCGATGGATCGTTATCGGCGAAGGAGTTAAGAGTCGGGGATCGTTATTAAGAGATTGATTTGAATCTCGGGGTTTATTATCGAGCGAATGAGTTAGATCATTATCGATCATTGTCTCGATCGATCGTTATCGGCGAAGGAGTTAAGAGTCGGGGATCGTTATTATTAAGAGATCGATTTGAATCTCGGGTTCGTTATCGAGCGAATGAGTTAAATCGTTATCGATCATTGTGATAGTACTATCTACTATTGCTCGATCGATCGTTATCGGCGAATGAGTTAACGATCGTGGTTCGTTATCGAGCGATCGATTTGAATCTCGGATTCGTTATCGAGCGATTGAGTCGTTATCGATCGTTGTGAAAGTACTATCAACTATGTCTCGATGGTCGCGTTATAGAGCGAAGGAGTTAAGAGTCGGGGATCGTTATTAAGAGATCGATTTGAATCTCGGGTTCATTATCGAGCGAATGAGTTAGATCATTATCGATCATTGTCTCGATCGATCGTTATCGGCGAAGGAGTTAAGAGTCGGGGATCGTTATTAAGAGATCGATTTGAATCTCGGGTTCAATTATCGAGCGAATGAGTTAAATCGTTATCGATCATTGTGATAGTACTATCTACTATTGCTCGATCGATCGTTATCGGCGAATGAGTTAACGATCGTGGTTCGTTATCGAAGCGATCGATTTGAATATTATAAAATTGTTATATATAATATTCAATTTATAAAAATTTTAAAAGCAATAATGTTTCATAAATGACTAGATGGATCCTCGGTTTGTAATCACTCACTGAATAACAAATATAGGGTTTTGAATCTCGGGGTTCGTTAACGTCCGATTGATCTCAATCCCGATATTCGAAGTCAATTAAGCGATTTCAAACCGATATCTTTCCTTATTGATCATTCTGATAGTACTATCTGCTATAGATCGTCAGTTTGTTATCGAGCGATTGATTTGAATCTTGGGGTTCGTTGACGACCGATTGATCTTAATCCCGAGATTCAAAGTCGATTAAGCGATTTCAAACCGATATATTTCCTTACAGATCATTCTGATAGTACTATCTGATATATATCATCAGTTCGTTATCGACCGATTGATTTGAAACTCGGGGTTCATTAACGACCGATTGATATGCTAAATATCCCACAAAATCACTTACTCAATAACAAACCTCGGGTTAAAGAGAAATTTACTCGAGAATGAACCTCGGGTTTGAAATCACTTACTCAATAACAAACCTCGGTTCTAATCATTTACTCAAGAATGAACCTCGGGTTTGAAATCACTTACTCAATAACGAACCTCGGGTTCTAATCACTTACTCAATAACGAACCTTGGGATAGAACTCACTAACTCAATAACAAACCTCGGTTTGTAATCATTTAATCAATAACAAATCTCGAGACTGAACTCATCAACTCAATAACGAACCTCAATACTAAAATCACAATTCAATAATGAGCCTCGAGGCTTTAATCGCCACTCAATAACGAACCTCGAGTTTTAATCATTTACTCAATAACCAACCTTATTGTGATTGAACTCACCAACTCAATAACGAACCTCGGGTTGAGCTCATCAACTCGATAATGAACCTCTCGATTGTAATCACTTACTCAATAATGAATCTCGAGATTGAACTCATCGACTCTACAATGAACCTAGCTCGGCACTGAAATCACCAAGCCGACAGCCTAGTGCCGCCGACACCAGAAAGGTAAGGACGTGTTGAAGTGGAATGCTCGAGCAGAAGGTTTTAGTGACCTTGGAAGAGAGAAAGCTTTTAAATCCGTTTTTATCTTGACTCGATTCGGTTTTTTTTATCAAAGTTCATAATACATTTATCGAGTAGCTCGCGAGTTATTCGAGGTTTATACAAAATATTTAATTAAATATACATATATGTAAGTGTATCATCACGAATATTTTAAAAACATTAATTATTAGTCGAGTTCGAGTATTAGAGGTATCGAACTCAATTTTGACATATAATATAAAAAAGATTAACAAATTTTGAAAAATAATCGAGCACATGACCCGAGTCCAAGAATTAAATAAAATAACTAAAATATATACTAAAATTTTAATTAAATTAGCATATATACTCTGAAAATACAATACATATCCCCAATTATTACCCAAACCCTCAATTATCATCATTCATCACCCATTCCATTCGATCATTACAGCCGCCTCCCCATCGTCTGAGCCATCTCTGCTTTGTCCTCGCCCCTCCCCCTCCTCCCCCCCGCCGTCCTCGTCCTCATCCTCGGTCCTCCCTAGTCCCTAGTCCTCCATCCCGCAAACCTCAAACCTCCAACCGTAGCTCACTGCACTGCAAGTAGCAACCTCAAACCTCTATGCCGTTTCTCTTCTCCATAGCCGAAATCCTGCTATGATGTCTCTTGGATTCGCAGCTCTCCTTGGATTCGCAGCTCTCCATCAGTGAAAGCATGGCGTTTCCGGTGTCCTTAAAATCCATGATTTCCGGCATCAATTTCAGGTAAGTTTCGTAATTCCTTTTTTTTTGAGTTAATATCATTATATTAAATTGATTTGATTCGCTGAATGCGTCTTCGCGAAGGTGACTCCGAAAATCTCAAGTGCAAGTTGACTTATCCTACAGAGTTAAAATTGTTGCTGATGCGCTGCTGTCTGAATGCGCTGAAACTGTCTTCGACCTTATTGCTTTTCCTGTGAGATTATTATTATTATTCTTTCCACCTTAAGCTGCGGATGAATGCATTGCGGTTGTTTTTATTATTATCAATTTGCACATTTCTGTTATGATTAAGAATACGATGGATATAGTCTTATAGATTTGGCTTGTAGATAATGTTGCATAAGTACATATCGTGAGAGAAGAAAATTCAAATAGAATTTCTATTCTCTATTCAAATTATCATGTTACCCCATTGACCAAGTTCGAGAATCTAGTAGTGATATCATTGTTTCCAAGTGTCCGGATTGGGAGTTGGTAATTGTGCTCCATGTACTAGAATGTTGCAAGGGCAAAGCAATAGTATTGAATTGTTTCTTCTCATTAAGTCAAATTCGGTATGAACTTGTTGAAGATCGTTTCTGGTCTACATACCAAAGAGTAACAAAATGTTTAGTCTGATTGTTTTAGATCATCGTGTGTTTTCCGTAACATACTATGATGTCATGACCGTTTTGATCTGGTGTAAAACAGAACTATGGTGTCTTATGAACTTTGTGAACAAATCTATACTACAACCTTTGTATCAATTGAATGTATGTGGTGCATCCAACTCACCTTTACACACTCATACTATGTGTTGGCCTTTTTTCCCAAGGGAGATTTTTTCTTATCTATGTGTGTGTGTGTCCCGTGTTGATTGTGATTCATCCACAGGGAGGAATTCCTGATATAAAGACCCTCAAATATTGCAAGACCTTGGAGAACATGGTAGAAAACCAGTTGCTAAGATCCAACATTGTGCAAAGAATATGTGATGCCCATGCTATTGCATTTGGTTCAAGGGACCTATTAACGGGGATGAAAGTGAGAATTCCCTACTCCATTGCTTGTGTTAATTTTTGTTTTTAGGTTATACTTCTACTTTTTCCATCTTTTTCGTAGGCCACATGTTCATCTTTTATGGAGCTATTGTCATCTATAGCAATCTAAGCATCAATCAAGAGTTGAGAAGGACAACAACGTCGTGACTAGTCGAGGGCCTGGGACCGCAATAGAGTATGCTATTGCACTAGTTCAAAGAAACTATACGATGGAAAAAAAGGCCATGGAATTATCTCAAGAACTGGTATGCGATCTTACTATTTTTGCACAATCTGGCATTTTATGAATGGAAATTTCAATGTCCCATAGCTTTCTTATGCTATGCAAGGTCCCGTGGATGGTCGCTTGATTAACATTTCCAGAATGTGAGTGTTGCTAGTTTATTTTAGGTGGAACAACACCTCACACCTTATAAAAAAATAAACAATGATTTGTTAAAGCTTTGTTGTTTAATTCTTACTTGACTTCATCACGAGATGTGAATGTCACAATATTGCTAAAAATAATAATGGGAAGTGGTATTGAGAATTTTATTAGTTCCTTGGTTGCATATTAGCAAAGATTGCAAAGCATGTCTTGGTGAGGGGGTATATTGTGGGCTTTATTCAAGATCCGACGTGATGGTAATGTGCAATCTTTGTTTGGTTTAAACTACTGAAATGTGTAGAGATGTACAAATTCTGGTTCTTTGCGGACTAGAACACCAACCGTATGATAACTTACAGACACACGTAGAGACCTTTCTTTAAGGAAAAGTGACAATCGTGAACTCTTTTACTCATGAGCTCATCTCCGTGGAAAACTACATCAACTAGGAAAGAACTTTGGATAGGTCAAACAATGTTAGTTTTAACACAACTCTGCGACAGGATCTCTCAAAGTCAGTTTCATAGGTTAAATTGTATTTTGTGATGATCAACAACTATAATCATTCTTGGGATTTGATTTGTGACACTTCAAAGATGTAGCTATCTCGATTTGTTCCTTACTTTCTTGACAAATAATGTATGTACAGCTTTTAATACATTTTTGTTCCTCGCTCATTAGCGACCAATGGTATATCATTGAGAAGCTACCAAGACTTGCCTCCTGTAAGTCTCTATCCACTTGAAATATATGCACTTTCTCACCATTACATTTGTCGTGTTTAGCGAGAAATATATTGCTTTATTCTCTTATTTTCTCCTTCTCAAATGCTTCTATAGACAAAGCGTTGGTCGCTTTAGCGATAGAGGACAAAAGAGATGAGATGATGTTGCTTTGAGAAGCACCTTGAAGATATTTTGCGATCGGAATAAGCAAATTTTAGTCGGAAATTTGTCCGAATAATTAAGCAAATTTTAGCCGAATTTAGTCGGAAATTAAGCAAATTTTCGCTCGGTATTTAGTCGGGAATTAAGAAAATTTTCGTCGAATTTAGTCGGGAACTAGGCAAATTTTTGTCGGAAAATTGTCGGAATAAATTGTCGGAAGTTCGTTGGAACCATTCGTCGCAAATTTCGTCGGAAATTTAGTCGGAAATTTCGCCGCAACGCAGCTTTCAACGGGCTTTTTCCAACAGCCCATATTTCGTCGGAAATTAGTCGGAAATGCGCATTTCCGACCAATTTCGGCGAAATTTCGCGTAGGAATTGCCGGAAATTCTAGTAGTGAAAAACGACTTGGATCGCTTGATTGTTGCATTTCAACCGACTCCACCAAGCTCCACCTTCTCGCCGCTTTTCGCCAGAAACTGTTTCGATTATCCTCCCACTGATGAATTGAGCATTGAATTTTCATCAAAATTGTATCCTTACTGAGAATAACTCTATTTTCTGCTGATGACCAAATTATGTACCCCTTTACTCCATCACCATACCCCACACACACTCCTTTCTTGGCCCTTGGTTCCAGTTTCCATTCACTGACATGATAGTAAACTATGCTTCCAAATACCCTAAGAACTGAGTAGTTAGCAGACTTGCCTGACCACATCTCAATTGGTGTTTTGAGACTGATCCCTGTGTGAGGACTCCTGTTGATTAAGTAGCAAGATGTACTTACAACCTCTGCCCAAAATCTCCTTGACAAACTAGCATGAGAGAGCATGCATCTTGCCCTCTCTAGAAGAGTTTGATTCATTCTTTCAACTACACCATTTTGCTGAGGTGTATTCCTTACAGTGTGATGTCCGACAATTTCTCGCTTTGCAAAATGTATCAAACTCACCCAGTAAAATTCGCAGACCATTATTTGTACGAAGCCTCTTGATCTTCTTCCCCAACTGATTTTCAACTAGAGCTTTCCACAGCTTGAAGTTATTAAATGCTTCACTTTTGTGTTTCATCAGCACCACCCAAGTCATCCTCGAATAGTCATCTATGAATGACACAAAATATATGTGACCACCCAATGACTCCACCTTTGAAGGCCCCCAACAATCAGAATGAATGTAGTCAAGTGATGACTTTGTGTTGTGTACCCCTTTTGAGAACTTGCTCCTATAAATCTACACAATGCTCACAAAAGTTCGATGCTTGACCTTACACTCCCCATGAAGATCTTTCGAGAAAGAACTCGCATCCTTTTTCACCCATGTGACCCGAGTCTCACCCCATGTAAGGGCAAATATGAAAGGATACCCCATAGTTCGTAATCACACATCGCTTGATGTCTTGACTCTCCCGCCACTAGAACCATATCATTATCTCGAGTCATGCTCACCGCCACAACAACTTTGCAAGAACTGCTTCTCCTCGCTTACTTTACTTTTGGACAATTGGACTTCCAATGTCCCCGCTCCTACAATAATTGCAAACATTCAGGATTTAGGTCCTTTGGACCTTGTCTTCTTGGAATTTTTCTTCTTAGATCGACCATGCTCTTTTCCACTCATTGTTACTCGACTACTAGTCCAACAAACGATGCCTTATGTCTCAAATACACTGGCATGCAAAGTCGACCTCACATCCTCTAAAGCAATCAGTATCCTTCCCAACTATGAAGGATCGCACAAAGTTCTCATAGAAGTCGGTAATGAAACCAACAGAATTAAAGCGAAGATCTTCATCCTCAATCTTAACATCAATATTCCCGAGATCAAGTAATATTGTGTTCACTGATCAAGATGATCTCTCAACCGAGTCACCTCATGCATCCTCGGTCCGAATAGCCTCTGCTTCAAAGAAGAACTTGTTGGTCAATGACTTAGTCATATACAAAGCTTTCAAGCTTCAACCATAACTTAGGCGGTGTCTTCCTCAAAGAACTTTTGTGATAACATCATCGACAAGCACAACATGATGGTTGAATGTGATTTCTCCTCCAGACTGACATAGTCTATAGAACTGGCATCCCCTCTATCAGATAAAGGAGTCCACAATCCTTGTTGCTTTAAAAAGGCCCGCATCTTGATTTGCCACAAACTAAAATCTGCTTTCTCCTCAGAAATTTATCAAACTTTACATTCATTGCTAACATCCTTCTAATTAAAGAACAAACATTTGATCACAAAATCCTAGCACCAGTCCACCACCTTGGTGAAGATCAACTCTGCTTCAACTCCGCAACTTCTTCAATCTTGAAGCTAACGCTCGATACCGCGGCTTTGTCAAAACATAGATGAGAAACTTGCGCTTTAAGAGAGATTAAAAATGAAGCAATGCAAACATAAAGTATGGCGGAAATGATAAAACACGTAAAACAAAGAGAACACGGTGATTTAACGTGGTTTCCGGCATTGTGCCGACTACTCCACAGACAGAAAATGAGATATTTTATCATGCACAAAGTTACAAGGATTTTCACACACTTGTGAAAGACACACATTGCATTGATTACAACATTGGTATTTATAGCCCAAATCCACTAACCCTAACCGCCAAATATCTTTGTCGGAATTGTCATAAATACCCCAGATGTGGACCCTGGCTCAAATGTTATCCACCAAACGAAACTCGACTTCAAACCGAATTTCCATACTTGTAATCAATCGCTCGGATGTAGAACTTAGAAAACTCAATGAGACCAAATCGATGACCGACTTGAAAAAGAAACTCGGTTTGCACTTCACCAAAATCGACTTTCACGTAACTAAAATACTTAATCGAATCGAACATCATTCTCAATCTCGCTCGATTAGTTCCACCGGTTTATTCATCGCTTTGAGTTCAAGTCACCAAAACCGATGATTGTCTTTGCCGAAGCTTCAAAAGATTTTGTAGATTTCTAATCTTTTTACTTTCTTTGCCGATTGGTATCATTTACAAACTTACAATGCTTCTTACAAATGAATCAATGGTGGGATCGGCCGGAAATATCTACAGGTGATGCAAATCTTGATGAAACTTACCTATGAACAAACGTTAACAAAACTCTATTCTCAATCCAATGGTTTTATCATCTCATTACTAACATACCCTTGTCGGTATCAACTCGTTTCGTCCATCAATTCCTCTCGGAAGTTCTACATTTGTAGCGATACCATATGCAAAGGAGGTATTAACGAGCGTATTTAATGGTGCTCACCGCTTGGGTTGTTATGGAGTTATGAACCGAGAGATTAGATTTAGTTTATCTACAATTAAGGGAATTTTGTAAATTAGTTTATTTAAATTAGGCACATACAATGTTGGAAGGAATGTTGTTGTGCATAAGTAATAACTTGTGTCAAAAATATATAAATTGATGTTATAACTTGGATGGCAAAGTGTTTGGTATTTTCCTCACTGGAGCAGGAGCAGGACCAAAATTCATAGTAAGCCAACTTAGAGGACCATTTTGCTAATTTTGCCACCACTTTTACAAAATCTGATCATTTTAATTTCGCTGAGGATGTAGGAGGAGATGAAGTCATGTGGTATGTTTGACCGGTTACGTGTGTGTTTTTTGCTTCGCTTGCTTGAATTTGAGGATAAACACTAAGTATATAATTAAAATAAACATTATTATACATTGTGCGACATTAACCGCCTACTCATGTCTTTGAGAGAAAAATAAATATTCCACACTTGATATATATATCACCAAGGACGGACGCAGATCCCGAGTGACAGACAATAGTTCTAAAGATTTTTGTAATAAAAACAATCATAGTAGTTTTTTTTTGTCCTTTTGGATCCGGAAAAAAAAAATATCGCAAAAAAGTTACACGATTATACACTTTATGTATAATTGTAAAAATCACTCATATATCACATTAACCTTCTTTCTATTCCTATCGGTAAAGATTTCTATTACTACAAATATTATCCTTTTAGGAAACCAACATTTTAAATCTTATTAATATTCGTTTAAATGTAGCATTTCGGTAATAACTATTTAGTTTTACTCTCAAATTATTCGATTATTAAAGATGATAAGGCTAATATGAATTTAGAGGAGTAATGTTTTTTCCGGGTGCCCTTCCGTGTGAGGAAGATCCACCTGGCGGTAATAATATAACCCCTCGACCGGGCGGTTTCTCTGTGTGGTTCTTCAGTGGCTCGTTGTTGAAAGATGATATCATGAACTTTGCTAAAGATTTTGAGCATTGTGGAAATTCTGGCCCAAGCCTAATATGTGGAAATTCTGCAAGGCGCAAGCCTATTATGAGATAAGGGAAGTCCATCACTTAATATAGTGGGTGATATAATATCAAGTGTCCAATATGACAACTTTAACACGCCCCTCAAGTGTGTGGGCTAAGGCACTCTTAAGGCCAACAAAGAGCCCAACACTTGCACAATAAATGAGGGACTCTGATACCATGTGGAAATTCTGGGCCCAAGCCCATATAAGAGGAGGGACCTCATCCCAAAACCTTGGTTATGAGGTGAGAGAAGTTCATCTCTTAATATGGTGGATGATTCAATATAAAGTACTCAATATGGGACAACTTTAACAAGCATCATGGAAAGCTAGAGAAGTACTGCAACTCGCCCTTCATTAATTAATTCAAACTCTGATATTTCATTAGTTTCTATTAATGTCATGAAAGAATTGAGTAGAATGCTCTACATAAAAAACAAAAATAAAAAAAAACCCTGATTTCAATAATAAAAGGAAATTAAAATACAAAAGCTTGACCTTTTTCTTCTATACTGTTTCAGCTTCTTCACCTTGGTGTAATTCTTCAGAAAGACTCCCAATGAAGATCAAATTTTATCACTAAAATAATATAAAATAATACATATCTCTATCTTACAACATCTCAATCCAAAAATCTCCACAACAGTATCTTTATCCTTATCCCTATAACATTTCAAAAAATATTAAATAATAAATATTCTACCTCACAACCCTATTTATACAAATTAAATATTTATTATTTTACTCCAGCAGCATCCCTATCCCTATAATTTTTAATAATTAAATATGTTTAGGGCGTGAATAGTGCATCCCCACAAGAGGATGCACTGCTCATATCCCTAAAAATAAATAGGAGATGATAGAGACTCACATTGTGGAAGCTATTTTGGGGTAAACTCTATTTTTTATCTTCATTTTAGGGATAGGGCACCATATAGGGCTTCTGCTGGGAGTGCCCTCATATCTCGCTTTTCATGACTTAGATTTTGAAGTTTAAGCCTCCACCTCCCCCACCCCCCCTCTCGTATATTATCATCAACAACCAGTTAGATGGTATACATAGTAGAGAGTAGATTTGTTCACAACATTGTAATCTGCTAGGGTTCGTCCATCCTCTAATAATGTCTTGCCGTCGAAAATTAAGTGTATATGTTCAAGTGGAACCCTTTCACTCTCTTCAATTCTAGACTTGACACTGTAGATGGTTTCAAAAGGGTCTACCTCGTAGGATATCCCCTTCCTCCGGAGGGTTTTAACAAATATCTCCATTTTCTCTGCCCATTGCCTAAGATTTTTACTCGCTTAAATTAGATTCATGTAGAGAGAAGAAAAATTAGAGATTTGTTAAAGTATACAATGAAAGTTCTTAATAAATGTGACATATATTGAAATTTAATTTTATACCTCTATACTTGCTCTTAAGGGCCACGTCGGCTAAGACTGTGGTTGACTGAAAAGATGCCTTCAACAGTTCTAATGCTTCTTCATTTCCAATTTTGACCTTCATTTCTTCAAGTTTATAAGCATTAAACTTGTCCATCATTGAATTAAGAGACATGGTTGATATTGTTGTTATAGATGAATCGTCAGAAATCATGTAGGAAGCCAGCTTCTGAACGTAACCCTCCGAATCTTTGTTGACAAATCTAATCTCTTGGTTCATATCCTTGTAACAACCGGGACAAGAAGCACCATTATATACGTTCATAATACCTCTTTTGCATTTGTGATCCCGACAAGTGTACAAATTCTGGAACGAGTTGATGGATGATCCAGACAGGGGGAATGTTAGTAACATAGGGCAAAACCATCGGATTGAGCTAGAAGTGTGGTTTGGTTAATATCCAGTCGTAGGTAAGCTAGCTTCATCAAGATTTGCAACACTTGTGTAAATAGTTATCAAACCCGGCTGGGCGCAAACCGTTTGACCGGTCATGAAACCGGGCCGGTTCAAGCATCAACTGCTTAAGCAAGCGACCACGAAACTCGGCGGTTCAACCAAAGTGACCCGGTAGGCACTTGGTTTAACCGATGGGTCAAGTAAATTAATTTAATGAAAAAAAGTATGAAATAGGTATCGAACCGCTTTATGTAGCAAAAATACTCTAATCTCTCCGATATAATGCAAATCATTATTTAATGTTTATGTGAACTTACTAATTGTTATACATCTACATCAAAATTAAATATTTTTACTAAAAAAACTTGTAAATTTCTTACAACATTTTACTTAACATTTTGTTAAATAATTCAAGTCATAATTTCCAACAAACAATACATTTAGTTTTTCTAATCTAATATTAACAATAAATGCATCACTGTTAAAATAATTAATACTTACATGTATCAATAAAGTATTTAAGAGATGATGATATATTTTCCTCTTGTATTTTCTAATGATTTTCAGTATGATAATCAGATAAACAATAGTTTGAGTTTCCAAATTGTAGCTCATAAGATGATAGATGGTTTCATATCATTATTTACTTGAATATGAATTATCAAAAAAATTTGTTATATAATATATAATTTACCACTATATAAATTTTTCCTATTGAACCATTGACCCGTGACCTAGTGGCTTTTCCGAGTCAAAGACCGGGTCAGCCTGATAACTATGGTGTACATATTCCATAAAGATATGGGAGGAAAAAGATAATAAATAAATAAATAAAAATTCAAAAGATATCCTAAAATAGTTTAAAAGATAATTAAAGATAAATTTCAAGTATGCTGCAGATATCTTCAAATAAAAAGTAGGGGAATTAGGGAGAAGACGTAAATATTTCATCATTTGAGTAGAAGACGCTTTTTAAAACTTTGCATAAAGACACAAAACTATTTATTCATCATTTAAATTCACTTGTGTTCAAATTCATTATTTAAATTCATCACCAAATTCACTCTCGAAATTCACTAATTTTCAAAATTCATTGTCGAGATTCACCGATTTTCGGGATTCATCATCAAAATTCATCATCGAAATTCACCGATTTCGGATTCACTGGGAGATTCACCGATTTTAAATTCATTGTCATTCTTCTCGCTATAAAATTATCAGATTGTCCTTCTTCCTATAAAAATATATGTAATGTCTCGCATTCTTAAAAATATTCCAGATGTTGTCGCCTTATCCCTAATTTTCTATAAAAAGTAAGCTTCAGATAATTCCTTGTTACACTCCGTCGATATTTTTTTATACCTTATTATTTTTATTTCATTTAAAAGAATGTATGATAACCTGTATAATCTTCGACCCAATGAAAATACCATAAAACCTACTATATCAGCGTAGAGTTTAAGTTTAAATGGACTCTAGCTTATCCCTTTACACGAGCGGAAATTATAAGATAGAATTTAGGCTCCTTTGCAACTTAGGAAATACGCAAATTTCAAAATCCACGACATTCTTTCGACCCATTGTCTATATATTTACATAATACTTCAATTACCGGGAGAAGAAAACTAAAACACACAGACGATCAACTTTTGGGTACAATACGTACATTAACAATGGCGGAGCAATTCAAGATCATTAAAGAAGTTGGTAGGGGAGCTTTTGGCTCGCTTTATCAAGCTATAAATAACGAGAATGGTGAAACCGTTGCAATTAAAGCTATTCAAGAAAGATATCAATCGTCCAAGAAGTGCTACGACACAGAGGTGAAGCCCTCGTGAAACTTGGTGATCATCCAAACATTATCAAACTCGAACATGTCTTCAAGACGATTTACGAGGAGGGCAATAATACTTTGTTCTTGGTTTTCGAATACATGCATAGTAATCTTGACACTATAATCCGGAAGAATAACGATCAAGAAGTTAACTATGGTGAAACCGAAATAAAAAATTGGTTCGTTCAACTTTTACGAGGGCTGGTTTATGTGCATCAAAGCGGATACATGCATCGCGATTTAAAGCCGTCGAATCTTTTGGTTACAGAAAGGGGAGATAATCTGAAAATAGCCGATTTTGGTAGCGCATGTGAGATTGACGATAAAACTGCATGCATTGACTGTGTCACCACTAGATGGTATCGGGCTCCTGAGGTCTTATTTGGTTCAACGGATTATGGTCCTGAGGTTGATATGTGGGCGGCGGGTACGATCCTTGCTGAATTATACATGGGTCGTCCTATCTTTCCGGGCAGATCGAGTGCAGATCAAATTTACAAGATAGGTCGTGTTCTTGGTAATCCGTCTCTTTCCGATATTTATGCCGTTTTTCCTATTGATGTTATGAGCTATGAGTTTCCACGCGTGGGATTGGAATCATCCGCTTATGATAATATTGCGTCGTTGATACCGTTTGCTAGTACGTGAAGATGCAATCAGTTTGATAAAAACGTTGTGTTCGTGGAATCCGTTTAAGAGGCCGACCGCTGCACAAGCTCTTCAGCATCCTTTCTTTGACGATCTTAATCCAATTCCAAGAAGTATAACTATGGGATGTGTTAGTTCTGATCTACTTCCACAAGTTGAAGACATCATATATCATAACCACCATGAGTATTTGAAACCACCTGTTGCTACTACAGATAACGTTAATGATTCAGTAATACGTTTTGATTGTCAAGATTCAGATGCGTTGTTGAAGTACCGTAGTAGGAATCCTAAAGCTACTAGGTCGTCAGATTTGATGCCACCCATTCCGTGAATCCGCTACCTAACAGGTTGTCATGTTTGATGCCACCACCACTCGTTCAACCGAATCCTCTGCTACGAAGACCGCCTGACCGACCCCGAATTTCAACGCATTCTGAAGTAGTGTTTGGTTATTAGACATTTGGCACAATGTGAGATTGCACAATATTTCTGTGCTTAGATTATTTTACTTTTATGTAATGTGAACTAGAGAATGAATGAAGAATTTTGCTGAGCTCATGTTTCTTGTGATAATTTATTAAATATGGTGAACTTGAGAATGAATCAAGAATATTGCTGAGCTCATCATGTTTCTTGTGCATTTTAGTATAAATTATTAAATATGTTGTTTTGCTTAATTGTTTGTATGGCGTGCATTTAAGTTTTCTTGCATTTGGTGCAATTGTTGGTGTTGTTAAGTTGTAAGGTTGATGTTGTATAATTGAGTTGGTAACTTAGGTGAATAACCGCTTAAGACTAAGCGAGGATGAAGTGTCTAAGATATTATCGAATCAATTATGACTAATTGTATGGCTCAAGTTAAGTAGCGTCATATGACTGTTATAACAGGATAGGGAATCCAGATGCAAGATAGATAATTAACATATGCAATGTAACATTAACAATCACACGAAAATAATGAAACAAGAAGAACACAAGATTTATCGTGGTTTCCGGCGTTGTGCCGACTAATGCACGGACGAAAAGAGATATTTTATTATGCACCAAATCCGTGATGGATTACACACACTCACGCTTCACAATGACCAATAAAGTTGGTATATATAGGCACAAATCCCAAACCCTAAACGCCAAGAATCTTTGTTGGATTGCCATAAATGCCCTAGATGTTGTGTCCTCTCACGACACATCTCACCGATCATTGCACGATGTAGAACTCATATCCAAAACACTCACCGACCTCCAGTGATCGCCCTCCAAATAGATTGACCTCCAAGAGATCAATTGACACACCAGAAGAAGCTCAGTAGACTTCCCAAGCGATTTTCACAGACTTGGATACACTTCTCAGCAGACCATTACTCTGCTGACTTCCAGATTAGTTTTACCAAATGTAGAGTTTAAGTCACTTTACTGACAAATCTCCACCTTGACTTGAACTCTCATTCAAAGTCAACCAAATTGCATAAGCAGATGTACTTGTACCAGATGCATTCGTCAATACCGATGATGTCTTGTCAGCATTACTCCACGAATCCACTCGGTGGACACGCCTCACCGAGCTTCCAGATTTTCAGATTATAAGCTTTGAATATTCAAAGCAAGTCCGCATACAAACCGAAACTTGTTCTCATTGAATCGTTTAGTGAACATATCAGCAGGGTTATCCTTGGTGCCGATCTTCTTCACTTGAACCCTCTTCTAATTTCTCAGAAAATGATACCTCACATCAATATGCTTGGTTCTCTCATGATGAACATGACCCTTAGCTAGACACTCAAACTGTCACAATAAATCTCTGCTTGATCCTGATGTAGCCCTAAATCACTGACTAGTCCCTTCAACCAGATACCCTCATTGGATGCTTCAGTAAGAGTCATATATTCTGCCTCGATGAGTTGATAAAGCCACTTGTTGCACAAGAGTTGCTTTCACCGACAACTAAATTCCTCAATGTGAAAACATAACCACTCATTGATTTCCCTATCATCCACATCACTGCATATAATTAGCATCACAGTACCCTGTGATCAGACCTTGAGTATCACCTCCATAAATGAGACCAATATCAGCTATACTCCTAAGGTACCTAACATTCTTTTCACAGCTATCCAGTGTTCCTTTCCAGGTTGAGCCATAAACCTGCTGACAACACTGACTACCTGAGCCAAATCAGGCATAGTGCACACCATGGCATACATCAGACTACCAACTGCACAAGCATATGAAACTTTTGACATATACTCCTCCTCCTATGCTGATCGTGAAGCATAAATAGACAAATGAACATTAGATGCCATAGGAGTATCTATTGGTTTTGCAGCACACATGCCAAATCTGGTCAATATCTTCTGTATATAACCCTGTTGAGACAAAAACAGCTTCTTCTGACTCATATCTCTCCAGATTTTCATCCCCAAAATCTTTTTGGCTGCACCCAAATCCTTTATTTGAAACTGATCACTGAGAAGGTTCTTTAGATTTTGAACATCAGACTTCTTTTCAGCAGCTATCAACATATCATCCGTATACAGGACAAGATAGATATGTGATCCATCTCCCACCGATCGTGATATACACAATGATAATATGGACACTGTTATAACCAAACCGGATCATATAATCACAAACCTTTTATACCACTTCCTAGAGCTTGCTTCATTCCATACAAGGACTTCTTTAACTTGCACACAAAATCTTCCTTACCAGGAATTTGGAAACCCTCTGGCTGAGTCATGTATATCTCTTTGTCTACCTCACCATGTAGAAAAGTTGTCTTCACATCTAACTGCTCAAGTTCAAGTCTTGTTGTGCCACCATTGCTAGTAACACTCTCATTAAAGTATGTCTGACTACTGGTGAGAATATCTCATCAAAGTCTATCCCTTCTTTCTGACTGAACCCTCTTGCAACCAAACGTGCCTTATACTTAACTTCTTCTGCCTCAGTTATCCCTTCCTTCTTCTTGAAGATCCATTTTCAAGTAACAACTCTCCTATCAGCTGGATGTTTAACTAGATCCCAAGTTTGATTCTTCAGTATTGACTCTATTTCATCTCCCATGGCAGCAAGCCATTGAGATGCTTCAGAACATGTCACTGCTTCCCTGTAATTAGAAGGTTCAAAACCATCCACTTCTTCTGCAACTTGAAGTGTGTATCCAGCCAAATCATCAAAACCATACCTCTTGGGAGGTACCCCAACATTGGATCTTCTAGCTCACGACACCTATACTACTCTGTGACCCATGTTCTCTGTTTGACGCTCAACTAACATTTGCTCGATTCATCGGCTTGGACTCGATTCGTTCAAGAAATCAGATCGATGATGAAACCGACTTGGATCGCTTGATTGTTGCATTTCAACCGACTCCACCAAGCTCCACTTCTTATCGCCGCTTTCTCGGTTTGAATCGGTTTCAGCTATCCTCCCAATCGATGAATTGAGCATTGAATTTTCATCAAAATCGTATCTTCATCGAGAATAACTCTATTTTCTGCTGATGACCAAATTATGTACCCCTTTACTTCATCACCATACCCCACAAACACTCATTTCTTGGCCCTTGGTTCCAGTTTCCCTTCACTGATATGATAGTAAACTATGCTTCCAAATACCCTAAGAACTGAGTAGTCAGCAGACTTGCCTGACCACATCTCAACTGGTGTTTTGAGACTGATCCTTGTGTGAGGACTCCTGTTCATTAAGTAGCAAGCTGTACTTACAACCTCTGCCCAAAATCTCCTTGACAAACTAGCATGAGAGAGCATGCATCTTGCCCTCTCCAGAAGAGTTTGATTCATTCTTTCAGCTACACCATTTTGCTGAGGTGTATTCCTTACAGTGTGATGTCTGACAATTTCCTCAGTTTTGCAAAATGTATCAAACTCGGTCCAGCAGAATTCCAGACCATTATCTGTACGAAGCCTCTTGATCTTCTTCCCCAACTGATTTTCAACTAGAGCTTTCCACAGCTTGAAGTTATTAAATGCTTCACTTTTGTGTTTCATTAGCACCACCCAAGTCATCCTTGAATAGTCATCTATGAATGACACAAAATATATGTGACCACCCAATGACTCCACCTTTGAAGGCCCCCAACAATCAGAATGAATGTAGTCAAGTGATGGCTTTGTGTTGTGTACCCCTTTTGAGAACTTGCTCCTATGAATCTACACAATGCTCACAAAAGTTCAGATGCTTGACCTTACACTCCCCATGAAGATCTTTATGAGAAAGAACCTACATCCTTTTTTCACCCATGTGACCCAGTCTCATGTGCCACAGTTTTGTAAGCTATGACTGATGAATCTCAAATGATGCCACAGCAGCAGAACCAACAACAACTGACCCTTGTAGTATATATAGAGTCCCTTTCTTGACTACCTTGAGAACCAAAATTGAATTTTTATAGACACTCAGCACTCCACTTTCACCCTTAAAACTGAATCCCCTGCTGTTTAAACAACTGAGAGATACCAAGTTTTTGGTCATCTGTGGAACATGTCTAACTTCACTCAGTTTACAGAATCTTCTATACTCTGTCCTCAACTGAACTGAGTCAATCCCAACTACCTTGCAGACCTTGATGTTTGCCATAGATATATGACCACCATCTATCTGCTGGTAACTTGAGAACCACTCTCTGTAAGGGCAAATATGAAAGGATACCCCAGAGTTCAGAATCACACATCAGTTTGATGTGCTGACTCTCCTGCCACTAGAACCATATCATTATCTGAGTCATGCTCAGCTGCCACAACAACTTTGCAAGAACAGTTCTCCTGCTACTTCTTACTCTTTGGACAATTGGACTTCCAATGTCCCTGCTCCTTAAATAATTGCAAACATCTGTGGATTTAGGGCCTTTGGACCTTGTCTTCTTGGAATTTTTCTTCTTAGGATCGACCATGCTCTTTTCCACTTGTTGCTCACGACTACTAGTCCAACAACTGATGCCTTATGTCTCGGCTCACCTGCATGCAAAGTGACTTCACATCCTCTAAAGCAATCAGTATCCTTCCCAACTATGAAGGATCGCACAAAGTTCTCATAGGAAGTCGGTAATGAAACCAAGAGAATTAAAGCAAAGATCTTCATCCTCAATCTTAACATCAATATTCCCGAGATCAAGTAATATTGTGTTCACTGATCAAGATGATCTCTCAACCGAGTCCCCTTATGCATCCTCGATCTGAATAGCCTCGCTTCAAACAACTTGTTGGTCAATGATTTAGTCATATACTGAGCTTCCAAGCTTCAACCATAACTTGGCGGCGGTGTCTTCATCAAAGAATCTCGTGATAACATCATCGAGACAAGCACAACATGATGGTTGAATGTGCTTTCTCCTCAGGCATCGACATAGTTCTGAACTGGCATCCTCCATCGATAAAAGAAGTCCACAATCCTTGTTGCTTTAAAAGGCACGCATCTTGATTTGCCACAAATCAAATCTGCTTTCTCCTCAGAATTTATCAATCTTTACATTCATTTCTAACATCCTTCTAATTAAAGAAAAAACATTTGATCATAAAATCCTAGCACCAATCACCAGTCTTGGTGAAGATCAACCCTGTTCAACCTACAACTTCTCTGAATCTTGAAGCTAACGCTCTGATACCAGTTTGTCAAAACATAGATGAGAAACTTGCAGTTTAAGAAAGATTAAAAACAGAAGCAATGCAAACATAAAGTATGGCGGAAATGATAAAAACACAGAAACAAAGAGAACACGGTGATTTAACGTGGTTTCCGGCATTGTGCCGACTACTCCACAGACAGAAAATGAGATATTTTATCATGCACAAAGTTACAAGGATTTTCACACACTTGTGAAAGACACACATTGCATTGATTACAACATTGGTATTTATAGGCACAAATCTCTAACCCTAACCGCCAAATATCTTTGTCGGAATTGTCATAAATACCCCAGATGTGGACCACGGCTCCACTGTTATCCACTGCATTTAAACTCGACTTCAAACTGAATTTCCATACTTGTAATCAATCGCTCGGATGTAGAACTTAGGAAAACTCAGCAGACCAAATCGATCACGACTTGAAGAAACTCGGTTGCACTTCACCAAAACCGACTTTCCGCAGAATCGAAATATTACTTAATCGAACAACATCATTCTCGGTTTCTTTCGATTAGTTCCACTGGTTTATTCATCGATTTGGAGTTCAAGTCACCAAACTCGATGATTGTCTTTGCCGAAGCTTCAAAAGATTTTGTAGATTTCCTAATCCTTTTACTTTCTTTGCCGATTGAGTACTGTTACAAACTTACAATGCTTCTTACAAATGAATCAATGGTGGGATCGGTGGAAATATCTACACAGGTGATGCAAATCTTGATGAAACTTACCTACGAACAAACGTTAACAAAAACTCTATTCTCAATCCAATGGTTTTGTCATCTGTTACTAACATACCCTTGTCGGTATCACTACAAAAAAACAGCAGTTTTGCGACGGATTTTTTGCGACGGACTTTATTTCCGTCGCAAAATTAAGTTTGCGACGGATGTTTAATTGTTTGCGACGGAACATTTGGCGGGACCAATTTTTCCTTTGGCGGGCAAGTTTGCGACGGAATTTTTATTAATTTGCGACGGAATATTTAATAAAATTTTATAAAATTATTTTACTATTCTGAATATGTATGTTTGCGACGGAATTAGGGTTGTTTTGCGACGGACATTAAATTCCGTCGCAAACGGGATATCGATCGAAGGCAACCCTTTTCTTCCTCATTTCTCTTCTTCATTCCCCTCTTCTCACCCGCCGCCCCCCCTGCTGAAGCTCTTCCGGCGCCACCTCCTCCCACCACCGCCCAGCCACCACCCACAGGTATGCTCTTCCCTCCCCTCCCACCCCCTCCCCTGCACTGATTCCCCCTCCTCCCCCCTTGCACATTATTATATATATATATATATATATATATATATATATATATATATATATGTATGTATATGTATATATATATTGTATATGTATATGTATGTACAGTTTATTTTTATTATATATATTTTTTTTTCAATTTATATTGTATATATATATTGTAGTATGTAATTTTTGTATATTGTAGTATGTAATATATTTTCTGTTTTTTTTTTTTTTTTTTTGTGTTTTTTTTTTATATATATTTTTTATATAGTGTATCATATGTAGTATAGATTTATAGATATATATGTGTAGTAATTATAAGTTAGAAAATGCTTACTTATGTGTATTAGTTAGATAAGTTAGGAAAATGCTTAAGTATGTGCAAAGCCGGATGTTGGTTGAATTGGTTGAATTGGTTTGTTGAATTGGTTTGTTGAATGCTTAAGTATGTACAAAGCCGGATGTTGGTTGAAAATGCTTAGTTTAGAAACCGGATGTTGGTTGAATTGGTTTGTTGAATTTGGATTGAAATGATGATAAGTATGTGCTTACATGATAAGCATAACATACATAAGGTCCTCAAAGGGTCTGCTCCTACCCGTTTGGAAAATGGTACTTGGGGGGTACTTTGTTATCCGGCAAAGCCTCCGAATTATTTTGACGTCGAACCTTTGACCATGAATCGAAAATTTAGGTTATAGTGTTGTTAGTTTCATAGTAAGTTGAGTAAAACTCGAGTTTGCAAAAGTCTTTGAGACAACCTTCAAAGACTATTGTTAATCTCATATTTTGTATGATATGATGTGTAGGATTGAAAATGAAGAGAATAGAAACGTAGTTGGATGTACGAGAGGTTGGATGCTAACAAGAAATTTAACCCGGTATTTGTGAATGGTGTGGAGGAATTCATAAAACATGCAAAGCGATTAGATTCGTTTCAGGCAAATAATGGAATGATGAAGTGTCCATGTAGTAAGTGTAAGAACACTAAATTTTCGATCGAACATGACGTGAGATTACATTTAACTAAATATGGGTTTTATGCGCAAACTACTATGATTGGGTGTGTCATGGTGAAGAGTTTCCCATTCCGATCAACGTTCGGCAAGAACGGAATGTGAACCTTTATCGTGGACATGGTTAATGACGATTACGTGATAGGATTGATCACGTAAGAGAAGAATTTCTTAACCAAGAGGAGAACAATGAGACACCAAACCCTGAAGTTGCATCGTTTTTTGAAATCTTTGAAAAACGCAGAGGAACTCAGTATGTGATGGAAGTAGTGTCTCCGTCTTTGCAAGTGGCTTCTAGGTTGCTCACTTTGAAATGTGATCACAACCTCTCTCACAAATACGTTGACGGGGTTACGGTTTGATAGGAGATATTCTTCCAAGAATAACTTAATGACCTCGAACTTCTATCAAACCAAAAAGTTGTTAAAGGCATTAGAGCTACCCCATGAGAAAATACACGTGTCCCCGCGGGGTGTATGTTATTTTGGGAGGAGGACGCTGAACTGGACAAGTGTCGGAAGTGTGACCATGATCGATATAAACCAAAACGAACGCAAGAGGTCAACGTGTGCCTAACAAAGTGATGACTTATTTCCCGATTGGACCTAGACTCCAAAGGTTGTACGCCACGAAAACATATAGGCAAGGAAATGAGGTGGCACGCGAAAACCCCGTGACAAGCGGTATAATGGCCACCCAAGTGACGCTGAAGCTTGGAAGCATTTTGACCAAATGCACCCTGAGTTTGCTAAGGATCCTAGAAATGTGCGGTTAGGATTTTGCATAGACGGTTTTGCACCTTTTGGTAATTTTGGGAAGAACTACTCTTGTTTGGCGATCATGGTTACACCATACAATCTTCCGCCCTGGTTGTGCATGAAAAGAGACAGCTTTATATTCTTATCGGTTGCTTGTACAAAAGGGCCGAAAATCCGAAAGGAAACCTCGATGTTTATTTGCAACCATTGATTAAGGAGTTGAAGCAAATGTGGGAAAACAGGGTTGTTTACTTACGATGTATCCACAAAACAGAATTTTCATATGAAATTTGCACTAATGTGGACTATCAATGATTTTCTGCGTATGGCATGTTATCCGGGTGGACTACGGCCGGTGTGAAAGCTTGTCCCTATTGTGGTGATGGAAACAAGTCGTTCGGCTCAAACATAGTGGTAAATGCACTTGGTTTGATTGTCATCGGCGCTTCTCCTGAAGACCATATTTTTCGTGACCGATAAAGGTTTTTTGAAGTCCAAACAAGATGAACACGCGACTCCACCCGTAGATTGAGTGGTGAGGAGGTATGGGAATTTGTACAACACCTACCAAGCATCATTGATGGCTCGGTTCAGACTTGAAACGGCTTAAAAACTCCAAGAATGGTTGGTGGAAAAGAAGCATTTTTGGGATCTTCCGTATTGGAAAACATTGCTTTCGACATTGCCTGGATGTGATGCATATTGAGAAAAACTTCTTTGAAAAACTGATTGACACGGTTATGGACGTTAAAGGCAAACTCGCTTGTGGTCCAAAATCACTAAAGATTTGAAGAGCTTTGCGGCGCGCCCTGATTGTACACTTGTTCTTGACAAGCGAAAAGAAAAGTGTTGTGTGAATGGGTCACCAAGTTGAAATTCCCGACGGTTATGCTTGGACCTGAGTAGGTGCGTAGATCATGATCAATACATTCTACGTGGTTTGAAAAGCCATGATTGTCACGCTTTTATGGAACGTTTGTTGCCGCTGCCCTTCGAGAATTGATTCGAAAAATGAGTGGAATGCATTGACCGAGATAAGTCAATTCTTTCGAGACTTGTGTGTCTTTGCTACCCTAAAAATAAAGACGTGATTCGTTTAGAGAATAACATTGCCGAGATTATTTGCAAGTTAGAGAAGATTTTGCCTCGACTTTTTTTAACTCGATGGACAATTTACGGTACACTTGCCGTATGAGGTCGAGTTGCTGGTCCCGTGCAATATCGATGGATGTATCCATTCGAAAGGTTTTGAATCACTTAAAACAAAAGATTGGTAACAAAGCTTTAGTAGAGGATCAATATGCAATGCGTATTTGTTGGAAGAGATTTCAAACTTCATTCTATGTATTACGATGATCATATTGAAACAAAAGCAAAGAATCTTCTTTGTTGGTGAGACTTCGCATCGCAATCGTTTCGTGATTTACACTGAGTTATTCCGTGATCATAATGGTACAACAACCGGGAAGTGCAAGACGAGGTTCTTGGATAATAAAGAATATGACTTTGTGCACAAGTACGTATTGTCTAACTGCGTGAAATCATGAAACCGTATGAACTGTAAGTACCTCATTACTACATATATACAATGCTTATGCTTTTTCGAACAAATATACATTAATCGACAAAATGATTCATTCTTAGATTGTTCGAGCAATTTATTCGTGTTCAATGACCTCAATTGACCTTGATGGATATTTGGAATAAACATGAAAATGAATTTACCAAATGGTTTGCACAACAAGCATCATTGTTGAATGATAATTTGCTAAAAGCTTTGGCAAGTGGTGTAAGGAAATCTACGCGGGAACGCAGCGGAATTCAAAAATTTATTTCCTATTGACCCAAGATCGACTTCGTTTAAGCAATAAACGAATAAACTAAAGACGGCGGTTACCTTGGTTGATCTAAAAGATCGACGCTTTGACCGTCTAAGGAGAGTAGTTCAGCATGAAGCCGCCCAAGTGTTCGGCCTCTACCGCCACCCACACGAACAGACCCGCCGGAATCCCACCATGGATTGCTACTTTGAAAAGTTCCGATTGCTAGACCGGACCTTTTCTTCCTCACAAACTCACTATAGGAAGCCCCCTCTTTCTTACACAAGAACTATGAGTTCTTGCAATTTTTCACAAGAACAATTGCTCTTGGAAGAATGGTGTACAAAAGAGCTTGGCAATCCTCACTTAAATAGGGGATGGGGCGTGGCCTATAACTTGGAGAGGAGGAGAAGAAAAATCTCTTTCCAATAAAATAAGGAAACATAATTAATGTGATTGATTTATCTCATTTAATTTAATATCTTATATTAAATAAATCCAATATTTTGTCAATATCTTATATTGACTATATTTATCTTATTACCATAAATCAATTTACACACATGTATATATATCACTTATATATATTACAAACATAAATCTATATAAATATATATTTTGGAAACAATATATGCACATGCACATCATATATGCACCAACGTGTATATATATATATATATTTATAAATATTAATATCTAATATTAATATATGGTAATACCATTAATTAAATTGCACAATCCAAGTGTGTCATACACACTTACATAATAAGCGCCCAAACTTACCATAAAACGACTTATGGAAAATTCTTTAATTAATATAATTTGTATATAAATAATATCTTGTATTTTATTTATTCATAATAAATAAATACCACCATATTAATTTACCACTATAACCCTTATAGTCTCGAGATAAACTTTCCTTATTTGGCTATCATCTATAACCACATTTTAATCCGGCACGATGTTCATATGTGTGTGACCCGATAGGCTTCCGAATATGTTGGCCGTAGACACAAAGTGCAAATTACTTAAAATGCCCTTCATGCCTAACGATCACGGGATAGCGTCTAGCAACACACCGTGACCCCGATCATCGGAAGAGTCAAATGCAATGACTACTACCTTTCATGTGAAACAGCTTACCGTGTAACTTACAATCCTATCATTTGTAACAATATCCTTACGGTCGTACATCGAGTGTCAAACATTAACAACCGTATCTTATAAAAATCGGATATCAAGTTCTCTCAAGTAACACGTTTACTCCCACTTTGCAAAGATTCACGAGAACAAGACATTCCTTATAAGAAGGCCCTTTCGGATATTTACCCCTACCGATAGTGGTACGCGATTCCCGGACGACCAATCATGTATACTCCGTGCTGCTTCAAGATCACACCCAATCACTACCGCATGATCGCCCCATGGCTGAAAACCTCAATAGTGTCAAAGCATGACAATCCACACCGTGATGCCATGAAGACTCGGTCCTGAGGATAATTACACAACCGCCACATAGTGACACACTTATCCGTGTAAGTGGGTCGATCTAACGTCGCGCATTCTCTAATACACGTCCACGTCATACCCAAGTGTCTCTACACTTCGATAGACGAGATCTATCCCTCGCCTTTAAAGATGTAAGACATCTAATACGTGCTAGTCTGCTTATACTATCAATGCCCTGCTTGATAATACGTCGACTAGAGACATTTAAGTATCAAACTCATTAAAGTGATTAGAGATCTCATCAACCATAATCGCCTATCATGGTTTCTCTATCACGATTTAATACTAAGGGCGTTATCATATAACAATTCATAATTGGTTCTATAAAAGAACATATATATGACAAATGTAATAAGCCATTTTATATATGCATAAACATAAAGAAATAGTACAAATGATCCGACCCGGTCGGATCCGGTCCAACCCGATTGGGTTTAGGACACTATTTCAACAATCTCCCACTTGGCCTAAAACCAATCACTCGCACACACAAGACCAAGTTGAAACACAAGAATCTCATGCAATACTCGCAACCGGCCCTAGCCATAAACGGATCGCTATCCGTGGGGACTCAGACAATCTTCTTATCATGTTCCAAATGACCAAGTCAAAGGAACTGCCTCAACACACACACGAATCTCCGACGAGACCCTGGTCCTTGCTCCTAGCAATGAATCCACTTACTATATCGGCTATATAGAAAGAGTGGAAGAACCATACAAAGTTCGTGAATGAACCTTCTGATCCATGTACTTTTCCTCATTTGCGCCTCCAAGGCACTACTGTGTTTTGGCCTAGTTGTAGAATTTCTGATGGCCCATATAAGCTAGAACATTTCTAGCTCACTGTACCACTTAAACAAAGTGATCGCAAACCCAGGCTTTAGCTCCCACTCGCCTTTATAAGACTTAGGATATATGTCTCAGATATCTACGTTTATCTGAATCCAAGTTTCAATAAACTAGAACCTTTCCTTAACTTGTTTAAGGATATTCTCGACACTCACCAGGCTTACCTTCATACTTGTTCATGACTATTCATGAACTATGAACATCTGGTCTTACTTTTATGATGGTTCCAATTGCCGTAGCAAAGGAAACCTTTCATAAGTATCATCCTTCACCTCATCTTTAGGACTAACGTCCTAACATAGATAGATCTTGAGAACACGGGCTAGCGTGTGTCTCCTATCGTGATCTATGCTAAACTATTTTAGCATCACATCTATATTGGTAAACTATAATCTAACAAAGATTAAATCTATCGCTATAGATTCTTATTTCTAAAAATAAGAACCGCTAATCCAAGTGCTTTCAAAAACCTTGAATTACCAAACATTAATTGACTGTGACATGGGGTGGTGATTCCTGAGAAAGATATTTAATACCTTACTCAAAAATCGTAATACACTCCCACTATCCCTCTTGCACATTGGGCATATCCTTATTTTGACTAAATCAAACTCCTTTGATTATCAAACAAAGAAATCGCTCTAGAGAAACTTGTCCGAGTCCATAAATGGACCTCGTGGGCTCACATATCATGTCATCGCCTCTACTTAACATCGAAATTTATCGCCTAACATTTTTCAACACTATCATATAGCCATGATAATGAAGTTGTAACAAGCATCATCTGAATAGAACTGGACTCAGCCTTGCAGGGACATTCCCTCTAGGTAAGACAGACTAGGTTCACAACCTGGTTGTCACTGATGAAATCTAATTCAGATATTATGGCTCCTGGCCATATCTCTCGATCTTGCCTTTTAAACATTCCTTCATAAGTCGTGAGAAATTCATTCTTCAAGATGAACATACCAAAGAAATTTCTTTCGGGCATGAGGTTATCCACGGACTTATAGAACTTTAGTGTGCAATTTGAGCGTTAGTGGTCTTCATGTTCCAATGGTTGAATATATCTATGTGGTTCTCAAACTCTTTTGAGATCTTATTTGCTCCCACTTGTCTCTTTTGGAAGAAACACTTCCTCTAGAAGACAAAGATGTTTGAGACAAACATTTTGCTCCGCGGACAAGTAAATAATATCTAGCGTACTAGCTTAGATATTCCACAAAGTCGCATATGTCGTACTGGGCTCCAAGCCTTTCTGACTCTGCGTATGACAACTACAAATCATCGGTTAAGATAGATTTGACATTATCTAATTTGGAATTTATTCAACCTTTATTCTTTGGAACTTGGTTAAGTAAAAGGGCTCTATCCCGAAACGGGTAAGGGATACTTTGCATGGCTTGTGTCACACCTTTATCATATAAAGTGTTGTTTCCATTTTGGGAACACAATCTAATTGCGTATCTCAAAGATGGTATCCTTCAAGGGAGAATCTTATTCCTTTTGCAGACGACTTATGAAACACCCTTCAGGTATTAATCACTTCAATCCAATTGAAGATTAATTCCTAAGAAGCTCATTAATCTCTTATTCGAACTAGCTCGAACTTTTCGGGCTTTCCGATTGTCGTACATCAATATGTACGTTCAACTATTTCTAAAATTAGTCAAAGAGATTAATAAATGCTATTTGTGATATTGACTATCATGAGCCAACAAACATCGGTATGTTTAGGTTCTAGTCAAACTTCTAGGTTTCATAACCTTTTCTTAAAAGGGTATTTTAGTCCCTTTTGAATAAGATACGTATAACCCACATGATTCATAATCATATGGTACAACATCATTAGAATAACGTTTGATTACACGCTTCCCTTCCACAGAGACTGTTCCTAGAACAACCACAAATCAAGGATAACAGCCATACAAATATTTAGTTGAGATGTCATCACATATATCAACTATATAGTGACATCAATCTAGTATGTTAGATTCAGTGACCTTCCAACTTTATCGGAATAACATTTATTCTTTACAATTGAATATGTCTACTAAATCCTAACAAATAACTGAAAGTATGTTCTTCATAAGAACCGGAACATAATAACATTTATTTAGTTCCCTTATCAGTTTACTAGATCCAGAATATGGTAAGTGTTACAACATTTGTTTAACCTTCCATATCTATATTTAATCTTTCTAATTTAATCACACTCGTAAGATATCATATATCTAAGAGTTGACTTTCACTTAGATAGATTTATCTCAACTCACTTGCCTAGAATAGAAACTTCAATAAGTTCTTTATTTAAGCACATGCCCTAACTTTCCTTTTTAATCCTTTAAGCACTTGAGAAATGTTTCTTATTGTAGTCTTCATAAGACTTTAAGAAAGATCACAAGAACCATGTCTGCAATTTCCTTTCATAAAGAAAATCTAAATTTATTAAATAGTTTATTTAACCTTTTGAATCGTATTCAAAACATTAACTATTTAATTAACCTATAAGCAATGATAGAATTAAGTCGATACTTAAATCTTTTAATTTTGAAAACAACCTTTCCAAAATTAGACATGGTCATTCTCATTCAACGTTTGAATTATTTGTCATCGTATATATGACTGAATGATCATCTTGGATCGTATCCAATATCATGAGCTTCCGCTTTCCCTTAATAATTAAAGTCTTGAAGTACTACATCAATTATGTAGTCTCCTTGTCTCTAACTACTATAACGGGATTGCTCGTGTCATTGCTTATTTTAAAAGGATTAAAACTACTTAACCATATTTGAGAACGATTCTCAAAAAGGTAACAGTCATGTTTGGTTTTACTAATCGAGAATTAAACATAAATATAAAGTTTGCTAAAACTACAACATAAAAATGAAAATAAATGAGTGTTGTTGTTTATACACGCAAAATCAAAAATGGTCATTTGGTTTATGATTTTGCTCCCACTAGTCAACTACTTCCAATTGACTTTCAAGAATTATTAATTTCTTTAGTGGACAAGATCCCACTAAACTACCCCGACCCCCGCTTTGGCTGGTGGACCGAAAATAGCATAATAGGTAGACAACTCTTTGTCAATCGTATCTTATACGACTCTTGTTGTTTGACTAGTCAACTCTTTGACAATTTTCATCTTATGAAGTAGTCAAACCCTTGCCTCTAAAATCCAAACGACCCCGCTTCGGCTGGTGGCCGAGAGAATTCTTAGTCAAGTCATAACCCCAATATTCGTGAGATCTCATACGATCATATCTCGATAATGACGATATACCCGAGGTAGGTCAACCCCCTGCTTTGGCTGATGAGTTGGATCCGAACAAGGGCTCTTCACCGTCATTATAATATGGGGAGGCAATTTCAACTTGATTCTTTTGAGGTGGAAGTATTTATGTAAAAAATTAATTCACTTAATTAATTTAATTTCGGTCTCATCAATTTTATATCTATCTCTATAGACATACATCCTACACATTCATCTAGATCGTGCCTATTCATGCATCTATCGTATCATATAAAATAAATACAAGCACAAAATAAATAAATGCGTAAAGTAACCGGTATGATCATGGACTTTTCCTAGGTGCGGTTTCGAATACAAACTGACGAAACCGCGGGTCACAATCTAAGGTTAGCTGCAACCGCCAATAGGATCTTCAATGCGCCATTCTCCAATGGGATCTTCATTTTAAATCTTTCTTTGGTCTCCATCTTCTGCTCCATTCTTGTTACATTCAATTCTATCTAATATACCCGCCGCCGCACGCAGAGGCCAACGGAATGGGATAAATGCGAGAAAATAAACTAGGTCACGTTTTTCATAACGGCCTAGGACAACTTTTTAAACCAACGAAAATTAAAATCATTCACATCTATCCTATCGGTCGAGTCCATGATCAATCGGGGTCCATATAATCATATTATATCTACACTATCTAATCCATACAATTAAATCTTATGAAAAGATAAAATTAAAATTTAACTACTTAAGCGTCTTAATTAATCAATTAACATTTAATCCATTAAATAATTTTATCTAATCAATTAACTAATTAACATTTAATTAATTAAACGATTTTAATCGAAATAAAATTAACGATTAATTTTAAATGATTTTAATTTTAATTTTAATTAATTAGAACTATTCTAAAATTAAATTAAAATTAAATCTCTCTTTTGTTTCTTTCCTTTTGATTCGTAATCAAAAGGGATGTCGTTGGTTTCCTAAACCATGACACGACTAAACAACGAGATATCTATGCACAATAAATATCACGGACGAAAAGTCGAGCACATCGAATTAACGAAGAGTGGGTTCACCGAGAATCCATCACTCAACCTCGACTTAACGTATCGTGATTTGAATCTTGCATCTATCGACAAATCACAACTATGAACTACATTGAAACATAAAATACACAAAACAAAATAATTTCTTTTCGTGTATCATTTTACGAATCAAAATATATCATCTTTTAATTACGTGATTTAAACGATAAAATTAACTACGCAAATAAACACGCTTATTGCTTAAGCTCGAAGCTCGCTCCGATACCACTGTAAGGAAATCTACGCGGGAACGCAGCGGAATTCAAAAATTTATTTCCTATTGACCCAAGATCGACTTCGTTTAAGCAATAAACGAATAAACTAAAGACGGCGGTTACCTTGGTTGATCTAAAAGATCGACGCTTTGACCGTCTAAGGAGAGTAGTTCAAAGCGTGAAGCCGCCCAGTGTTCGCCTCTACCGCCACCACACGAACAACCACTTGGAATCCCACCATGGATTGCTACTGAAAAGTTCCGATTGCTAGACCGGACCTTTTCTTCCCTCACAAACTCACTATAGGAAGCCCCCCTCTTTCTTACACAAGAACTATGAGTTCTTGCAATTTTTCACAAGAACAATTGCTCTTGGAAGAATGGTGTACAAAAGAGCTTGGCAATCCCTCACTTAAATAGGGGATGGGGCGTGGCCTATAACTTGGAGAGGAGGAGAAGAAAAATCTCTTTCCAATAAAATAAGGAAACATAATTAATGTGATTGATTTATCTCATTTAATTTAATATCTTATATTAAATAAATCCAATATTTTGTCAATATCTTATATTGACTATATTTATCTTATTACCATAAATCAATTTACACATGTGTATATATATCACTTATATATATTACAAACATAAATCTATATAAATATATATTTTGGAAACAATATATGCACATGCACATCATATATGCACCAACGTGTATATATATATATATATTTATAAATATTAATATCTAATATTAATATATAGTAATACTATTAATTAAATTGCAGATAATCCAAGTGTGTCATACACACTTACATAATGGCGCCCAAACTTACCATAAAACGACTTATGGAAAATTCTTTAATTAATATAATTTGTATATAAATAATATCTTGTATTTTATTTATTCATAATAAATAAATACCACCATATTAATTTACCACTATAACCCTTATAGTCTCGAGATAAACTTTCCTTATTTGGCTATCATCTATAACCACATTTTAATCCGCACGATGTTCATATGTGTGTGACCCGATAGGCTTCCGAATATGTTGGCCGTAGACACAAAGTGCAAATTACGAAAATGCCCTTCATGCCTAACGATCACGGGATAGCGTCTAGCAACACACCGTGACCCCCAATCATCGGAAGAGTCAAATGCAATGACTACTACCTTTCATGTGAAACAGTTACCGTGTAACTTACAATCCTATCGCTGTAACAATATCCTTACGGTCGTACATCGAGTGTCAAACATTAACAACCGTATCTTATAAACTGGATATCAAGTTCTCTCGAAGTAACACGTTTACTCCCACTTTGCAAAGATTCACGAGAACAAGACATTCCTTATAAGAAGGCCCTTTCGGATATTTACCCCTACTGATAGGGTACGCGATTCCCGGACGACCAATCATGTATACTCCGCATGCTTCAGTATCACACCCAATCACTACCGCATGATCGCCCCATGGCTGGCTGGGGAAACCTCAATAGTGTCAAAGCATGACAATCCACACCGTGATGCCATGAAGACTCGGTCCTAAGGATAATTACACAACCGCCACATAGTGTGACACTTATCTCGTAAAGTGGGTCGATCTAACGTCGCGCATTCTCTAATACACGTCCACGTCATAGGTCAAGTGTCTCTACACTTCGATAGAGCGAGATCTATCCTCGCCTAAAGACGTAAAGACATCTAATACGTGCTAGTCTGCTTATACTATCAATGCCCCGTTTGATAGTACGTCGACTAGAGACATTTAAGTATCAAACTCATTAAAGTGATTAGAGATCTCATCAACCATAATCGCCTATCATGGTTTCTCTATCACGCTTTAATACTAAGGACGTTATCATATAACAATTCATAATTGGTTCTATAAAAGAACATATATATGACAACGCAGAATAAGCCATTTTATATATGCATAAACATAAAGAAATAGTACAAATGATCCGACCGGTCGGATCCGGTCCAACCCGATTGGGTTTAGGACACTATTTCAACAAGTGGTCCTTCTCGTCAAGTCAAAATTTGGAAACGTTATTCGATTAACGGCTACAACTTTCGGACATTCAACCGGGCAAATCGATATTGGTAAATCTTGATCCAACAACGGAGTTTGTGTCGATTCCACGGAAGGTGCCGACTATTATGGCACTTTAAATGAAATCATTGAGTTGGTGTATTATGGAGCTTATTTATCTACAAAGCCGTATTGTTCAAATGTGATTGGTTTGATAATTACGAGCGGGGCATGAATGTGCATAAAGATTATAAGATAGTTGAAGTTCATCGTGGTAGGAAATATGGCGCTTATGATCCATTTGTTACGGCTTATCAAGTCGAGCAAGTCTACTATGCTCCATATCCAAGTTTGAAAAAGACAAAGATCAATGGTCGGTTGTTTTCAAAACAAAGGCAAGATCGACTATCGATGCTCCCGTCGAGGAAACCGTTTTCCAAGAACAAGTGATCAATGATGTTTCCCGATTATCTCGATCCTCTTAACATTGTCCACCAAGATCTTGATGTCGATGTTGACTCCGATGTTGGGGATAATGACTTGGATGATGATGAGATGGCGGATTTCATTCAACAAGAAGATGGAGAGGAAGAAGAATCGGTTGATGATCGATCTTGATGAAAAGGAGGAAGAACTCTTCCATTCTAGTAGTGATAGTGAATAATAATGTATTAAATATTTTATTTTGTCATCATTCTTTGAATAATAATGTATTAAACATTGTAATTTATTATTAATTAGTATAAACGCCTTTTTATTATAATTGCATTTAGATTAGTATAAACGTCATTTTACGTGTCAAATAGATGTCGGGTAGAGGTAGAGCTAGAGGTAGGCGCGGTAGGGGTAGTTCCCCTCCCCGGAGCGTCTTCCTCCACACAACTCACGGATTGGATGATGAGATACACCCGAGATGACCGAGGAGGATTTGGGTGTCATTGTCAATGGTGACCTTGGATTGCCGTTTTGGATCCCGAGGAGATGGTAAGTTAATACATATCTTGCTTTAATTTGTTTGTATTTTTATTTATATTTTGATTAACCAAATATATTAACAACTTATTGTTTTCAATATGACGAGTTTACCGACAACTATGTCAAGAAAATGGCCAAGACCGCCATAATCGGTAAGCTTCAACACTTTTGCCACCACGTGGCATAATGCCCGACCAGGAGCGGCGAGAAAGGTGGTGGCACGCGCATTTAGGTACGTCGTTCATATAAATATAACTATATATAAATATAACTATAATTATAACTATACATATAACATATATATAACTATGTTGCGAGCTCATTTTTCAACCGATTACGCCACGAGCGCCTGGTTAGGTGTCACGGATTTTATCAACACAAAATAAACAAGTAATAATCCGGTTAACCTCAAGTATAAGGATCGTAGTAATAGCGGTTAATGCCGGGTCGATCTTACGGGGAACTAAGCGATTGTGATTTCTAGTTTTATCTAACTAACCTATGTCACGATTACTAAGCTAAATAACGGATAAAACTAAGCGAATCACATAAATTAAACTTAACTAAAGCGTAAAAGCCCGAATGAGAAGAGATGATCTAAAGCCGGGAAAGATACGGGCTGCGAACCAATTTAAACTAACTAATCTAAGATGCGGATAAAAGTAACTAACTAGACAAATTCAAGCTTTTAAGGATTTAAATCAAATTTATAACGAGCAAGCGAGGATTGATCCACCTATCCAACAAGCGTTGATTCCCTATCTCGATTATTGCGATTTTATTCAGTTGTGATTCACCTTACCTAAACATGAACCTAATTCCTTAGAAAGTTCATCTATCAATCTATCATCTTCCGATGTAAGATTAACGCGCGTTTAATAACCGAAGATGCAAACTTTGTGTTTATAATCTAGTAATCGAGACCTATTAACTTCCGTTATTATAGATTCGAATTACTATTCTTATTCATGGTGATCTAGGGTTTATTAAGACTTCCATCAACAATAAACAATCAACACATGCATATCTTCCGATATAAAAGCAAATTAAACATGAATAAGCATGAATAAGAAACAACCTTTATTAAAAACTCACGGTATAATCGAAGAAAACGAAATCAACAATTGTTGGGCGGCTTCACAATACTCGTTTGATGAAGCTTTTAGCCTCTGAACATCCTCGACAACTCAAATTTGCGAGAAAAAGTGCATAAAAGTAACTAGTGTTTAATCTAAATTAAGAGCATAAAAATAGGAATAAAAGATGAAAAAAAAGCGCAGCCTAAAGCCGCCCCTAGGTTTAGGGTTTTGAATAATGTGTGTATGATCCTCTTTTGTGGAAAAAGGCCGACTATATATAGATTTTAAAGTCGGTTCTGCTAAAGTCGGCCACCGACGCCCGTCTGAAAACCTTGAGCGCCCGTCCACTCTTCAATAAAACTTGAATCGGGCGAGTCATGACCAGGCGCTCGTCCATCCAGCGTCCACTCCAGCGTCAAACTTCACGAATCAAAGATGACATCACGGGCGCTTTCGTCCAATTGCATCGAGCCGCCCGTCCTTTGGGGCGGAGATTACAGACCTTGATTTGATATGATCGATTTTGATTTATTGATCTTTATCTCTTCTATCTCTATCCCACTTCTTCATTATCTCTTTTATCATCATATATTTGAACTTAATCAACCTTTGATCATCTTTTGAGCCTCCAACATGTATCTATAACACATAAAAACATCGCAAAAAATGTAATAATGCTCAAATAATCATAAAATCACAATTAAAACACATAAATCAACCTAGTTTGCGATTAACTCATTTAAAATCTCATTTGCTCAATATATCCATTAAACCCTCGTTTCTTATGCAATTTAGTACAAATACGGGAAAAATATCATAGAATATAGCGTTATAAATCGTATAAATTCACCATAACAACTCCCCACACTTAAGCTTTTGCTCGTCCCGAGCAAAACAAAACAAAAGTTAGGCTCGAGAAAAGAACAGGTATCTAGCGTGCATAACACATATCAAATAAATCGAAGTTCACCCTTGTGCGTGTGCATAGCCATAATAAACTTCCACTATATCAAACTCGAGAAACTCAAAGCAAAACTAGCTAATACCCCTTGTAGACTAGTAATAAAGGACACTCATAAGATGCACCCTACAAGCGTGATATATCCCGAAAAGAATGATCGAATGTATCTAGGGCCTTTACGAAATACTCGAGAGGATAATCCCTACAACATATCTCATCGGTTTATCTTTGGGGATAAGACAAGCGATAAGCGAGTCTTATATACATTTCATAACACTTTATCAGTTGATTTAACTTTTCACTTAAAACACACATCGAGAATGAGCTCTTGCCTGTCATAGCGAGAATAGGACATTTCGAGATAATACCTACCTTACTCAATCATAAAGGCGACTTCTTACATTTATCGTGAGCTTTTAGTCATCATAGTGGTATAGGACATCGTGGTATACCCTATCTCACTCAAATCATCGACTAGCTTTAACACACCCAAAATTCTTCATATTTATTCAACTTTTTCATTTGACAATAAGTTCGTGTTACTTATCACATTCAAACCTTAGATATTCACGATTATATCATACTTGGATCTAAATACAAACTATCATAAATCTCCACGACATATCGTAGCACTAAGCACATGACTTACGAGAAAATCAAAACTACTAATCCAAAAGGGTATAGATTTATAAATTAGCTCATCGTTCACTATGGCTCGTGAAAAATAGTGCCGGTGAAACATCTAACTTACCAAATATATGATACGTAGCATAGATGACTATCGAAAACAAAGAACATTAACATGTATTGCCTACTCGGGACAAAACAAAAACAACGATTAATCGGAAAATTTCAAAAATTTTAGCTCATTTTAGCTCATTTGCATAGAAACATTCTGAAATAAACAAATGTGTAGATACATATCGAAACATTCCCCTCCCCACACTTAAAAATCAACCATGTCCTCATGTTGTGCAAAACGAAAGAAAAAGGAAAAGACTTAGCTGATTTAAATCGAAACTCGAATCTTTGGTCAGGCCGGAGCCTTCATAATGATATCAAGAATGCGTAACCAGACAATGTAGATACCTGCACAACTTAGACAACATGGAACCATCTCGGGAAAATGAAGTCATACCAACATGAAAAGAGATATCAAAAATGAAGATAAAGCACAGTGAAAGCACTCAATACATCCAGAAAGTTGAAACACAGTTGAAATGAAAGTACGCTCGCCTTATGGCTTACAAGATCCATCGAAAATAAATAGTAGCAATATCAAAGTTACAACGAACCGTATAAGTAAAATTGTCAATACAAAACAACCAACGTAAAAATAGACGAATAAGATCAAGGTTGGCTCGGTGCCGCGAATCATCAATGGAGGATCGAGAGGAGGTCGGAAGGTGGTGCCGTAGCCACTAGCTGCCGAGTCGGTACTCCTCATCTGAAGATGACTCAGAGTCGTGTAGAGCATCCGCAATGACCTGCTCAATCTCATCAGTAAAAAGATAATCAACGGAGCTCGGATTGAAGATCCTGTCGTCCCTCGGCTGCCGGCCCTCACGGATGCCTGCACCGAGAATTGTCAAAATGTTGTTCATGTATCCCGAATATCACCGAGCCATTCCGGAAACTATTGGCCATGCTTAACCGCATCCCGGCGGGGGAGATAAAGGAGGAAGGGAGGGCGCCGCGAGTGTGTGCCGATGAACCAGGCTCCGTAGGTGCCTCCGGCTCGAAATGTCCCGAGGCTTACTCTTTTCCCTCTGTATAGGCCTAGGGTTCTTGGGTTTATGATCCGCCCCAAACTTCGAGGCACACCGGCATCGAGGCACAAGCGTGGATCAAATGAGAGTGCGATCAAGCTCCGTGTATAAACCTTCGATTGATAGATATCTCGTCATTATAATGCTTGTCCCACATCCACATTCGATCCAAGCGTCAGCGCATCTGACATGCCTAGGTCACCAATATGAAAATGTGTCAAGTTGTTTTAGGCAACAACCGACTCTGAATGAATCGACCTTTGGACCTTCCAATCCTCCGTCCAGGTCGTGGTAACCAACTCCTTCCGGTCTCCTCCGGTCTCAGCGTCCGGCCACATCCGGCAAACTCTCAATCTCAACTCCTCCAAGGATCTGTCCCCAAACTCTCATGTCTATGCACAATCTCCTCCTTATAATCCCGACCCTCGAAAGCCGCTAAGTTGTATTTCCGATTAATCACCTCCGGTGTAAAGGGAACTTCCACCCCTCGAACCACGACTACCTTTGTCCCCAAGTCTGTTTCCGAACAGTTCGCATAAAATTCCCGAACTAGGGAGCTATTCACGGGGTAGTTGGGATTGTCATCAAGGCTTCCATTTCTATCCTTAAGCAACTTAACGAACCCCGGATCGACCTTCGCCTCCAAAATAGCCCTCTCAACCAACATGTTTCTCGAAAAATAATGTTTAGTATAAACTTCATGGGCTCTGGGGTTCACGAATCGGCGAGGCAATGGCATCGGGGCAGCGGTTTTAGATTTCTTTCTAGGAGGGCTGCCCTAGGTACAAGCTGCGGTTCCTCCTCCCGGGTAGCATCGGCGGTTTCCTCGACCACTAGGCAGACCTCCACCTCTCTGAACTCTAGGCATCCGTGCTAAAGGCACATCATCATCCGTCTCGGACTCCGAGGTTGGCTCATCTCGTAAGGTTGCCCTAGTTTGGGTGGCTCTGAGGGGTTGCTCACGAATACTCACACCCGGTTAGGATCAACTAAGGTAGGGTCAATCTCTTTCGTTTTTCCCGCCTCCGGGCCACTTCCTTACCATGCCTCTTCACAACCGCCTTCTTATGAACCATTTCCACGCTTTAGTCTAAACCAAACAATCCAAATGTGCACAAAAGATACCCGTTTATCATCCAAAGCGGGATTTCAAATCAACCAAACCACAAACCACAACCATAATCATCACCAAACAACCCATTCATCACCCATCACAACACCACATCACCAAAAGCAGAGCGAAAAAACACCAAAACCAGGAAAAAAAAAAAAAACAAATTAAGGTGACATTCAAGAAAAGCGAGCCGACTCAAAGATCGAACTCACAAAAGCGTGAATGAAATCCGAAAAGTTGTTACTAACTTACCAAGTAGGGTGAGTAGATCTTGATCGAGATGAAGATTAGTCAAACAACACCAAATTGGCTCCCAAAATCGGATTTTCTCTCAAAAGTCGGATTTGAAGTGGAGTCTGATTCTCCAAAAATATCGTGTGTTGGGGATTTGGTTATGAAAATCAAGAGAGAGGTATCAAGGCGGCCTATAGCACTTTGAATCGCTCGAAATGGTTTAGAATCGGCGATTTTAGGGCAAAAGGAGGAGAGAAACCGTTTTGCGTTTTGAAATTACGAAAAGTGAGGTTCACTCGATGATGGGGTATATATAGAGCGAGAGGTTGGGCGCTCGTCCAACTTCGGTGGGCGGCGTCCACGGAAAAGCGGATGAAATGGGCGGGCGTCCGATTTATTAGGCGCTCGTCCAAGATTTGAAATCACATCTGAGTTGGAGGAATAAAGCGAGGCGGGCGTCGGACTTAGTGGGCGCTTCGTCCTAAAATTAGTCAAAGCGGACGGGCGTCGAGTTACGGGCGGGCGTCAAGCGATATTAGTGCAAAAATTATAAAATTCCCATACAAATCACATTCAAAATTGCCTTTCTTATTAAACTTATATAAAACTTCAAAAATACAAATAAAAATCAAATGAAGTACATAAAATTATTAGAAAATAAATAAAAGCAGATGGAAAGCAGTGGGTTGCCTCCCACTCGGCGCTTTTGTTTCGTCGTTTGCTCGGCGAAACATCCTAAAGCGCTAGTCATCATAAATGTCCGACCAATCGATCACTCGAATGAGGCGGCGGAGCATGTCAATCGCCGGAGGAAGTCATACTCATCTTGTAAACCCCGGTCCTCACCGGCTACATCAACACCTCGGAAGTGCTCGACTTGCGGCACTAGCGCTAAATCTGTCGACATCGGATCATTGAGGATGGTGTAAGGCGTCTAGAGCTGCACTGTAACTCCTCGGTAGTAAAGTCTCCACCTCCCGAACAACGGGGAACAATAAGAACATAGGTGACCGTCTTGGCGCGGGGTACTAATGTCAAAATCTACGTGCAAAGCGATGGTTCCTCCCGGTCCGTCATCTACGATAATGAGTGGAATCCTCCTGAGGAAGGTAACTCCTGCAATTTGAACACCGAAATCCATATCTAAAAGCACAACTAAGCGTGAGATAAAAACAAAAACTTAATAAGGCTAAAAGCCGAATAAACTAAACTTAAATACTAACACTATCAAAGCACAAAACAAAGCAACTAAAAGAACGATATCTAGGTTGCCCCCTAGTGGCGCTTTTGGTTAATGTCGTTAGCTCGACACATTGTAAGCTCGGCTGGATCGGGCCATTTAACCTTCTGCCACCACTACCCTCGTTTAAGCTCGATCATGAGTGTGGGCTGCGAAAAGCGACATCTCACACATGGGGTGAAATCTTTGAAAGCTCTCCAAACCTTCTTAAGTCTCCCCATGGTTGTGTTCTTTCTCCTCGACTCCTCTCGATGGCGTTTAAGTTGTCGCTCCTCTCTCTAACTCTTCCATATCGGCACTACACCGCTAGAACTTCTTGAGACGGATCACTACCGTCATCCTCGGAGAACAAGTCGGGTGATAACTCGTCAAATTCTTCGACACGAGTAACACCACATCCGAGAATATCGAGAAATTTAACAATCAAAGATGTCTCTTTAGGTTCACCAATATAGTGTTTGCACCTTTGACCGTTGACTCGAAGCGGTTCACCACTATAACCACGAAGTTCTAGAACGCCTCCGGAATGATTTGGAGAATCTCGAAAGGGCGGACCAACGTGTCCTTAGCTTTCCAGAAATAGATGTAACCTGGAATTATATAGAAGAACTTGTTCGCCGACATGAAATTCTCTTTTCTTAATCTTAGCATCGTGGAGTAACTTCATCTTATCCTTACTAATCCTGGCACTTTCATAGGCACGGAGTGCGAATCGATCGGCTCATGTATAGCTGCTTTGTAGTCGATGCTTCCACAGATTGGGAATCAAAGTTGAAACTTTGTAGCCCAATAAGCTCTATCTCTAACTTTCGACGAGCGAGATGACATGGTTTCCGTAGACCATTTGATATGGTGATGTACCCGTAGAAGTCTTATAGGCGATTCGATATGCCCACAGTACATCATCAACTTTAGACTCGATCTTTCCTATGGCTGATGCTGATCTTCTCGGGATCTTCTTAATGCTCTGGTTGCTCCTTTCAACGACCACTAGTCATAGGATGATACGGTGTGCCAATTTTATGCGGACACCATACTTCTCAAGTACTTTCTCTGAGGTTCGGTTGCGAAAATCGTCCGCTTCATCAGCGATCAAGGCACGTGGACATCCAAACCTCACGAAAATATTCTTCTTTAGAAATTTCATCACCGTCTTATGATCATTGTGAGGAGTGGCTTGGGCCTCCACCCATTTAGACACGTAATCCACGCAGAGACTAAGATGTATTTATTACCGCAAGATGATGGGAAAGGTCCCATAAAATCGATACCCCATACATCAAAGACTTCGCATTCGAGGATGGGTTTTAAAGGCATGTCAAAAGCGCCTTGTCGAGTACCGGTTCTTTGGCACCTATCACAAGCTTTCTGAAAGCTTCCGTATCTTTAAAGATCGTAGGCCAATAGAAACCAGATTGAAAGATCTTAGCAGCGGTTTTCCACGGACCAAAGTGACCTCCTGTGGGTCCACTTTGTGCCTTTGCTCAATGATGTCACGTTGCCCGAGTTACGGAATACATCTCTAAGCAAACCATCTTTCTGAGATCTTGAAAAGATAAGGTTCATCCCAAACGAAATATTTTAAATCCGAGAAGAACTTTTTCTTCTCCTGATAAGACATCTCTGGATCGAGATAACGGCCATGAAGGTAGTTTACAATGGAAGAATACCATGGAACATCAGGGGAGCGGCCATCTATCAACATGATGTTCTCTAGAGGAAAGTAAAGATCTATATCATCTGGTTCATTCTTTTCCTCAGTTAACATCCTAGACACATGATCCGCTACTACATTCTCACTGCCCTTTTTGTCCTTAATTTGAACGTCAAACTCTTGTAGGGTCAATATCCAACGTAGTAAGCGTGGTTTAGCCTCTTTCTTAGTCATCGGTAGCATAAGCGGCGTGATCGAGTCCACCACGATCACTTGAGCTCCTAACAAGTAACTCGAAACTTGTCCATAGCAAAGACTACGGCGATGGTTCCTTTTAGGTGGTAGTATAGTTAACTTGAGAGGGATTCAATGTGTGACTTGCGTAATAGATAGGTTGGAACTTTCCATTGATCTTACGCCTAGAAACGGCACCAACGACATAGTTTGATCGTCGCACATAAGCTCAAATGGTAGGTTCGATCGAGCGATATAAGAATCGGGCGGATATTAAACGATCCTTAAGCTCCTCAAGCGCTTGCTTGCGGCTCTCATCAAAATTAAACTCAACGTCTTCCTTTAGTAAAGTGGGCGAGGGGCTTGGCTATCTTGGAGAAATCTTGAATGAACCTCCTATAGAAGCCGACATGTCCGAGAAAACCTCGGACTTCCCGACATTCTTAGGGTAACTCATCTTCTCAATAAGCTTCTACCTTGGCCCTATCTACTTATATACCTTTGGCGGAGATCTTGTGGCCAAGAACTATTCCTTCATCTACCATGAAATGGCATTTTTCCCAATTAAGTACTAGGTTCTTTTCCACACATCTGGATAACACCTGATCAAGATTGTCAAGGCAATCATCAAAAGACTGACCAAAAACCGAAAAATCGTCCATAAAAATCTCCATACACTTTTCTACAAGCCCGTCAAAGATGGCTAGCATACATCATTGAAATGTAGGCTGGGGCATTCTGCGAGAGACCGAGCGGCATTAAATCGTGGCGAATGTACCGTAAGAAGCGGTGAAGGTGGTCTTTTCTTGGTCAATTTGGATCAATGGGTATCTGGAAATATCCTGAATATCCATCTAGGAAGCTTGATGAGAATCGTGCCCGCCAGCAGCTCGAGCATCTGGTCAATGAATGGAAGGGAAAGTGATCTTTCATGGTTACCTCATTGAGCTTTCGATAATCGATCTGAGACTCTGTAACGATAACAAGCCTCAATGCAATTTCCTCTCCCTTCTCATTCTTTTCAATTGTAATTCCACCTTTTTGGGAACTACTTGAGTCGGAAACCCATTCACTATCAGCGATGGCATAAATGATTCCCATGTCCGAAGTTTAATGATTTCTTTTTAACGACTTCTTGCATATGAGGTTAAGCCTTGGCCAAATTTGTCGACACACTTGGCGCCCTCATTCGTCTTGATCTTGTGCATGCAGATGTCAGGAGATATTCCCCTGATATCTCCTACTTGCCAACCAAAAGCTTTGTCATTCTTCTTCAAGACGTTAATCAGTTTCATTTCCTCTGTGCGGGAAAGCTTGGCAGATATGATTAAAGGAAGCTTGTCGCCCTCTCTTAAGAACACATACTTAAGATGTTTAGGCAGCGGCTTCAACACCAAATCCAGCGAGGGGCTTAAACTAGACTTGAGATCTCCACTTTTCAACTCAATATCATTGAGTTTACTCTGTAGTCCCACCGCCAAAGCTTCTCCTTCCAACGGACTCTTCCTCAAAATCGATTTGCTAGTTGATCCAGATTCACCCTACCATGAGTATTCAGATTATCAACTAATCGCTCATATTACGCTTCTACGACCATGACTTGCTTATCCATATAGTCGGTGAAATCATCCGTCATATAATCAATGGAAAAGCCGGTTGGAGGGCCGAGGGTACTTGAATGGACTTTAAGACATTGTAACTCACCTCTTGGTCACCAACTTTCGGATAGTCACGTGCCCACCATCGCGATCGATGAGAGCTCTAGGCTGTAGATAAGAAAGGTCTTCCTAGAATCAAGGGGCGTTTTAGTCTTTCTCTATATCTAAAACATACCAATCAAGCTGGAAAGGTAAATCGATCAATCCCAACCAAAACGTCTTTTAGGATTCTGAAGCTTTCTTAGAGGATCTATCCATGAATTGTAAACTCATAGTAGTGGGTTCTAGAAGACTTTGTAAACCGAAATTTGTTTGCATCTGAGACATTGGCATAAGGCTTATAGAGGCACCTAGATCACACAAAGAATTTGGGAAGACTAGACCTCCCATCAAAGCTGTAAGTACAAATTTGCGAGTCACCTCTTTTAATTGGTAAGTTTTCATAATTAATCATGGAACAATCCTCACCAATATGCCTTTCCATGCACTGCTAATTTCTTTTTAGAAGACACAACATCCTTGATAAATTTTGTATACTTAGGCATCTCGACTAAGACATCCGACAATGGAAGATTCACTGAGTATTTTTCAAAAGGTTTAGCACCTTTTCATACTTCTTATCCTCAATCAAAGGAATGTTGCTCTTTCTCGGTGGAAATGGAAGTTTCTTAAGGTCATCCTCGGAGAAAACCTTTTCGAGGATGCAGCGGCGACTCTGTCTTCCAGATCCTTCCAACGAGCAGTTTTTTCAGATTTCTCGGTAGTCGGGGATCGGCCTCGACTTTAAGCTTGCTTTTTCGGTCCTCAAAGGATCGACCACTTGAGGATCACCAAATTCTTCACCTCTCGGGATCGGCCACTGAGTTTTCTCTTGCGATTGAGGAGAAGTGTAGGTGCTCGGCTTCCCTCTCCCCCTTATCAATGGCGAGGAGGGGCTGGTGGTTTCCGGATGGGAAGGACCACTAACTTGAGTACCGCTCTAAGATTCATTGCACTGGCCTCCTCCTTACCGTATTGAATTGATGGCACGAGGTCGATACATGGGCCTTTGTTCACATCGGCTGAGCAACTTGACCACCCTTTGGATTCTTCTCGGTGGCCCGGGCGGTACCACTGAGGTCTAAAGCCAAGCTGCTCGACCAGTTGCCCAATTTGTCTCTCAAGATTCTTCATCGATCTACTTTGCTCTTCCAACTTAGCCTCAGATTTGTAGGTTGGGAGGGGCCTTGAGAGTTTTGGTGATTTGGAGCATAGAAATTTGGTGGGCCGACTTTGAAATTGAGAATTTGAATTGGAAGGCCAATTACGATTGAATTTTTAAGTAGGATTGGAAAAATTCGAGTTTTGATCTGATTAAACCAGGGTTTGTTGAAATTCGATTCGAATTAAAGTTCAAGTTGGGATTGAAATTTGAAGATGGATTAAACCCTTGGTTTTGAAAATTGCCCTGGCACAGGCCGATTGAACCTTTGATTGTTACGGCCATAGAATGCATTCACTACGCGTTACGTCCGTTCATAGGCGGAATTTAGAAGTGTGCCCCACTACGTCACAATTTTGACATGTGACTTGATTATCTTGTCCATAGTCATGAAACGGCATTTACTTGATAAGGTGCGAGGGGTTAAATTGACATTGGCCATTCATATGGCGGTCGGCGAACAATTTTATGTCTGAGAACACGAGGGTTACGGGAAAAAGGAAGTTTGATTTATAGGATTGGAAACTTGAGGGGACCATCTGCTTTGCGGCATGGCAATCAAACTTTGTAAATTGACTTCCTCAACCTTTGGAGGAGGAGGTGCTTGAATTGCTTGATAAGAGGGGCATAGTTATATTTGGCAATGTCCTCAAACAATGCCCATCCTCATCAGGCGTTTTCTTGAAATGCCCCTCGGAAGAACTATTGACCATGCCTTTTGTAAGCTCGGTCAATCCAGAAAGAATGTATTGACTTGCCTTTCCGGTGGCAAGCCATGGTGAGGCATTTTCTAAGAAGGGACTTGAATCTCTTCCAACACTCGAAGAAAGATTCATTCTCTTTACGATAGAATGTGAAAATGTCATTTAAGCCTTTGAAATTTGTCTTTGAAGGTGGAAAATATTGACTCAAGAACTCCTTTTGAGTTACGCCCGGTGGTGATAGATTCAGAGGCGGGAGAGAGGTGTACCACTCTTTAGCCTCTCCTTTCAGAGAAAAAGGAAAAGTTTAAGTTTAATAGCATCCTCACTTACTCCTTGGATGCGTGTAGTACCGCATATCTCTAGAATGTGTGTAAGTGGGTATCACGGATTCTCGATTGGTAGCCGTGAAAAATTGATCGTCTTTGCATCATCTGGATAAGTCCTGCTTCACTCAAAGGTTTGTCGCGATGTGGCTGGAATAACAATAGCCGGGTTGACCTTGACTTCGCCTGGCATGGCGTAGTCTGCCAATGTCGTCTATTATCGGCGCCATTATCACAAAATCGGTGATTTCTCTTGCTAGTTGTTCTTCAAGATCTCGCTCGGCTCATGCATGAGAACGCGAGAATGGAAATTCCGCTGTTTGGCGGATTATGGTTCGCTTCGGGAGTCGAGGGTGTATATTAACGGTCCTTTTGACTCGAGTTTGCATAAAGCTGGACCAAAGACAAGTGGAACAAAACCTAAAACTAAGAAAGAGATAAAAGCCTAAACTAAAAATTAAAAGCCTAAAGAGAGAAAGGGAAAGAAGAAAAGGAAACAAAAGTGTTAAAGAAAACAATACCGACGGACGTCAAAAGCTTGGCGGGGCGTCCAGATGAAATTGAGTCGGACGGGCGTTTAGTAATGTAAACTTCGTCGATCGACAATAATCTGAGCGGGCGTCCAAAACTTATGGGCGCTTCGTCTAAATGAATAAAACCAGGCAAAATTGATAATTTCCCGTGAACGGGCGTCCAATATCCCAGGCGCCCGTTTGCTCACGGAAAACTTAGAACAGAGCGAGAATTTGCGAGATAATGCAAGAAGGAAGAAAGAACGTCGAAAAAAAAAAAGAAAGATCTAACTAGAAAACTACTACTAAGGAGAGTTTTAAACCTAATTATCTACTTAACAACTACCTAAAACAATTATCAACTAAAAGCAGAAATTTAAAGCGGATTAAAGCGGAAAAGCGAAACAAAAACAAGCGAAAAAAGCGAAAGCGAAAATAAAAACTAGACAACCGTCCGGTTCCCGGCAACGGCGCCAAAAACTTGTCACGGATTTTATCAACACAAAATAAACAAGTAATAATCCGGTTAACCTCAAGTATAAGGATCGTAGTAATGGAGGCTAATGCCGGGTCGATCTTACGGGGAACTAAGCGATTGTGATTTCTAGTTTTATCTAACTAACCTATGTCACGATTACTAAGCTAAATAACGGATAAAACTAAGCGAATCATGTAAATTAAACTTAACTAAAGCGTAAAAGCGAATGAAGAGATGATCTAAAGCCGGAAAGATACGGGCTGCGAACCAATTTAAACTAACTAATCTAAGATGCGGATAAAAGTAACTAACTAGACAAATTCAAGCTTTTAAGGATTTAAATCAAATTTATAACGAGCAAGCGAGGATTGATCCACCTATCCAACAAGCGTTGATTCCCTATCTCGATTATATTGCGGTTTTATTCGATTTGTGATTCACCTTACCTAAACATGAACCTAATTCCTTAGAAAGTTCATCTATCAATCTATCATCTTCCGATGTAAGATTAACGCGTTTAATAACCGAAGATGCAAACTTTGTGTTTATAATCTAGTAATCAGACCTATTAACTTCCGTTATTATAGATTCGAATTACTATTCTTATTCATGGTGATCTAGGGTTTATTAAGACTTCCATCAACAATAAACAATCAACACATGCATATCTTCCGATATAAAAGCAAATTAAACATGAATAAGCATGAATAAGAAACAACCTTTATTAAAAACTCACAGTATAATCGAAAAACGAAATCAACAATTGTTGGACGGCTTCACAATACTCGTTTGATGAAGCTTTTAGCCTCTGAACATCCTCAGCAACTCAAATTTGCAGAAAAAGTGCATAAAAAGTAACTAGTGTTTAATCTAAATTAAGAGCATAAAAATAGGAATAAAAAGATGAAAAACGCAGCCTAAAGCCGCCCCTAGGTTTAGGGTTTTGAATAATGTGTGTATGATCCTCTTTTGTGGAAAACGGCCGACTATATATAGATTTTAAAGTCGGTTCTGCTAAAGTCGGCCACGGACGCCCGTCTGAAAACCTTGAACGCCCGTCCACTCTTCAATAAAACTTGAATCGGGCGAGTCATGACCAGGCCTTTCGTCCATCCGGCGTCCACTCCAGCGTCAAACTTCCCGAATCAAAGATGACATCACGGGCGCTCGTCCAATTACATCAGGCGCCCGTCCACTGGGGCGGAGATTACAGGCGCTTGATTTGATATGATCGATTTTGATTTATTGATCTTTATCTCTTCTATCTCTATCCCACTTCTTCATTATCTCTTTTATCATCATATATTTCGAACTTAATCAACCTTTGATCATCTTTTGAGCCTCCAACATGTATCTATAACACATAAAAACATCGCAAAATGTAATAATGCTCAAATAATCATAAAATCACAATTAAAACACATAAATCAACCTAGTTTGCGATTAACTCATTTAAAATCTCATTTGCTCAATATATCCATTAAACCCTCGTTTCTTATGCAATTTAGTACAAATACGGGGAAAAATATCATAGAATATAGCGTTATAAATCGTATAAATTCACCCTTAACATTAGGGAAGCTTTTGAGCGGTATGCTATCAATAGGGTCCGTGATTATATGTATCGGGCTCAAACAAACCCCCGTGCTCGGCTTTGGATGACCCCGGATATTCTCCGTCAGTTCGAGGAGTGGATTGGGAGTCCCGTAAGCATTTATTCAATATTTAATTAATAATACTTGTGTTTTATATATATATATATATATATATATATATATATATATATATATATGTATGTACTAACTTGTTTATCTTATGTCGGAATAGGCATTCAAGGAAACATCTGCGAAAAAGAAGATAAACCGAGCTTCTGGATCCGGTGAGGAAGGGAAGATCCACGGGACACATGCTATGGGCGAGGCGGGCGTTATCGATTTCGCTCGGGCCATGGAGGACAATAGAAAGTGCCCTATCGATCGGAGATCCGGTGACTAGTTAAGAAGAAGAAGTCGGGCAACTTCGTCTCGAGGAAGTTTGAGAAAATCTTGGTACGTTATGTATTCTAAATATTATATATACATTATATATATATATCATGTAATTATTGTTACTAACAAATTTATATCATACTTTACAGGACGTCTTCACCTCGAAGAAGGCGAAAGCCCAAGAGACGCAACTGACACCCTCAATCGGCGAGTCGCGTCTTTATTACGAAGCCGCTGGTGGTTACGACAAGAAGAGGAGAGTTTTTGGCATGGGGTCAGCTGCCTCCATGTACTACGACAGGCCTGCTACTGCTCGACACTCATCCGCTGAGACATACTCTCCGGGCATACTCACCCGCCTCACCCAGGAGATGGCGAGAGAAAGACAGTTAATGCGAAACACAAAGCGCGGTTGGAGGAGCTAGAGAGAGACAAAAGCGTCGGGAAGACAGACTAAGCGCAGATGGAGGAGTGGATTACCCAAATGTTAGGCGGATCCTCCGGAGGATGCAACCCGGGTCTGGCGAAAGACAGAGATGACCGATCGATCACGGTCTGGAGGAAGTGACATGGGTTTAGGTAGTACACCGGTCCGACTGGGTGACATATTGCTTTATACATTTTTATTTATTTTGGCTTATCGTATCCCTTTGACATATCGTTTTATCCCTTTGACATATCCCTTTGACATATCCCCATTGACATATCGTTTTATTTATTTTGGTATCGTATCCCCTTTTATATTGTTGTTGTTGATAGCCGGTAGCAATTGTAATGCTACCGGGGAAAATTACGGCTGTTTTCTTGGCGGTGGTTTGGCGGTTTCTTTGCAAAAAAAACCATAATTCGATTAATTTTAAATTTTGCGACGGAAATATTCCGTCGCAAAGTTGTTTTTGCGACGGAAAAGTGTATTTTGCGACGGATATGTAAGGATCTAAAAATAAAAAAAATTATTTAATAAAAAAACTTTGCGACGGATTATACAATTTTTGCGACGGAATATACAATTTTTGCGACGGTTTATAAAATTTTTGCGACGGATTATAAATTTTTTTTGCGACGGATTATATATTTTTGCGACGGATTTTACATTGTTTTGCGACGGATTTTACATTGTTTTGTGACGGAAACTATATTTTTTTAAAAAAAATAAAATACGTTATTATCCGTCGCAACATTCGTCGCAAATAATTTGCGACGGATAAACCGTCGCAAAATCTCGGTTTTGCGACTAAAAAATGCGACAAATAAAAACCGTCGCAAATCCGTCGCAAATTAGGATTTGCGACGGAATAATCCTAGTTTGCGACGATAACCTTCCGTCGCAAAAAGCCCAGTTTTTTGTAGTGTATCAACCTGTTCGTCCATCAATTCCTCTCGGAAGTTCTACACTTGTAGCGATCCCATATGCAAAGGAGGTATTAACGACGTATTTAATGGTGCTCACTGCCCTGGTTGTTATGGAGTTATGAACCGAGAGATTAGATTTATCAACAAAGATTCATAGGGTTATGTTCAAAACGCAGCTTTCTACATGATTTGTGATGATTTATCTACAACGTCAATATCAACCATGTCTATAATTTCAATGATGAACAAGTTTAATGTCACTAAACTTGAAGAAAGGCAGGCCAAAATTGGAGTTGAAGAAGCATCGGAGCTGTTCAAGGCGTCTTTACAATCAACCACAGTCTTAACTGATGTATTCGTTATGAAGAAGAAGGAAGAGGAACGAGGTATAAATCTATAAACTTACTGGTACATTTTTATTGTATACAATATGTAACAAATCTTATTTGGCCCTAGAAAATAAAATTTCATGTGCAGGCAATAATGGGCGGAGAAAAATGTAGATCTTTTACAGATGATGTAGCACATTAAAGATAATTAATAGTCTTTTATGACATTTTATGTTTAGTTATGCAAAGAGGGGTATTTATGTCATTTTGGTGTATTTAAGAGCTAGGGTATTTAATCCCCAACCCTTCTCCCTGTTAGAACAGCTTCTGGTATCGTGAATTTGTATGAACATTTGCTGAGTTTTCAGCTTTCTTGGTTATCTATTCAATTGCCTTGCATCGTCTGGTATCAGAGCCATCTGAGGGCCTTTTCCCTTGATCTCACGATGACCGGAATTTTTGCAGAAGGTAGCCGAGGATCTGACGGAGTTCGGAACTCGAGGGCCCTTTGGGACGCACTTTCAAAGCTCGACCAGAAGTTCGATCGTACCATGTTTGAGGTGCTGTGGAAGAGCTGAAACTCGGAGCTGATCATGTTCGCCGACAAGTAGAACTTGTTTTTCCTCATACTCAAATTGGTGAAATCAGTGAGAGTTATGAACGACGATGCACTAAGAGCAACAAATCAGAATATGTTCGAAGAAATAAAAGCTTATTCACTCAACAATGGCAGAATGGGTCGCACGCCATCAGGTTCGTAAAAGATTTGCCGATTTTTGATGGGTCATTGCTTATGTTGAATATTAATGATTGGATTGACGCCATGGAGGACTACTTCAAAGAAATGCATACACCTTAGGGCTTACAATGTGAAATACCATCTTCCAGATTAAAGGGTAAAGCTTGTTGGTGGTGGAAGAGACGGCAAGATTTTAGATTCATGGATGGTAAGGATTTCATTTCTTCATGGCCCATAATGAAAGATTTGATGTTTAAATGATTCTCACCCACTAAGTGTTCGATGAAAGTCTCCTTCCAACTCCACATCAGTGAACAGAAGCAAGTTGAAGAATGTGATTCCACTGATAAATCGCACTACCAATGTGATTCCACTGATAAAGTGCACCACCCAGGATCGATCAGCGATGATAGTTGTAAGACTCCTATAAACAAAGAAAGTTACTAATATGGTTTTTTCCCAAAGAAAGCTACTAATACGTTTTTTCCCAAAGAAAGTTCGCCACCAACTGTAGCAGCACCATTCGCTAAAATTTGTCCCTTTTTAATGTATTTATCCCGCTGAACCTGGGGTTTTTGGTGTATACAAGTATTTTTGTCGGAACGTTGATACATAACTAATGGGATGCTTAAAGTATCTCTATTACCTGATAAAAGGATCCAGTGCTTTCAAACAGGACATGGTTGTTGAGAGTAAGGAGACACAAGTTGGTAATACTATTGAAGAGACCGATGAAGAGACTAATAAAGTTGTCAAAACTTGAACGACCTTTTCTAAGTGTTCAATCTTACCGGCAGTGTACCGGGTCAATTGTAGCTTAGAATTGACGAGCAAGGTCGTTTCCCACGAGGTTGCCGGTTAAGTACAAAAATCACTAGCACGTTTGGTTTAGACAAAACATAAAAGATGTATTTAAAAACTAATGTGAGCCATGGTGTCACTCCACAACTCACCACCTAAATGACACAAAAAGAGAAAAGAAAATAAATAAAATCTAACGTTAGCCAAGATAATGGTCAAAGTGATAAAGTAGCACTTATGATTCGTTTGGAAATGATTCGACCCACCCTCCATCCATTTGTGACTTTGTGATAAATTATTGGTGCGAACCCCCGCTTTAGTGATTGCCCGCTCTCGCGTGATACATCCACTCTATATCTCGTCAACGGCCTAATCGACTAAATTAGGTCTAGAAGAGTCGATATGCAGTACACTCATTGGGTTGCCTAACCACGATTAGTGGACCCCACTCTAGAAACCGAATTTATCTCTAGTCGATTTTACTAAGTGGTCTCATTACTCATTTTCCCACACTAAGTATCTTCTCTCGATCTCAACAAAGTGTGCTAAATCATGTATTAGGTGATTAATCCAACACAAACATTGACGTCAAGTAATGAGAAATAATTCCACAAAATACTTGAAATCTAAACAATCATTCTCACAAATCACAAGAAACTACAATAGCACAATTCACATTTCTTGGGCTAGATCTCTACACTTCATCTTCATCTTCTCCAAATTGGCTTTTACACCATTCCAAGAAGATGAAGAATCCAAGTAAAAATCTAAATAAAACTAACACAAAAAGAGATGAAATTAAAGAGCAATTAGCTAAATAAAAGATTACCATGAAAATCCATTTTCATTGACTTCATCTTCTCCAAGTACAAGAGTCACCTTACTCCATTGATGAAAAAGAAAAGGCTTGAAGAAGAACACCATGATTCATATCATCTAGCCAAAATATACTTTAATTACATGTTTTTGTGATAGAGTGATCTCCCCTAAGGTCACTAATGGAGGAATTTCGGCTCTAAGGGTTTGGGGGAAGGGGGAGATGAGTTTTCAGCTGAAAAATGCGGTTTTATGGTGAAAAACGCTTAACGAGCCGAGTTGCCTGAAGTTCGGCTCGACAGGTGGTTCGGTACTAGATCGTCTTCAGTAAATTGACCATAACTTTGCGTGTTGACCTCCGATTTGAGTGATTCAAGATGCGTTGGAAATCTTGTTCGAAGATCTACAACTCTTGTGAAGAAGTCTAAACCGAATTCTGCCTCTAACCTGGGTCAAAAGTCGATTTAATTCAGCTGTGAGTAAATATGCTCGAGACAATTGATCCGTAAGAACTCCGTGGCTTCGGGTACAAGCTTCGCACCGTACAAACACGTCGTGTCAACATCAAAATCATCTCTCTTGATGCTTGGTCAACCTAAGATCCTACAATGACTGGCCAAAAATACCAAGCGTAAACCCGACTACAAAAGATTGGTCCTAATGACCCAAAAATACTATAAAAACTACTTTATTTATTACTACTTACTACTTATTGTATCCTTATGAAAATATGCAAATCGATGCACGAAAGGTGCAAAATTGCTATTAAAATCACGGAAAACAGGGCTAAAAACATAGTGAATGCATCATAAAATTGACTTACATCAGGCGCATGGCACCAATAAGAAAGGAAGTTTTCACCCAACAAATGCAAATTGGCATTCTCATGGCTGCTACATTTGACATGTACAAGAAACAGGCACGATGTTGAGACTCACAAAGATGGTTAATGGTGTTTTTTGTCCTAGTTGTTCCAGAAAAAGGATCCCTGAACTCAAATTTGTTACTGCTGTTGATGAAGTTTTTATAACTAATGATTCTGAATCAGAGGAGGGATATGTTCTGGAGACGACTTCTTACATAATTTCTGATGATTTATCTGTAAAGCCGATATCAGCTATGGCTATGCTTTCATTGATGAACAAGTTTGATGGTTTTCAACTTGAAGAAAGGAATGTTGAAATTGAAACTAAAGATGCATTGAAGCTGTTGAAGGCGTCTTTTCGGTCGACCACAGTCCTAATCGTTTATTGCTTTAATTTTATCTGCATAGTTGTTCATGACAAGTCTAAATTGACCAGGATCTAACGAATCATGATTAAGGGTGCATATGATCGTTGTACCTGTATAATTGCTCTTTATTGTATACTACAACAGCTATTACTTTTGCACTAAACTCTTGCTCCAAATGTTCTATTTACTTCGTGCACGAATAATGGTAGAGACACAACGGATATATTACACAATCAAATTTCTCACCCTTGATCATAATGCATGACCCATTGAGTATGATGTACTCTCGTCGTGATCAAGGGTATGAAAGTTGGTTGTGTGTGGCACAACGGTTATGCACGTATCATTACTCTTCATACACTGCATTGTACAACGAGTATTGATAGATGCACAACCAGTGTTCCACAACCAGTAATACAACCAAATTTTCTATACATTTGATAATGATGTAAGACCCGTTGTTTATGATGTATTTTGATCAGAGTAGTGATAGTTCCATAACAAAATAGTCACAATAAAAAAGTACTGCAACACATTTACATCATTGATTGTGACGTGAGTCCTATTGATTTTTATAAGTCCAATAAAGATTAATGATGTAAAAGTATGATGTGGTATTTTATTGTAACAATTTTGATGTGGTACAAACATATCTCTTTTGATCGTAATTAAGTGTTTGAAATTTGGTTGTGCATTACTACACAACAAAATTCATTGTTTTTTTCCTCTGAAATTTAACGTTTAATTATCTACTTTGGTTTAACAAAATAAAATCAAGCAGCAGCTTTGAAGAACATTGGAAGCCATATCTTTATCATGAGTCCAAATTTGAGGAAGACCATAAAGGTAGAGTTTTCGGACACTATCAACGACGTCAAGTCCAAAATTCAAGAAAAGGAAGGGTTCTCTGCCATCTATCAACGCTTATTATTCAATGGCAAGACACTTGAGAACTCAAAAAACTCTAGCCGATTACAATGTGGAGAATGAGTCCACTCTCTGGATGTCGTTGTATACCAAGCACCAGTAGCTAGATCAAGCTTAAGATCGAGGTTGAATATCAACCTGGTCGATGACTCTTTTGTTTTGGGGGTACATCCCTTTGTCACGGTCAGAGGCTGAATATCAAGTTGGTCAATGACTTTTTTGTTTTGGGGGTGCACTTGTCACGGCCAGTGGGTGAATATCAAGCTGGTCGATAACTGTTTTGTTTTGGGGCCGCACTTGTCACCGTCAGCATCTGAATATGAAGCTGGTCGATGATTCTTTTGTATTGGGGCCACACTTGTCACGGTCATTAACCTATTTTGATTGTATGTAGAATCTTTTTTTGTAGTAAAGTACTGAAACTTATGTTCAAGAAGCTACTATGTATTATGTATTGGATATGTGCTTGTGATTTAGATTTTCAACTGGGTGGCGTTACGTATGGCGCACGCCTCGAATCTGGCGCTTATCCGGAAGAAAGCGTTAAGCGCGTATAGCATTAAATAAATCTAACATTATACGCAGTTCGCCTACGTCGTCGTATCAAATAAAAGCAAACGGAAGCTAAAAAGACTCGGGTAAAAACATAAATGATACTATGAATAGAAAGTAACCATGCTAAATGTTATGAAACTGATGGAGATAACTTCAGATGCAAGAATTAGAAACAGACGCAATCAAACGTAAATAATCAAAGGAGATAACAGAAAACAAGAAGAACACAGATTTAACGTGGAAAACCCCTCTCAAAACGAGAGAGATAAAAAAAAACCACGGGCAGAAAAGAGATATTTATTATTATGCACTGAGTTACAGATTTTCACACACACAGACAATGTGACAACAACTGTATTTATAGGTACAAATCCCTAAACCCTAGCCGCAAGGAATCTTTGTCTGATCGCCATAAATACCCTACGCGTGTCCTCCTTTTAATGACATTGTATAGTCATCACATAATGAGAATTAACGGATGTGGGACCTGTTGTATTCCAAGATGCTCGGCAGACTTCACCTGCTTGTGAAGCCTCGATGAGACTCCACCCTACTGATGCACAGAATTGAATACAAGTCTCAGCTGTCCATCACACAGCTGAGTCTTCAGATTGGTTCCACCAAATGTAGAGTTTAAGTCACTTTACTGACACTAAAGATGGATAGTTAAATGACAACGACGAAAAACCCAAAAACTTATACAATACGATGTCTTAAAAGTAGAAGTACAACAAGTCTGAGAAAAGAAATACAACTAGTCTAGTACAACCTTTACAACGAAATAAACTAAGAGCCTTGTCAAGACTTCAAAGTCTTCAAAGGTCGTCATCTACACTTGATCAACCTGTTCGTCTTCTTACCCCACAATGCATACAAAAGAAAATGCAAAGGAGGTAAGTACAAAGTACTTAGTAAATGTGAGAAGCTAATGAATAACTAAGTTATACAACGAAATGTTATTATTATGATTATTAAATTATCTTTATGAGACTGACTCAATTTAAGGTTCAATCCATGCCCATCGACGTGTCATAACTAAACGTTTCTAGCTTAGCTTATCTTGGTTACGTCATCACTCAAGGACACTACGCATGGCGTTCATCAGCCTGAAGATATACTTGCTAACTAACAATGATTAGCACCGATTAGCTCCGAGGTCTCCCGGTATGCGTGATATCGTCCGATGAATTTCCTCCACGCCATTCGGCCGTTTATAGGCGGCGATGTTGTTCACCTTTATGAACGTATCACATCGCCGATATGAAAGAGTGCCTAACCGAGAATAAGTGACGTTTTATCTTTTACTACACGTATGTAATTATTACTTCAGAATTAACTAGCCACTGCTTTGTTTTGGGTAAGCTCCATCACATACACTACTCTCTTTCCTAGACCACTTGAGACACGGACAAGTCCTAGCAAATACACGAGACATTGATAAACTCTAGTTCATCAAAGCACAAGCCCTTTCATGCCGCTTCCTCGACGGATCCAAACTTCAACTCCTTTAAGAGTACATTCGGTGTTTTAAGCTGAGCGAATCGAAGTTCAATCGAAACTTGTTCATATTTAATTAATGTTATTGAACCAAAAAATAGAAATTTAAAACTCAACACAAATATACCAAAACATATCACATCTCATTAATTACAACTTAGCATGAATTCTATTACCAAACAACACTAAAACTCACCAAAACTCAACCAATCATTATAAAACTATAATTACTCATTAGGAAGAGCCTCTTACCTTAATTTCCAAGAAACCGAAAGCAAAACATCAAGCAATTGCAACAACCGTTGATCCTCAACCCCAAAACCTATTTGATCAACGAGAAACCACAAATCCTATTTCTTTGCGAAAACCGAAACTGAAAAGTGATCAAAACTGCAGATTACCTGGATTAAGCTGCTGCGAAACTATTTTTAGATTGATCTACGCTCCAAGACGATCGTTTCGACTACTCATGGATGAAAAACAGAGCTACGGATTGAAAGATACGAATTTCTGAAGAATCAAACTCAACGGTTAACAAAAACTAAGGCTAAATTGAAAACTTACGAAATTGAGAGATGTTATTTTCCAAAGTTGCGTCTCCTCGCGCTGATCGCTTTTCTCTCTTGCGGCATCTTGAAACGATGAACGGATTGGCCACACGGTTGAAGTCTTCGTTCCAGGCATCTCCTGCGTTGCTCTTCATGTTTGCCGTCGTTCACCGATTTTTTCTTTTAATCAGAAGCGTGTGAAATAATAAGAGATTTTGGGTATTATCTCTTTTTTATAGCCATTAATTAAATCATTTATAATTAATTGCTAAATCCTTTTAATTAAATCCTCTTTAATCAAATAAATAGGATAAATAATAATTAGGCCATAGTAAATACACTCAATGACTATTTTAATCTTTTATGAAAAGTCGGGATGTTACATTACACCTGCCAAGGCAGCCGCGGTAAGTAGGACTAACAACCCGACACATTAATTTTCAGCAATCCTGCAATATCATATTTACTTGTAGAATTCAAGTTAGAACGATTCAAGTTTTGTTTGGAAATCCCACATAATTAAAGAAAATGTCTAGTAAATAAAGTGGAAGGTTGATGTTTAATGAACAATAGTTTTATAGCATAGTGGATAACTAAAAGTTTATGTTACAATTCAATGGGGAAAATTCTACTGTGGAATATCCGTAGTAAAAAAAATCCAAATAATAGTAATTACGATACGACATGTAATCTGTATTTTAAATGTTTTACAAAAGTATCCTTTATTTATGATTTGTCATGTCATAAATAAAGCGTTTGGTATTCCCCGCTTAAAAGAGCTTTTTGGTCTTTTCACACAAAAGTAAAAATTAAAAAAAAAAAGGGAAAGAATAAAAAAAACTTTTTGGCGGTAAATAGGGATGTTTTCCCCTGTTTCACGACCAAAGCGGCAAAGCCCAATAAGAAGTTGAATCGTTAAGAAGAAATCGAGGGTTTTAATTATTTTTTGTGATTTGATTAAAGTACAGAAATCAACTTCTCCAGCGGGGTCTGCTTGCTAGGGCATTTTTTCCCTTTCTTAAAGCTTATTTGGCTTGTTTTGGAGAAAGAAAGGTTAGCACTTTGTGATATATTACTGCTTTTTATTTTCCTTGTAATTTTGCTTTCTATTTTCCTTGTAATTTTTAGTTTACTGAGCGATTTTCTTCCCTACTGTTGGTTTTGTTCTTACGATCTGCAACTATGAGGTTAGGTCAAAAGGATGTTAGGAAAAAAATTTATTTTCTTTTTTATGTCTTACAGTTTATTAGTATGTTTGAAGAAGAAAAGATTAGCACTTTAAGAAATCTCTCTCCTTTGCTATTTTCTTGTGTTTTTATTTATGGGTAATGCTATCGACATTTTTGAAAGTCGATTCATAGTCAAAATTTGACTTTCCGAAACCAAAGGAACGTGAGAATAACCAAAGGAAGTCAATTATTGAGCTCTTGATTCTTAACTAATAATCGACTTTCCGAAGGTCACACGTTAGAATCGCTGTGTGAAAATAAAGACTCCCGAAATAATTTGTTAGCACAAAAAAACTTACTTGAACCGGGTCACTTTAACCGGACCTCCATTGCATTTTGGGAGAACCAACGTCATAATTTTGTGGTAATTTGTTAGCACACATTGCAGGTTTTGCAAAAGCATAGATAAATTTGCAGGCTAATTTTATGTCTTTTGGAGAAATATTAGTACATATTGAAGTTATTGGCTTTAGTGCTTCTCACATTCTGTAATTTGCAAGCTTTCTGGTGATGTTTATATTACATTCTAATGCTTATGATGAATATATTGTTTGATTTGTTGCTTAATCTAACATTGATATAAATATACCATGTATCTATATGTTTCTGCAGCTATGGGAGACATGGCAGACACAAACATTACTATCAAACTTCAGATCGACACCAAAACGAACAAAGTTCTCTTTGCAGAGGCTTCAAAAGACTTTGTTGATTTCCTTTTCTTCTTACTTTCTTTACCAATCGGCACTGTCATTAAGCTTCTTACGAGTGAATCAATGGTGGGCTCGTTCGGTAATCTCTACACGAGTTTTGCAAATCTTAATCAATCGAACCTGCAACCAAGTGTTCACAAAAACGTACTTCTTGATCCAATGGTTTTCTCATCTGTTTCCAAGGTTCCCCTTTCGATAAATGAATCATCTGTCATTACCTCTGGGAAGTTCTACACTTGTGCGGATTGCAAATGCAAAAGCGGTATTACCAACACGAGTGATGGTATTTATTGCGTTAACTGTTCGAGAATGATGAACGAAGAAATCAAGTTTGTTAATCTATGCATTGATGACAAGGTTTCAGAAGGTTATGTTAAGCAGGAGTGTTCTTACATGATTTCTGATGATTTATCCGTAACGTCGATATCGACCATGTCTATTGTTTCGATGTTGAATAAGTTTAATGTCACTAAACCTGAAGAGCGGAAGGTTAAAATCGGAACCGAAGAAGCATTAGAGCTGTTGAAGACGTCTTTTCAATCAACCAGTGTCCTAACAGATGTGTTCCTTAAGAAGAAGACAACTTAAGTAGTTGTTCATGTGGGAAATTCTTACATAATCACTCTATTCTGAGCGTACTAGTTATTTAATGCAATACACTCGTGTTTTCAAGTGTATTGCGAGCGTATTACTGTGTAAAGAATTACTCCGTATAGAATGAGAGGAGCACCAAATAATTTCCCTAAATTTCTTGTGTTTGTTTGTATCAATGTCCCTAAAATTTTTTTGTTTCTTGATCTTAGTTTTGTCATATGGTAAACATGATTTATGTTATTCTTGATCTTGTATTTGTTCGAGTTCCGGTGAGGACAAAAATGTGTTTTTTTTTTTTTTTTTTTTTTTTTTTTTTTTTTTTTTTCAGTTTTGACAATGACACTCTAAAACACGGGGTTAATGGTTATAAATGACAAAAGTAGAGAAGATACAATCAAAAAGGACAAATTGATTGAAAAATGACGAAAAATGATAAAAGACTCCTGAAATGACGAAATTACTTTTATCACGTTTAACGATTTCAATTCCATTATCGAAATTATTCACTAAAAAAATCTACTAAAACTTTTTAATATCAAACAAATCTACTACTAAGCAAATCCACTAAAACAAAATCACAAACAAAAAATGATAGAATGACAGATTCGTCCAGTTGAATAAGAATTTGTCTTTTTTGGCATTATTTTCAATCCACCGGACTAAATTCAATCAGAGTAATGATACGGGAACAACGGTTGTCTTGCGATAGGTGTATGACAACGGTGATCTGCATCGTTGATTATGTTAGATTTACATAATGATAATTGATTATTACAGTCACGGATCATCGTTGTATAAATCGTTATGAGACAACCTCGTATCATTCCTCATGCAATTAGTACATTAATTTTGTCAATATTAACATTTATTCATACATTATATATATATATATATATATATATATATATATATATATATAATGGTATGTTTGTTAAAAGACGAGAATTGAATTTCATTCCAATATTTGTGTATAATTATGATGTAATATAATGATATGAAATTTTATTTCAATAATTCAATGGAATGAAGAAAGGTCTATTTTCATTCATTCCAAAAATAGATGGAATGCGATGGAATAAAAAGAAAATCAACAAAACACGTGGGTGATGAGAAATAGATGGAATGCGATGGAATAAAAAGAAAATCAACAAAACACGTGGGTGATGAGTAAGAGTGGGTGGGTGGTAGGGTAGAATAAAGTATGGTAGGTGATGAAGTAGGGTAGGGGTGGTAATGGTGAAGTAGAGTAGGTGGAGGGATAAGGTAGGTAAGATGCACATGGTAGGATATGGTAAGATATGGTAATGTATGATAAGATGGGGTGGTGGGTAGAGTAGGCTAGGGGTGGTGGGAAATGTAAGATATGGTAGGTAGGGTATGGTGGTGTGGTGGGTAAGGTAGTGTATGGTGGTGTGGTGGGTAAGGTAGGGTATGGGTGGGTGATGATGGTGGGGTAAGGTAGGTAGGATGCGTAGCGTGAGATAGGGTAGGGTAGGATATGGTGGTGGGTAAGGTAGGATAGGGTGGAGTGATGGGTAGAGAGGTAGGGTGCGGTGAGATGTAGGGTAAGGCTACCCCACTTGTAGAAAATCTTGGCTCAAACTCATATAAGAGGATGTGGCTCATCCTCAAAACATATGTTGTGAGGTGAGGGAAACCAATCTCTTAATATGGTGGTGATACAACCACAAGTTCCTAATGTATGACACATTAACACGCCTCCTCAGTGTGGAAACATAAAGGGCATTTCTTGGGCCAACAAGAGTATGAACACTTGCACAATAAAGAAAATCTTGGCCCAAACCCATATAAGATGAGGGACATCATCCTCAAAACCTAGGTTGTAGAGTGAGGGAAGTCCATCTCTTAATATGATGGGTATACTGTGTAAAATTCCCAACGTTAGATAACTTTAACCCACCCACCCTACCTAACCCCACCCTTCCACCATATCCTACTTTATAAACCATACCATACACTATTCAATGTAATTTTTATTCACTATCCTGCCCTACTCAATATTCAATGTGTCATCTTTCATAATTTGTTTAATTTTGTTCTTTCAGATTCCAAATGCAGTAATTGAACGAATACTCCCTCCGTCCCAAATTGTTTGGGACATTTTGAAATTCAGTATATTCAATGAGACATCAATTAATAGGTTGTCTGGTCATTTAAAACTTTGTCTAATTTATATTTTTGTCACAATTTTCACTTTATAAAATAAATTGAGGCAATTTAGACAATTAAAACAAAAATTTTGAGTCTAATTAGAATTATAAAACTTATTTTGAGGCAATTATAAATGGAATAAGTATTAAAGGACGGAGGAAGTATAATATAGAATGGGGGGGTAAAACGTAAAACTCTAATTCCGCAGCCTTCATCTGTTCCTGAATCTCTTTTACTTAGGGAAAATTATCAGAATTCTAGCTGTGTTCGAGAGTGAGAGCTCTTAAATTGGGATACAATTTAGAGATTAGTGACTTATACTGAAGAATTTCTCTTTTGCTGAAACAAGGTGAGTTGGTGTTTGTTCTGCACTTCTGCTGCTTTTATTTTTCCTTAAATTTCTAAATTTCTTCGAGCACCATCTCTTTTTTGGGTCATGATTCAACATTTTTGATTTGTTGAAGTAGCATTACACTGAAACCTCGGTGATATTTATTGTTTTATTTAGAAAATGTTCGAATTAAAAGGTTAATTTTAGGAAAAACGCCAGCTTAATCAATGTGGTGTGTAAACTCTTTATTAAATTTGCAGCAAATGCAATGAATTTACAGGAGCATATCTATAAGCTGAATTTGAGCTCAGCTGAGCTGATTCAAGCACAGATTATTTAAACAGTTGTATTATATTCTCAATGATCTTTTTTAGTTTAGTTTGCTTCTGTATTTCTGATTTTAGCAGCATTTTTTCCTGTCAGATTTTTTGTTTTTCATTAGTGACTAATTAATTACTCTTTCATGTTTTTGGCATGCAGATCATTGAGTTCAATTGTTTAGTTTCTTACTAGTAGGTTTTAGCTTTGTTAATTGGTTGATCTTTATATTTTGGTGTTGGAATTCATTTCAGTATGATTGTTTATTTTGGTGATTGCTTACTGCTGAAACCAGTTTAAGATTCTTCTTTCTTCAATTCAGGAAGTATGGCAACTGAAGAAATGACTATCAAACTCATGGTTGATACCGAATCGAACAGATTAATCTTTGCCGAAGCTTCGAAAGACTTTGTCGATTTCCTAATCTTCTTACTTTCTTTACCAATTGTCACTGTCATAAAGCTTCTTACAAGTGAATCAATGGTGGGTTCGATCGGAAATGTCTACACGAGTGTTTCAAAGCTTGATGAAACTTACCTTCGACCGAATGTTAACAAAAACGTTATTCTCAATCCCATGGTTTTTTCTTCTGTTACTAATGTTCCTCTGTCTGCAACAACAAATGGATCATCCATAAATTCTTCCTGGAAATTCTACACTTGTTGCGATCCCAAATGCAAAAGAGGTATTACGAATGTACTTAATGGTGCTCATTGTCCCGGTTGTTACGGAATTATGAACCAAGAGATGGAATTTATCGACAAAGATTCAGAGGGTTATGTTCAGAATGCGGCTTCTTACATGATTTCTGATGATTTATCTATAACATCAGTATCCTCGATGTCCATTGTTTCATTGATGAACAAGTTCAATGCTTATAAACTTGAAGAGAGGAAGGTCAAATTGGGAACTAAAGAGGCACTCGAACTGTTGAAGGCGTCTTTTCAGTCAACCACGGTCCTAACCGATGTATTCCTAAGGGCAAAAATGGAAGAAGGGCAAGGTATAAATCTAAGTTTATTGCTACATCTTTTAACAACTTGTATTGTATACTGTTACAATTCTTTCCTTTTTGCAGATCAATACAAAATGTCAAACGATGCGAACATGAATCAAAGCCAAGACGTAAGCGAGGGCCAAAGCGCCATAACCGCCGAGGTCGGACAACTTCTACCTTAGTCCTCAAGCACCCTTCATCCCTACACAGCAAATGCAATACCCTCAGAACGGACTATTTACTCAATGGCTATCAACGCCGCCTTCAAATCTTCAATTCCAACCGCATCCAAATCCATGTGCGGCATTCTCTGGTCCAACACCTTCACAAGACCCACCCTACCACCATCAACACCCTCATAGCCAACAAAACGCACCGCCCCCTGTTGTTTCTTGTGGAAGTAAAAACTGGACTTCTAAAGAGGACCTACAGTTATGTCGTGCATGGGTGAACGTGTTTGAAGGGAAGAGGAAGGATAAAATGTGGGAGAGGGTAAAAGAAACGCTTCACCAGCTGATGAAGGAAGCGTACGGAGAGGAGTCTGTTAGGAATGTTGGTGCATGTATTAACCGAATGAGGGACGTGAAAGCACAATGTAGCAAGTGGGAAGACATTCGCACTAGAGCATTCCAACGGCCTGCTAACGACTTAGATTTAGTTGATTTGGTAATTCTTATGCAACAACACATGGTAGCTACGAATACGTCTCTTTTTAGCTTTTTGATATAATTTTTTTTTATCTTTTCTCAGGAGTCGCTTGCCATGGAAACGTGGGAGGATGAAAATAATGGAAAACCCTTTAGGTATATGGCATGTTGGAAGGTGTTGAAGGAATGCTCGAAATGGAACGAGCCCGTGAAAAAATCTTCAGATAAGAGCACGGGTTCTACGTCCCAGACATGTGTAGGTGCACCATATGAACCTCTGGACACCCCCCTTCCCGAGTTTGCTCCAGTTCATACCGCCTCCAACAGGGACAAGTCACAGACACCTATCACGCCTAAAACCGAAGAAGACAGTCCAGGTCGTATCAGTGGCTTGACCGAGAAAGGTGCTACATGCACACCTATATTGAATGGTCCTGCATCTAGAGATATTGATAGTCCCCCAAGTCAAAAAAGAGCAAAAGGTCAAAAGGGACAAATAAAACAGCAGTTATCGGATGCATAGGAAACGGCTAGCCAAACCTTTAGAGTTGAGCTAGTGAGTTGAAGGTGGGAAAAGTCTAGAAGATCGATTAACGCCTTTGGGGTAAGATAAACAACCGGGTCCTCCAACAAGGCGAGGCGTATATGCAAGCCAAACATCATGACTTGGATTTGGATAAGACACGTTTTGATATAACTGACAAGATAACAGCGTTGGGTGAGAAGTTGATCCTTGCAGTCCTAAAGCTTGATGAAAACAGGGCAAAGTCCGTGCCAACACCAAACCAAAAGCTCCAGTACGTGGCGAGACAATTAAGCTTCACAAGGGACAATACGCAGGTATATATGGTTTTGGTTCTTGTTTAGTGGTCAGTTCCTCAGGTTAGAGTGTTCTGTTTATATGACTGTGTGCCTTATAACATAAGAGCAAACACGATTATTCTATATCATTATATATATATAGAGAGAGAGATTCTCAGTTGCATCTTTTTATCTCTCTGAAAAAGTAATGTACTTCTATGAACACACTTTGTATGGCATTTTAGACCGATTATTCATCTCACAAACACCATTTGATTGCATTATTCATTATATGAAATTCAAATTCACCATTTTTTTGTGCCTAAAGCTGAAACGAAAAAGGCTGATGTGAAATCCGTTGAGAAACAAACATGGGATTTTCGTGTGATGTTTTATGCATGTGCATTGATCAATATTCTTTTTGCAGAGTTGAATGAATCGCTTAAAAGAACTGAGTTTCAATCTCCGGTCAGGCGGTCACGCATGGAACCTGTGTTTGAGGGCCCGAGGGCCCGAGGGCCGGTACATCTGAAAGACACACATGGACTACGAGGAAGATGAAGCTAATCTAGAAGACGACATGAAGCTAAAGACAACCACTTGATTATGTAATATGACTTGGGGTCATTTGGGGATTTTTTTTTGAAGGGGGTTTTGTTTGATTGTTAGTTTTACTTTGTGTGCATCTTGGATGATTTTGTTTGAATTGCTTAAACTTCTACATTTTGACTAAAGTCAAAGACAAGCACTTGATTATGTAAATTTGATTTGGTGTCCTTTTGGAATGTTTTTGTTGGATTGTTAAGTTGGTTTGCATATTTTATAATTCAGATTTATTTGCTTATGACTTATACATTTTGTCAAGAATCATTAGGTTATTTTTACTTGATGGTTTTGATTTCTTAAACGGAGTTTTCAATTTCGATCGAGAATCTCAAAGGTTTTTCAATGCAATGAATTGAACATAGATGATTGGTATTCGTGTGTTGCATTGTTGCAAAGGCATAGGTTTACCTAAACCTGCCCTTGGATTTCGAATCTTTAGACCTACAAATACTATTCGGGCCAAACTCCAAATTTGTTGATTCTGTGGGTTCTGCATACCCGAGGCTTGTAAAAAAATTTACAAAATGCACAACTAGGAGCTCCAAATTTGTTGATTTTGTGGGTTCTGGATACCTGAGGCTGGTAGAAATTCACTTTCCCCTCCTCCGAAAATCTCTAGTAAATATTAATCGAACTCGAACGCTTTATCAAGGTTAAAGAGCCTATGATCACCTTCAAGTTTGATTCGAAATAATCACGAGTTTTATCGAGTGTTGTTATAATATATTGAAATATATAATCCTTTGTATTTTAACGAGCCGAATTTGAGTATCGAATAGCTTAACATTTTATTTAAGTTGCTCAAGCTCAAATTCGAATTCGAATTTGAAAGTGCTAAAAGAATTGCTGAGCATGTGGAGCTGAACTTGAACATGATTAGAACTTACTCCAACCCATTTTGAGGCAAAAAAAAAAAAATGTAACATTTTCAAACGAACTCAAACCGAGATCGAGTATCATTATTTGAAGGATTGTTCAACTCGATAGGTAATAACTTTATTCGGATCAAATCGTTTATGCTCATTCATTTCCTTTCCACGACCCTGTTCCCATTTCTTCAATTTTCCCTAAAACACAAACCTTTCGACTTAGCTTTCTCCTACATCTCTTTTTTCAGCGAAAGTTATCAGATTTTTGGTGGGTTTCAGAGCTGAGTTCTAAAAGTGGGATACAATTTACAGATTTGTGCACTCTCTTGAAAAGGTTCTCTTTTGCAGAAACAAGGTACGTTAATGTTTGTTCAATTTTTTTTATTAGAGCCCCAACTTTTCTTTTTGGTCATTGATTCAAGATTTTTGCAGTACACTGAAGCCTCGATGAATTTTCTTTCCTGTTTTTTTTTTTTTTTTTTTTTGTTGTTGAGAAAATGTTGGATTTTTTAAAAAAGGTTTACAATAATTGTTGAAATTCTTAGAAAAATGTAATTTGGTGGTAAATATATGAGGTGTAGAAGATATTGTTGATTAAGAATGTCAATGTGATGACATGTAATAGCTCGGAGCATAGCTCATTGGTAAAAGAGGAGAGGTGCTATGGTGCTATCAACTTCTCTGAGAAGAAGAAAAAAACCCTATACAACAACCTTTAAAAACTGGTCCGCTGAGGAATAACCCACGATTTACGTCCTTCACGAAAATCGAAAATCTAAGGGCGAGGTAGTGGGATTTTTTTGGGTTGGGGCTCAACCTTTTGAAGATAATGCTACCTTATAGTCCTTAAACTGAAACAACTTTAAGATTCTTGTTTCTTTGAAATACAGGAAGTATGGCAACCAAAGAAATGACTATCAAACTCATGATCGATCCCGAATCGAACAGATTAATCTTTGCAGAAGCTTCAAAAGACTTTGTCGATTTCCTTATCTACTTGCTTTCTATACCGATTGGCACCGCCACGAAGCTTCTTACAAGTGAATCTATGGTGGGCTCGATTGGTAATATCTACACAAGTGTTGCAAATCTTGATGAAACTTACCTACGACCTAATGTTAACAAAAACGCGATTCTCAATCCAATGTTTTTTCCATCTGCAATTAACACTCCCCTGTCTCTAACCGGATCATCCATCAACTCAACCCGTAAGTTCTACACTTGCTTTGAACCCAAATGCAAAAGAGGTATTACGAACGTACCTTTTGGTGTTCAATGTCCTGGTTGTGATCAAGATATGTACAATGAGATCAAATTTATCGACAAAGATTCAGAGGGTTATGTTCACAATGTGGCTTCTTACATGGTTTCTGATGATTTAACTATAACGTCGATATCAACCATGTCTATTGTTTCGATGTTGAATAAGTTTAATGTGACTAAACCTGAAGAACGGGTTGTTAAAATCGGAACTGAAGAAGCATTGGAGCTCTTGAAGGCGTCTTTACAATCAACCACTGTCCTAACCGACGTGTTCCTTAAGAGGAAGAAGAGAAAACAACCAGGTACAAATCTTGCTTTTTTTCATATGAAAATTGCTCGATTTTGAAAGTTTATATTTCGAACAAATTTTTCATGTTGTTAATGTACATGAATCTAATTCAAGTGAGCCGAAAATCGTAGGCAATGAGCGGAAGAAAATGCGTATTTGTGTCAAGTCCATGACAGGAAACACCTTAAACTTTGAGGTAGAGCCTTCTTGTACCATCTACAAAGTGATGGCTAAAATTGAAGAAAGGGAAGGGATTCCTCCTAAAAATCAAGCCTTACTTTTCGAGGGCCGTCGGCTATGTGACGAGCTAACTTTTGCAGATTACAACGTTTGGATGGGTCCGTTATCGACCTTATGATCCATCAAAAGGGTTGTTGATGAAAATATAGACCTGACAACATGTAAGTGTGATCGTGATCGAACGGAGATTGCTGAAATTGACGAGTTGTTGTAGTTGTGTAAATTAGTTCCGTCTTTTTCTAGTTTGGTTTGTTTTCTGTTGTTTTTTCTTTGTTTTAGTCCTGGCGGTGCTCCAGCTATGACCGGTTGGCTATGTGTTGTATTTTCCGGCGTTAGACCGGCTCTTTAATAATATCTTTTGTCTTTTCGCCAAAAAATAAAAAATAAAAAATACTAAGTATGATAACCTTATATAACGTCTACAACCTTAAAATTCTTCAAAGATGTAGCACTAACCTTATATTGATAGTAGTAAAATACACACGTCGTTGACGTGTTTTTTCATTCTTTTTAACAAGGTTGCACATGTTTGGTTAAATTGATACTTTTAATATTAAGGATCAATTATTTAAAAGGACTGATTTGAATGTTTTTATTTTTTTATTTTTTAATTCACCATATTTCTAAAGGTCATATGTTTTGATCTAAAACTCGGATTATCATAATTTTTTCACTAAAATTCATATTTTTTTCGTCTTCTTTATTCTAAAATCAAATTTGATATTTTTTCGAATAAATTTCATAAAATCGATTTTTTTTCTTCATAAAATCGACGCGACGTATTGATCACGTCATGCGATCGACCACCTACCCGGATGAATTGGCCACGGGATCCATTAACCACCCCGCTTCATTGACCACCGCGATTCATTTAGCTACTGTGATTTATTGACCGCGCGATCCATTGACAACCTTGATCGATGACATCTCATTGTAGGATTTATGCAATGACGCCTCATTGTAGCGATTTATGCAGTGACTTCTTTATTGTAGCGATATATGCAAATGATGTCTTATTGTATCGAATTATGCACTGACGTGTTATTGTAACGATTTATGCACTGACGTGTTATTGTAACAATTTATGCATACTTTTGGTTGTAAAAATATGCCTTTAAACCAAAAAAAACAAAAGAAATACAGTTATTTTACAAAGTTATCAAAAATTTAAACCAACACAATTCAAATAAACCAACATCAATCAAATATTTAAAGATAACAAAGAAATAAAGTTACTTTACAAAGTTATCAAATGTGTGTATCAAGTTGTATATCGCGGTGACATCAATATCATTGATCGATTATCTAATTGTAAATACAATCATCAATGTCCCTGCGATAAGTCATCAATGTCCTCAGCATCGACATCAATGTCATCGCGTAAGTCATCAATGTCACCGCGTCAGACATCAATGTCACCGCGATAAGTCATCAATGTCCCTGCGATCGAGACATCAATGTCAATGCATAAAACCTAACAACCGCATCGATCACTCTGCTCTTGTTTTGCATTTCTCCAAATATGGAGCTTTTAATATGGATAAAGTACAAGTTTGGTGAAACTACAAAGACTCTTCACTATGACTTTGTAATGGCCACACGCGTTGTTTGTGCCCTCACGATAATTGGATTCATTGTTGAATCCTCAATTCTTTAACACGATCTTGAATCATTTGACGATCTTGTTTAGCTTAATGTCCTGCGATCATTCATCAATGTCATCGCGATCGGACATCAATGTCCTGCGATCGACATCAATGTCCCCGCATCAAACATCAATGTCACCGCTGCGTAAGTCATCAATGTCCACCGCATAAGTCATCAATGTCCTGCGATCGACATCAATGTCACTGCATAAGTCAGCAGTGTCACTGCATAAGTCAGCAATGTCACTCCATCAAGTAGCATGTAAATCAGAAAAATATTTCTTACTTAGGTAGTTCTTGAGCTTACACTTCTTTGTCAAAAGGCATCAAAACCATTAAAAGCGATTGCATGCTAAGCAAATGACAAACTACATAGCACGTTTTATATTGTTTTGATGTGTTAGCCCTCTTTGTTGGCTTTATAAGTGACCTTGTATGCATTTGTGTGTTATAGCCCACACTTGAGGAGTGTGTTGAAGTTTTTAAGATGTTAAGCTTTTGGGAGATATAGTGATTCAACAAAATGCGCTTTTATAAAGCATTTACACAAAACCTAAAAGATCACACAACAAAGGCACCAAGTCATGCATCACTACTACAAATGACCAAACACAATACATACACAATACATCATTACTATTTTCTTTGCTTAACCAATCCATGTATTAAGCAAAGCCTATGACCAATGATTCAAGATGCCACCAAACTAAAAGATAATCAGAAAAGAATAAACAAAACCAAGGCACCAACCCAAATAGAATGGACTTTGCAATACCATCAAATCGATCACAAGTCCACGTAACATAATGAATACCCATAAACAAGACTGAAAAGTTTAGAGCTTTAACAGATACTAGTATGATTACTATATTACTGAAGAACAAACCAATCGTCAGTCAAAGTGTAAAGGAAAAAAATAAGAAAGAAATAAAAATCTAACCTTTAAAAAGCCAGTTTTATAATGTATAAATGGTAAAACATCAAGAATGGGACTAGTTCATGTGCCACTCAATTGTGCAAAAATCCAGAAAGACATGATCAAAAAAGAAGAAAGGTAAAACAAAAGCACAACACAAAGGGAAATAACCAATAACATATTGAATTGCAGTCGGAACGTTCACCATTTCAATGGAATCACAAATATCTACCAATCAAAAAAAGGATCAAACAGAATCATAGCTTTAAAAGCACGATTAACTAAAACCAATTGATCCGAAAACATGGTTTCCACTACCCTATCTATAATTGAGCTCGTCAAGGTTATACTTATCAAATTGCCCCATTCATCGTAATCGTCTTTACCATTATCATGAACCGTGGCAGCAAGGCTGAGGGCCAGGGTGGTGGTACCTAGGTTGATGGGGAATGAGGCTGTTTATCGGTAGGAAGGAAGAGAAATTTTAGATTGTCCTTATAATTAAATAAGTTTTTTGAGTGTCCTAAATGATCATTAAGTCTCTAACGACGGTCTTATAACTAATAACCACTAATATTAAATAGTAATATGTTTTGTAATTGAAATATTATTAATTATTTTTTAATTTAAAAGATAATGATATTTTAGATAATAACTATAAGTTATTTTGTGCTACGTATAAATAGCAATTTTCATTGTATATTTATGGTTCTTTTTAATATGATAAACAAGTTTAGGTACAAAATCATTTATTTGAGTTGAATTAATAACATATTTGTCTAAGTTTCCGGTATATCTTTGGATAACAAAATAGCAACATTAATTAGCGTGTGTAAAAAAAATCATGCATCTGATAAGTACTACATACTTCCTCCGTTCGCCCCTTTTTTAAAAACACACAAATTATAAAGAAAAATGAATACTTTGACTTTAACATTACTAGGGGTAATCGTACGCCGTGCAAGGCACGGCGTGCCCGTGGCGATGTAAACGTAGAAATTGAAGAAAGCTGAAAGTCACATATAGTTCAAAAGATGAAGCATTCGCATACCAAATCGCTACAGCCATGTTTTTTTATTTATGTCATTAAGCCACATAGTTCAAAAGAGCCGTAGGTTTAAGCTACATAATTTACAAAAGATAGTGAAACATGATGGTTGCAAGTTCTAAAAGTTACGTATATTATTACACCATTAAACCTTTGGTATGTTAAAAGTTAATGGTGATAATATACTGACTATGTTGCATGACTATGTCAAGGCTTGGCTTTTTAAGAAGACATACAAAATAATAATGGCTGCAAATATAATAGATAAGCATGCAGCAACCTTTAACTGGCCTTCGATTCGACTTGATCCTTATTCTTCATTTTTTTGACTGGACTTTCGGGTGTAGCTGGCTTGTGTGGAAGAGAACCTGTTTCAGTTTTTTCAGCTGTAGTAGCTGGTGTGATTGGTGTGGGTATGGAACCAAACAAAGAAGATTCTCTTAGATTGGGAGAATGGGTATGTGTCTCACTTTGTAGCTCAAGTGACTCGAAATTTCTGAAGTCTGACTTTGGTTGTGAAATGAAAAATTGGTGGTTTCTTTTGATGGCCCTTCTACTGCCTCTCAGATCATGCATTTGCTTCTCAAGAGCTTCAACGGTAGGAATTGAATCTTCTTTGTAGAGTTGTAGCACTGTGTAATTCTTGTCAGATGCAAAGAAATTGAGAAAGCAGTAAACTTTTTTCCCATTTATAGCTGTTTCCATCTCCTTCAGTAATGACTGACCCTGGTAGAATGATGATGTCTAAATTTTATTAGTCATGCAAAAACGAAAATAGTGGCAGAGACAGGGTATATAATGGATTATTATATTGTCAATGTAAGGATTTTATTAATAAGTGGTGCAGTTTGCAAAATGAAGGTCAAGTTTATATTGATTGTAAATGCATTTTCAGTTGCATCGTTTCACATGGGGAAGGAGAGGGAGTGATTAAAGTTTAAATAACAAGAGATGTATAGAAACCTATATGAATGAAATTCTGCAGAAACTTATATGAATCAAAAAAGGAGGTATTCCATTTAAGATTCTGAATCACACAGAAACTTAGTACTATCAGTGTCATTATCCACACAGAAGCAACTTGCACGAACATTGTAATAGAAGCGCAGAAAGATATGACACAAAAGCTATTGAACAACACAAAATATGATGATCATTAACTAAGCAAGCGAAGAAACAACAACAATAGCAAAGCTTCGATGTGGATTTCATGTAGAATTTTCTCCTGCTATGAGGTACAAGTATAGATCATGGTCAAAAATCACATGCAGGAAGATTAGGAAAATACAAAGTCAAGCGATTAATCATGGTCGTCATAATGGACTCTGCAAACATACAATTAACCATCTGAAAACTATCATGAATAACAGAGGAAGAGGAAGCACGGTTAGTAAACACAACCGAAGAAAGTACAAAGGATCAACAATATGGTTTATCAAAGAAGAGGAAAAGCGAAAGTGAAGTAAGTAAAAGAGCTAACAATAAAATAGAGGTGGTTTTTCAAAGAATTCTTATTTCTTATGCCGTTCTGCGCTACCAGATAAAGAACAAGTGATTTGTTTCAAACATTTTCAACAGGTTTCGGGGCAGAGAGACTACGATCAAAAAAACAAGCATCCAATTTATATATATGAAAGAATCGCGGTGGACATAGTAACCAAATATAGGTCTCAGAAAATGGATGTACAATGAAAGCAGAAAAATGACAATAAAAATTTTATACATGAATGAAATTCATTGGTAAGGAAGAGAATAAATGTTTTACCTTAACATGTGCCTCATAAAGCTGAGTAGCTGTAAACTCAATTAGTTTTTCTAAAATTGGAGAGAACAATGTAGCAGAAAGCGTCCCGGAATCGTCACTTAGATAAACTTGCAAACGACCGCTGTATTTTAGATTTAAGTTTGGAATGGATTAGTAAATAATAATGATGGTTATACCTTGAAAATTTATAGAGTTGAAATATTTACCGTGGAATGACCATTGTTTTTTTGCCGCAAGAAGTACACATAAAGCTCCAATTTACGTGGAAAATCACCATATGTGCAGTTCCTTTTTTGAGCTTCAGAATCTAGCCTATTCATTTCAAAGTATTCAGTTAACATAGTTCTAAGATTGAACGGATTATTTGCAATATTCTTAAGCTTAAGTTTTTCATATCTCCTAATGCAAATCTATAAATACGCCATAGCGCTTCCGGAGGAGAAATCCATCGTCCAGATTGATATTGTTCGATTTCGTTAATTTCTTCACTGTTTGTTTGAGCAGTTACATTAAACATAATTTTATCACTTCCTTTACATATATACTTGTAGATATATTTTACAGATTTTACAGTGGAACAAATCTCTACATTTATATGGCAGTCAAATTTTGCAAGGAGGTATGGATTATACGGGACTACCCACCGGTTGTCTAACCATGCGCCCCTAGTCCTAACTCTTGAATTATCATTTCGTCTTTTATATATGGGATATGCATCTGTTGTTATAATAGTTTCATCACAAAATGTTTTAGGATATGATTTCTTACAACGATTATTGTTATCCATACATACATTCTTAGGATTTAAAATTCCACAAGGTCCATGTAACATGTGTTTAACTACTAAATTGTACAAATGAGGCTGTTGTTCTTTATTTGGAAGTTCAAATTGACACAAATCTATCGAATTCTTCAGGCTTGTAAATTTTATAATGTGGTTTTAAAATCAAGAGGAAATGCGCATGTGTAAGCCTCTTTCTCAAATTCTATTACATATGTATAAAGTACCACCTTTCCAAATAGATTTTTTTTGAATAACTCAATCTTAAGTTCTTCAAGTTTTGCTTTAAATACTCTAGTCATCAAATCAGGCCTGTTTTGAGCCAATTCTCCACTACATAACAACTCTTTTATTTCAGGCCAATTAGGGTTACATGTTATCGTTAGAAAAATATCTGGTTTACCAAATTTCCTAACTAAAGACATGGCATCTAAGTATTTTTTCCTCATATGTCTAGGCCCTCCGGTAAACGATGCAGGCAAGATAATACGTTGACCAATCTTGCTTGCGTCATTCTCTCCACTTGATACAGCATCGACTATACCTTGAAGAAATTCTTGTCTAATATTGTTTTGCTGTGACCTAAAGTAATCTAATCTTTGTGTTTCTAACTTTACAAACATATCCACTACATATTGTTGGAGAAGGCGTCCGAAACGAAGTATGCAAGACTCATCATTATCCCTAATCTGTAATTTATAACAATAGTATTCTCTAATTGATACATAGGTTGAATCTTGTGATGTATCATCTAAAAGTATTCTATTTTCGTAATCAAGAAGATCAAGAATGATTTGCATTTCGTGGATTAAGTATTCTACTATTTTCATTATACTTTTTCCTTTTTCGTGGATTAATATTAATGTCTTTTTTACTAATGCCTTGATGCCAACCCAGATTACCATAAGGAAACATAAGGGGATATTGTAAAGGATCATAACAACCATAGTAGTATTGGACAGAATGTGAAACTCCACTATGTGTGTATACTTTTATGCTTCTTTGTGTACTATCATTGCCTTCAACTAATATGCCAGCCACCTCAGAAGTAGTGGGCTTATTATAGACTCTTTGATCAATCTTTGGATTACAGAATAATACAATCTCAAGTTCCTGAATATTTGGAATATTCCTTAGGGCTCGAAAGAATCGTGCGTAGGGATTATGGGACAATACTGTTAAGATTTTTTGTAAGGTTGTCTCAAACAATCTAGGACATTTTTCAAGACGGTTTGACAATTCATAATCTGCATCATGGAAGTAAAATTGTACATTTTGACTTTTTTCTGGGGTTTCTATAAGATCCTTCATAAAATGGTACACTTGCCCTTGGACCCTAAAAGTATAGACACCTTTGTTTCTTTTAGCTAATTCCTTATCATAAGATGCACCGAATGATGTAAATGCAAGATGGTTGTTGTATGTTCGGATTGAAGTTCTGAAATTTACTGCCTCGTTTTCGGAAGATGTTAAGAGCTGAACAATTACAGGTGGTAATTCAGTGCTAGCTAAGAACACAGCTCCACCTGAACAACAAAAAGTTGTTGTTTCATGTGGAAATCTTTTAGCAGCACAATGTACACAATCACCGATCTTAGCTAAAGTGTCACTTTTATCTACTATCATACTTAATAAGTGTCTCTGTTTGTTATCTTTCTTTTGTTGACTATTAATACGCATTAGATTAGAAGTTTCATTCGTAACAACATTAGCACAACTTTGCTATTTTGTCTTAATTTTTTTCCTTCCAATTTTGTATTCATTGTGCTCTATTGATCACTTGATCATTTGAAGTTTCAGACTTAGAATTTTCTCGCATCAATTGAAATGTGTTTGCATAGCATGTATGCAATACATGTTCATTTCTATCGAGTTTATGGTCAAGAAGTTTGAAGATCAAACCCTGCTTTTTAGATTTCTTTCTAGGTTGCTTTGGCGATTCTGGAATCTCATTAGAGTACCATTATCATATTATTACTTTTACCGAATTCTTTTTAAATTATCGGAAGGCTTTTTTTTTTTTTTTTGACAAAGCAAAGAGCCATCTGCTTTTAATCTTTCCTAGAACATTTTTCTTTCCGCTTTTAATTTTAACAAATCTTTCAGTTGTTTATGTAAACTACAACTGTTAAAACTGAGGTGCAAAACTGCCTTCTACAATAGTAGATGAGGAAGCACAAGCAACTTTAGGCTTAGCAGAGTGAATAATTTTTAATATGGTCAGATCATTTTTTTCTATGTTTATCTCGAGTTTTCCTTTTTTTTTTATTTTCAATAGTTGTTTGCTTGTATTTTTTCTGCTTCCATCTACAAATACCCATCTGTTTCTTAGCGTCCTTAATTAAAGACTTATCCACTGTTGAATGTGGATCTGAAGATGACAAATCTAGCCTATGACCTGAAGATTCCATGTTCATACACAACCCCTTTGCTTCCAACACAAAGAGTTAATCACACTCAACAGGGAACAACAGTGAACAATGAGACCATGTAGTGTAAATCTCCTATGCTAGATGTAGGAATCAAAGGATAATACAATAATAAACGTTAATTTCAGTGGCTGCATACCTGTTGTAGTGCCATGACAGATGCGAAAGAGCAACCAACAAATACAAGAATCCTTTTCTTTTATTTATGCATAAGATTGGCCAAGCTGCATATCAGAGCCAAAAAAAAAAACATATTGTCAGCCCAGTCGATGTGAATACAACAATCCTTTCCTATAAATAGAATGCCATTTAGAATAAACAGAATAACAGAAAGCCATTATGTATTAGAACTAATAATAAGCCATTTAGAATAATAGCTTTTCAAATAATTAGGAATAAACACAAAAGCTGAACGTGACAATGCACTATTAATATAACAAAGCAAACAGAGTACTGATGCAATAGATATATTAATTATATAGCCACTGTTTGAAAAATTCTTTACTATTACAACAGGAAATCAAACTAAAAATAACAGCTTACAAAAAGAAACTATGCCAAAAGTAATATGCAGTCCTTAGGTCAGATTTTAAGAAGAATTGTATAACCATCACAATGTTCAGCAAATTATAGCAAAATACAGGTTCAGCAAAATACATCTTCCTCAGACGCTGTCGGATTTTCGTTTCTATGTAGTAATGGCATTACAAAGCCAAAATATTCTAATAAATTAAGATTAAATGGCATTAGCATCAAGGCGTAAAGGAGTTAGGGGAGGGAAGCGGCTTGAGTTTAAGGAAATAATTCGAGACAATCTTAGATGAATGCGGGACAAAAGACAAAAGGAAAGCCTCGGCCTATGTTAGATCCTAGAAATTAATCAATGACTCAAGATATCAAAGCAAACTTATGGTACATAAGAGTACAATATCCATCTTGCCGAGTCTTATCGCAATGTAAAATATTTGACCTTAAATTTTAGGTAAAGAATTCATAAATCAAAAATCGTGAAGATGTGAAGGGACATAATGCTCATAAGATGTTATGGACATGGAAGTGATGTAGCTCAAATTAAGGATGAGTTGTTCACCTCAAGTCAAGCTCAAGCAATGGCTCACAAGAAAGAGGTTTGAAGTCGTAAAGGGTCAGAAGCCTAATCAAGAGCTAGAACCTCCATTAAACACGACTTTTCTTGTTGAAATGGTGTAAAAGGTAACAAGTATGCCTATGTCGAACTTACGCAAAAATATCCAACCTATATAACTCTGGGTAGATGAACTTTCATACATACAAAACCTATACACACCGATAGATATATCTACCAACCTCTGGACAAAACTATCGGTGTGTATCTACCAACCTCTCAGATAAAACCTATACACACCGATATATCTATTAATGTTTTGCATCCATCTCTCTCTCTCTCTCTCTCTCTATATATATATATATATATATATATATATATATATATATATATATATATATATATATCCAACCTCTGTATACAAAACCACTACTCAGATACATACATTTGTGCATTTTCATGGGAGAGGACAAAGACCAGACTTTAAGGAAAGCATATCTTTATTATTTTCTATTTACCCGGTCGAAAGATGTAATGCTGACGAATAACATGAATCCATTGTGTATTACCCTTTTCCTTTCCAAATCACATAAAATTTACCACCTACCATACAACCAAAATGCAGAGCAGAAACTAAACGGGATGGCTTTTTTAACCCACCAGGGATGTACAAATTCAACATGCGTAAGAAATGGATCATTCAAACATTGTAGGCGCATACTCGAACCCGAAATAAAAAAATACAAACAAACATAACAACATGATGTAGAGAGAATGAGAAGAACAAACCTTAATCCAAACAAGTTCCTTGTGTGAAGTGGGCCACGTGAAGAGAAAGCAATCCAAATAAACACATACAAAAATAGGGGTAAACAAAGTCGGGAACAGATTTCAGCCCAAAAAACCGTAGAAGCCTAAAGGAAAAATCTGTATGTATATATATATATATATATATATATATATATATATATATATATATATATATATATATATTATTTACCTATAGAAACCGAAGCTGCAGAAACCACAGGTAATCCTCTTCTAGCCGAGAAGCGAAAGATCTCGAACGGTGAAGTATATATAGCGGGAGAAACAAACTACTGGTACGCCTTAGCACTAAGAATAATCATTTCAATTGCGGTGTAAGGTGAAGATTTGTGGTTTATAGGTAGGGTTTGTTATCAGTAAATATTGACTCACAATCGATCTAGAATAGTTGGCCTCTCCCGGAAAATAGGGGAAGAAATCCGGGTTTGGTGAGACGAAGACAGCAATCGTGTGAATGGGAAAGGGAAAGCGAGAAGAGATTTAGCTCCAAGATTCATTCGCAGTGTCCAAGATGAGTACTTAGCATATCTCAACCGTCCAAGTTTACATCGAGATAGGCAAAATCAATCATTTCGAGATGAGAAAATTGATACACCGAGAAACCTACCTCTTTTTTTCTTTTTCTTTTTGGAGCTTATCCTATACTCTTATCTTAGTAGTTAAACATAAAAATAAAAATATATATAATATAACAATGAAATTTATTAAACTACACAAGATAGGGGAAAATAAAAATAAAAGAAAGAATGGGAGAATGGAGATGCTGTTAGTAGTATATATGTGGATTTGGAAAATGATATTTATGAACTTATTTAGAGAGAAATTTAATAAGCGGAACACTAAGCATAAAAACGAACTGAGCCTAAAAGTTAAATAAAACGGGATAAGAATTAAATACTTTTGCAATGACAATCCAAATAATATTTAAAAGTTTAAAATCCGATACGATGTCAATACTCATGCTATTCATTGTCGAGATTCATATACCGACAGTTCAATCTAGACGTCATACGCAACGGCGGATATTTTTTCATCCATAACCCATGACCATCACGCCCTGGCATATGTCCTATACATGCCGACTAATTAAAATAAGTTGAAACCCGACACATTGTAAATGTAAATACGACATCATGTGTAAATGTCAACGGCTTTTTCCATAGATTATTAATTACTTAACTCATGTGTAACGATATATACGTAATACATAAATGTATTGTGTATGTATCATTTGTCATCTTATATATATCATTATCTAAGAAAATTTATAATATATCTATTTATCTACAGCTATTATATATATATATATATATATATATATATATATATATATATATATATATATATATATATATATTTTTAACCCATTTAAATATTCAGCTATACTACCAAGGCGATGAAATATTTAGAATTAACGTAAAAGAAACATTATGCAAGATTTACACATTTTTTTACGAGATCCATAAAGTTATTCAAATAAATGTAAACATACATCTATTTATGCCTCTCATATACTTTTAATGGTGAGATTATGTGTAATGGTACATGTTATATGCATGAATGTGTTATGTATGGTTAATTTTCCATATTATATATATTTGTTTAGATTTTTGGGAATTGTTTTAAAAAAAAAAAAAGGATTTAAGCTGACACGTGTCAAGCAGCAAGCTTTCCATGTGTCAGCATGAGGTTCAACAAAAAAATATGAAGGGAGAGGAGACGTGGAGGCTTTGGGGAAACCTCCTCTCTTTATATTATAGTTAGATAATGACAACATCACTTAAATATAATTACTACTCCCTCCGTCCCGCAATATAAGTCCTTGTAGGTTTTTCACACAGTTTAAGAAAATTAATAAATGATGTTTTTTATTGTCATTTAGGACTAAATTGCCCTTTATCCTATAAGTAATATGGATAACAAATGGTCTAGTAAGTTGTGCACCGGAAGTCAAAGAAGTGCCTATGAAGTATGAGCCTATGGTGTAGTTGCAATAACCAAGCGTCCATAATCCAAACCGGTGAACAGTGGTAAATGTAGGAGAAGCTACTCACACACTCACTTGCTTGATAAGGATCTTTGATATGTGATTGGCTTGACCTACGCGTGTTACGTTGACTCTTTGGTTTCTTTTAAAACGCTCATTTTGCTTGAGGGCGAGCAAACGCTAAGTGGGGGTGGTTGATGAGAGTCAACTTTACTATGCTCCGGTGCATGTTTTAACCCCCGTTTAGGACACTTTCGGCTTATTTTAGGTAGTTTTAGACTGTTTATAGGGCAAAATCGCATTGAGCACTCACTTTGAGGTGAACCGTCACATAGATGGAAAACCTCACCATTTTACGGTATTTTGACCCTTTTCGAGCCCTAGTTATCTTGCGGAGTTATGCTCGGTATGTGTTTGAATGTTGTGATACAGGATCTAGGTGAGTTATGAACCCGGAAGTTAAGGCACGAGGCTTAGAAAGACGAAACCGAAGCCCGGGAATGGAAATTGATCAAAAATAGTTGTTGCTTTCACCATATGTTAACTTCATCAGCACTTTGATCCCAGATAAAAGCATTTTATGGACTTGTGGTCTTCATGAAAGTTGTAGACAATTGAATAATTTTTCCAACGCACTTTGAATCATTCAAATCGGAGCTCTACACTCAAAGTTATTGCCAGATTACTGAAGGTGTATCAGTCCAGAAATTTTGGCGAGCGCCGAGGACTTTGGGGTGCGCCAAAGAAGAACAGAGACCACAGGAAGTCACAGAACAACTTCAGCGCGCACCGAAGACTTTGGAGCGCGCCAAAAGCACTTTTCCTGCACATTTTTTTGGCACTTATAAATAGATTTTTCACCCCCCATTTCATATCAACGGAAACCCAGACTTAATTAGGACATACTTAGGTCGATTTTCTTCCCTCTTTCACCTTAGATTAGCTCATCTTTCATTCTTTCCCTTTTATTAAACACAAATTAGCATAGATTCTCTCTCTCTTGTTGGTGTTTTTAAAGTCTTCTTCCCCAAGTGACAATGAGTTTGGATGAAGATTGATGCAATTTCAATTTCCTGCTTTTTTTGGTAACTTATCATTCCTCTTTTTAGTTTTATGGTTTAATCTTTTCTTTGATTGTTATTTCTTGTTTTATGATGAGTAGCTAAACATTTCATAGCTAAGTCATGTGAAGATTGAAGAAATCACCCCTTAATTGCTGAAATTGGGAATGTGTAGTGCTTAATTGATGTTGTATCGACGAATTCATGTCTTAAAACTTGTTCTTAATGCTTGAATTAGACTGTACACCTAGTTCATGAACACACACACCACTTTTATAAATGTATGTTGCGAAGGGGTGTGGGAAAACGGGTTTTAAGATCATTTCTTATAATCAACTGAGTTGTTTAGATTGATTAGGGAGTGAGGTTCAATCGGTTGTGAAATCAAGCAACTCTAGCGCGTTAATCTTGTTTCGGTCAGTTAAATCCTTAAAGGCGGACTGTTGAATCGGGCAAAGGGTGTTCGATTGTTGCATCACGTCTTACACTAGCTTAGGAGTTTGCACCCATGAATGAGTCGGTATAAGTGTTAGGTTGGTAGGTTGGTTAATCTCATTCCCGAATAATCGATTAAAGGGGCGAAAGTAATCAATTGGATCATTGTTTGGCTATGTCCATCTTTATATCTCTTATTATCCTTAATCTACATATCGTTTTAACATAATTGAATACTTGAAACAATTTGGTTGACCTAAACTAAATCCGAAGACGACATTGGTATTCGATAAATTCCTCGAGGGATACGACCTTGCTCGCTACTATAGTGCATCCGACTCGGTACACTGCCGATTAAAGTTGGACCGTCACTATTTTGGCCATCAATAGCAGCGTCGGGTGAGAAGTTGATCCTTGCAGTCCTAAAGCTTGATGAAAATAGGGCAAAGTCCGTGCCAACACCAAACCAAAAGCTCGAGTACGAGGCGAGACAACTAAGCTTCACAAGAGACAATACGCAGGTGATAACGCTCTAAATGGTACCAATAATTATACCTATATTCCCCTGAATTCTGCTCAAGAGAGGATAGATAGGCTCGTTATTGCTTAGAATATGTGTTAAATGTTATGTGAGTGTTCCCATGATCGTAATTCTGTATCTATGCTATTTTCCCGATGTTTTGGTACTGTTTTGTCTCGTTTTGTGTGTTTTATAGGATGTACCGAAACTGGAGGATCGGAGAACGGATCTGGACCGAAAGAAGTGCATTGGGCTGAGTGATTGAAGTCCAAGAAGAAGTCTGCTGAAGAAAAAGAAGAAAAGAAGGCCCGGTAACTCGAGGGTTAGGCTCGGTAAACCGGCGTTTTGTGGAACACGAAATTGATTCTGCCGCATTATCTAAGTCGGTTAGGGTTTTAGAGAGTCTTAAGTCGGTCATTGTATCTATATAAGGCCGCATATACTGAGTATTATATAGATGAATATATATTAATATCAATTCTTCAATTACAATATACTATAATTATTTTGCAATAAAGTTTTCTAGAGCTTTGGAGAGTTGTTTTTTGTTTCCTCCCTTCTTCCATCATCTCTAGCTTGAGTAGATCGAGCTAGATCTCCATTGTTGAAAGTATGAAGCTTTGAACGTTCCTTTATTGTCTTCAATATGGTAAATCTGTTCGTATTTATGTGTTTTAGTTAATCTGTATGTTTAACAACCCAATAATTTACTTATTTTAATCGTACTGAGCAATGTAGATCTAGAAATTAGGAAAAGTCACCCCCGGTAACCCGGCGGTCTATACCGGTTTACCGAGGCATATTTTAGAAAACCCAAACTAGGATTCACTACAATTTCGCTTGATCGGCAGGAATAATTAAAACGAGTAATAGGTCTAGCCAATCTAGTATTCGTAATTCGTAAATTAACATGTAGGACCACGGTGAAGTGATAATTAGACATAGTCTTGATGGACCACAGAACGTGTCTTTGGTCAATGTCGACAACCTGTCTCAGCGGGTTAAGCGGTATGAGGTAACGCTCAATATCGGCAGCTTACTAGTTCTTTATGCGTATGGGCTATTACGGACCAATTAAGGAGGGTAGCTTATGTATAGATTGTCTACTGCCATTGTCGGAGTAGATAGGAGTAGAAATTGCACCCGTAGCTGATAAATATGACAATAATCATTAAAAGCTCGCGATTAATCTAAGGAAATTATGTGGGGAATTAAACATAACGATTAACTAATCCAAGTTAGTAGATCGGTGAGGAGAGGGAGAGAATACCAAGTTTGTTTTCTTTTATGTTATTGTTGGTCAATGACCGCCTATATGTTGCTTCCTAATTAGATTAGAATCGTTTATACTTATAAGTTGCATTGTCTCTGTGGGATCGACCTTGACTCGCATTACTATACTGCGATGTACCTAGTATTCTTGCTAGTAATATCGACGTTAGTGACTTACACGCGATCAGCAGGTATATATGGTTTTGGTTCTTGTTTAGCGGTCAGTTCCTCAGGTTAGAATAGAGAGAGATTCTCAGTTGCATCTTTTTATCTCTCTGAAAAAGTAATGTACTTCTATGAACACACTTTGTATGGCATTTTAGACCGATTATTCATCTCACAAACACCATTTGATTGCATTATTCATTATATGAAATTCAAATTCACCATTTTTTTGTGCCTAAAGCTGAAACGAAAAAGGCTGATGTGAAATCCGTTGAGAAACAAACATGGGATTTTCGTGTGATGTTTTATGCATGTGTATTGATCGATATTCTTTTTGCAGAGTTGAATGAATCACTTAAAAGAACTGAGTTTCAATCTCTGGTCACGCATGGAACCTGTGTTTGAGGGCCCGAGGGCCGGTACATCTAAAAGACACGCATGGACTACGAGGAAGATGAAGCTAATCTAGAAGACGACATGAAGCTAAAGACAACTTGTTAAGTTTGAATTGTGTGCATCTTGGATGATTTTGTTTGAATTGCTTAAACTTCTGCATTTTGACTAAAGTCAAAGACAAACACTTGATTATGTAAATTTGATTTGGTGTCCTTTTGGAATGTTTTGTTGGATTGTTAAGTTTTTGGTGTGCATATTTTATAATTCAGATTTATTTGCTTATGACTTGTACATTTTGACAAGAATCATTAGATTATTTTTACTTGATGATTTCGATTTCTTAAACGGAGTTTTCAATTTCGATTGAGAATCTCAATGATTTTTAATGCATGATTGTTGATTTAGACCTAGTCTCAGTGGTTACGGCAATGAATTGAACATAGATAATCGGTATTCGTGTGTTGTATTGTTGCAGAGACATAGGTTTACATAAACCTACCCTCGGATTTCGAATATTTAGACCTACAAATACTACTCGGGTCAAACTCCAAATTTGTTGATTCTGTTGGTTTTGGATACCCGAGGCTGATACAGAAAAAAAAAAAAAAATACAAACTGTATTGCGCACAACAAGGGTGTAAATGATTTAAGCTGCTTACGTAGAGTTACTCATCGGCTAGTAAATTACTCTAGTATATATTGGGAATCGGATTCGGTTTAGTGATAAAAGACCATTGCATTTCCTGGCGATACCAGTGTTCGTTTCTCATACCTGTCCTGAATAAACATCTCTTTCCCTCCTCCGAAAAAAATAGTCTAGTAAATATAATTTAATCGAACTCGAACGTTTTATCAAGGTTAACGAGCCTATGATCACTTTCAAGTTTGATTCGAAATATTTCAGAGTTTTATCGAGTATTATTATAATATATATTGAAATATATTATCTTTTGTATTTTAACGAGCAGAATTGAGTATCGAATAACTTTACATTTTATTTGAGTTGCTCAAGCTCAAATTCGAATTCGATTTTGAAAGTGCTAAAGAAATTTCTGAGCATATGGAGCTGAACTTAACATGTTTAAAACTTGCTCCAACTGATTTTGAGCCCAAAAAAAATGTAACCTTTTCAAACGAACTCAAACTGAGATCGAGTATCATTATTCGAAGTATTGTTCAACTCGATAAGTAATAACTTGATTCGGATCAATCGTTTATGCTCATTTCCACGACCCTGTTCCCATCATGAAAAGCCTCTCCCTCTTATACACATTTCTTTAATTTCCCCTAAAACACAAACCCTTCGACTTAGCCTTCTATGGGCAACGGCTTATTCAATCTTTTTCACTAAAAAAATTACATTGATATAGTTGTTTTTTTAAGAAAATGGTCTAAACAATTCATGAACTAAACTAAACCCTAATTGGGAAACCCAATAGGGATTTGTGTCTCTTAAGATCGTCTTGACATTCATAAAAAAATGAGAAAAATCACGCCTCAAAATTGTGCAAACGATGAATGATTATATTGGTCATTTTTTTTTCTAAAAGAGATTATATTTGCCATTACCCCTTCTAATAATGGGGTAAAACTGACTTTCATCATCCTCCTAGATCTCTTTTTTCAGCGAAAGTTATCAGATTTTTGGTGGGTTTCAGAGCTGAGTTCTAAAAGTGGGATACAATTTACAGATTTGTGCACTCTCTTGAAAAGGTTCTCTTTTGCAGAAACAAGGTACGTTAATGTTTGTTCAATTACTTTTTTTAGAGCCCCAACTTTTCTCTTTGGTCATTGATTCAAGATTTTTGCAGTACACTGAAGCCTCGATGAATTTTCTTTCCTGTTTTTTTTTTTTTTTTTTTTTTTTCAGAAAATGTTAGATTTTGTTAAAAAGGTTTACAATAATTGGTGAATTTCTTAGAAAAATGTATTTTGGTGGTAAATATATGAGGTGTAGAAGATATTGGTGATTAAGAATGTCATTGCGATGAGGTCGGATCCTCTGCTGTAGGTCAATCACAGCAGAGGCTGCTGTGATGTCGAAACGACACCGTTTCGACACAATCCGACGCAGTTTTGGTCGCGAACTTTAAAAAAAAAAAACCGCTGCGAACGGGCGTCGTTTCGGCGTCGTTTGACGCCGCTTTAAATCCACAAGATCTCGCTTTGCGTCGACGCCGCTTCGTCGTCACAAAGATTCCTCCTTCACGGCATTTCGATCCCAATTCCATTGTGATGACATGTAATAGCTCGGAGCATAGCTCATTGGTAAAAGAGTAGATAGGTGCTATGGTGGTATCGACTTTTCTGAGAAGAAAAAAAAACCCTATACAACAACCTTTACAAACTGGTCCACTGAGGAATAACCCACGATTTACGTCCTTCACGAAAATCTAAGGGCGAGGTAGTGGGATCTTTTTGGGTTGGGGCTCAACCTTTTTAAGATAATGCTACCTTATAGTCCTTAAACTGAAACAACTTTAAGATTCTTGTTTCTTTAAAATACAGGAAGTATGGCAACCAAAGAAATGACTATCAAACTCATGATCGATCCCGAATCGAACAGATTAATCTTTGCAGAAGCTTCAAAAGACTTTGTCGATTTCCTTATCTACTTACTTTCTATACCGATTGGCACCGCCACGAAGCTTCTTACAAGTGCATCTATGGTGGGCTCGATTGGTAATATCTACACAAGTGTTGCAAATCTTGATGAAACTTACCTACGACCTAATATTAACAAAAACGCGATTCTCAATCCAATGTTTTTTCCATCTGCAATTAACACTCCCCTGTCTCTAACCGGATCATCCATCAACTCAACCCGTAAGTTCTACACTTGCTTTGAACCCAAATGCAAAAGAGGTATTACGAACGTACCTTTTGGTGTTCAATGTCCTGGTTGTGATCAAGATATGTACAATGAGATCAAATTTATCGACAAAGATTCAGAGGGTTATGTTCACAATGTGGCTTCTTACATGGTTTCTGATGATTTATCTATAACTTCGATATCAACCATGTCTATTGTTTCAATTGATAGATTATTAATTTATGTTTATTATTCTTTTTGTTAATAAACGCTGCTGATTATTTAGAAGACCAAGTCATGCCAAGACTTAGTCTTTAGAAGATTGAATCATGCTAGCCTATTTTTCAGGAAGTAGTTGGGTTGATCCCTAGTTTGTAGCTTCCACATTATTTACTATTCCTAGTTGTTTTTCAGTTCTATAAAAGGGCTTTGCTATTGTAACCTATCAGTACAATGAAATAACAATTCCTCTTTGGTATTTTTGCATTCAATTCTGTGAGTTTTACAGTGGTATCGGAGCCAAGTTTAGCAAAATACCGAATTGTTAGTTTCATAAAACATGAATTCAGAATCAAATTTTGTACAAGCATCCATTCCTCGGTTTGATGGTCACTATGATCACTGGAGTATGCTTATGGAAAATTTTCTCAGATCAAAAGAGTATTGGTCTGTTGTTGAGACAGGAATTCAAGAACTCCCCACAACAGGGACGATCACTGAAACACAAAGGAGTGAATTTGAGGCTAGGAAGCTCAAAGACTTAAAATGGAAGAGCTATCTATTCCAAGCTATAGATAGAGCCATCTTGGAGACAATCTTATGCAAAGATACATCCAAGGACATCTGGGATTCTATGAAACAGAAGTACCAGGGGTCATCAAGGGTGAAGCGTGCACAGCTTCAAGCACTAAGAAGGGACTTTGAAGTGCTGCAAATAAGAACTGGTGAGTCCATAAACCAGTATTTTGGGAGAACCATGGAGATTGCTAATAAAATGAGGTGTTTTGGAGAGAAACTCCAAGATGTGAGCATTGTGGAGAAAATTCTGAGGGACAAGATGATCACCATACTGTAGATGTTAATCCAACCACAGACACAAGTCAAGAGGTCCTCACTGATCCAATACAAGATGTGACTGATCCTATCATCCAAGTATCTCCCAGGGGCAGGCAATCAGAAAGCAGAACTAAGAAAAGACCACAGTGGATGGATGATTATGAGGTAACAGGTCTAAGCAATTTCACATATTATGCCTTATTAACAGACTGTGATCCTACTTCCTATGATGATGCATCAAAAGAAGAAAAATGGAGAAAGGCAATGAATGAGGAAATTGAAGCTATAGAAAGGAATGACACATGGGAAATGTGTGAGCTTCCCAAAGGACACAAAACTATTGGTGTCAAGTGGGTTTTCAAGACAAAGGCCGAACAAGGATGGAGGAATAGACAAACATAAGGCTAGATTGGTAGCAAAGGGCTACAAACAGGGAGCATGGAGTTGACTACAAAGGTGATGTATTTGCACCAAGCAAGGCATGACACCATCGTTGATAGTTGCAATTGGGCCGCACGAGAATTCATGGACTATTCACCGATTAGATGTGAAATCTACATTTTTGCATGGTGAGATCACAGGGCGCAGTATTTATTGATCAACCACCTGGCTATGAGAAGGATCCTAAGAAGGTTTACTGAGACTCAAAAAGGCTTTATATGGACTTAAGCAAGCCCCAGAGCTTGGTACAGTCGTATAGAAGCATATTTCATCAAAGATGGCTTTCAGAAGTGTCCCTATGAACATACTCTATTCACAAAGATAGGACATAATGGTAAAATACTGATGGTTTGCCTTTATGTTGATGACTTGATATTTACTGGCAGTTGTTCCTCTATGTTTTTGAATTTTAAGAGATCTATGATGAATGAGTTTGATATGTCTGACCTTGGCAAGATGAGTTATTTCTTAGGCATGGAAATTGTGCAAAATACAGTAGGGATTTCTATGAGTCAAAAGAAGTATGTCCAAGAAATACTCAAAAGGTTCAAGATGGAGAAGTGCAATGCAGCCAATACTCCTTCTGATGCAAGTGTAAAGTTAACCAAAGACTCTGAAGGGAAAGAGGTGGACAGTACTCTGTACAAACAAATTGTAGGCAGTCTTATGTTTAACTACTACAAGGACAGATATTATGTATTATGTTAGTACAATAAGCAGGTACATGGAATGTCCAAAGGAGAGTCATCTGTTGGCTGCAAAAAGAATTCTAAGGTACTTACAGGGAACTATGAATTATGGACTGCTTTACAAGAAGGGTGAAAATATGAGATTGGTTGGATACACTGACAGTGACTATGCTGGAGATCAAGATGACAGGAAAAGCACTTCTGGTCACATTTTTATGATTGGTTCAACAGCCATTTCTTGGTGCTCCAAGAAACAACCAATTGTCACTCTATCAACAACTGAAGCTGAATGTGTAGCAGCTGCAAGTTGTGCCTGTCAAGCAATATGGTTGAGGAATTTGCTGAATGATCTGCATATATATCAAGATAATACTACAACTATCTATTGTGATAATAGCTCAACAATCCAATTAACTAAGGATCCAGTCCATCATGGGAGGAGTAAACACATTGATGTCAGATTTCATTTTCTGAGGGATCTTACAAGAGATGAAGTGGTAGAATTTGTTCACTGCAGGAGTGAAGAACAAGTTGCAGATATCATGACTAAATCATTGAAGGTGGTGCTGTTCCAGAAACTCAGAGGATTACTTGGAGTTTATGAACTGAATTAAGGTTAAACTGAAGCTTCATCAGTTTCAGTTTAAGGGAGAAATTGATAGGTTATTAATTTATGTTTATTATTCTTTTTGTTAATAAACGCTGCTGATTATTTAGAAGACCAAGTCATGTCAAGACTTAGTCTTTAGAAGATTGAATCATGCTAGCCTATTTTTCAGGAAGTAGTTGGGTTGATCCCTAGTTTGTAGCTTCCACATTATTTACTATTCCTAGTTGTTTATCAGTTCTATAAAAGGGCTTTGCTATTGTAACCTATCAATACAATGAAATAACAATTCCTCTTTGGTATTTTTGCATTCAATTCTGTGAGTTTTACATCAATGTTGAATAAGTTTAATGTCAATAAACCTGAAGAGAGGACGGTTAAAATCGGAACCGAAGAAGCATTGGAACTGTTGAAGGTGTCTTTACAGTCAACCACTGTCCTAACCGGCGTGTTCCTTAAGAGTAAGAAGAGAAAACAACCAGGTATAAATCTTACTTTTTTTTCATATGAAAATGGCTCGATTTTGAAAGTTTGTGTTTCGAACAAATTTCATGTTTTTAATGTACATGAATCTAATTCAAGTGAGCCGAAAATCTTTAGGTAATGAGCAGAGGAAGATGTGGATTTGTGTCCATCTTCCGACAGGAACGACCAGACACTTTGAGGTAGAGCCTTCTGAAACCATCTACAGTTGATGGCTAAACTTGAAGACATTGAAGGGATTCCTGCTAAAAATCAAGCCCTATTTTTCGAGCACAAGCTGCTATGCCAATGGGGGGCAGACGAACTTTAGCTGATCACAACGTTGTGGATGGGTCCGTTATCGACCTCTTGCTCTTTCAAAAGGGTTGGAAGGTTGAAAACATAGACCTGAAAACATGTAAATGATCAAACAGAGATTACTGAAACTGACCTTATAATTCAGTTCTACCTCTCTTTTTTATGTAGTTAATTATCATTCTATTTGTAAGGTCTTTAATGGGATTTATTTTAAGTGCTATATTCAGATCTTTTGTACTGTGTATTTTGTTGTTAAAATTTGTGGTATTGAAAGCCAAGGCAGTGCTCTAAAAAAAAAGGCTGATGTGAAATCCGTTGAGACACAAACGTGGGATTTTAGTGTGATGTTTATGGATGTGCATTGATCGATATTCTTTTACAGAGTTGAATGAATCACTTAAAAGAGCTGAGTTTCAATCTCCGGTCACGTATGGAACATGCGTTTGATGGCCCGAGGGCCGGTACATATCTCAAAGACAATCATGGACCACGAGGAAGATGAAGGTAATCTAGAATATGATTAAAAGCCAAAAGGCAACCACTTGATTATGTAATATCATTAGGTTATTATTACTTGATGGATTCGATTTCTTGTATGGAGTCTCTTCAATTTGAATTGAGAATATCTAAGATTTTTAATGCATGATTGTTCTTTTAGGCTTGATCCGAATGGTTACGCCAATGAATTGAAGAATATGGGGAGCTAAAAAGGTTTATGATTGGTATTCGTGTGTTGTATTTGATGTAGGGACATCTTAATCAGAATTACCGTTATTATTGTTTTAGTTAGTGAGTAGCCTTTTAGGCTTTTTTAAATGTATGGTTTTTACCAAAATGGGTTTTTTTAGCCTATAAGTAGTCTAAGTCTTTAATTGCTAGGGTAGATTATGTAATCATTTATACTCTTTTGAGTGAATTTACCTAAGAGTTTGGATTAGCTCTTGCTTGTCTCTTTTCATCATAATGCATTCTACGTCATTTGGTTCCGTTGATGGAAAGTTGCGATTCAGAAGCATGCCGGATCTCCGATGTAGATCGAGATCTGAAGTCCCTTCGGGAGAAGGTGTCAAAGTTGGACCAGAAGCAGGACTATTTCATGATGGAAACACGTCAAGCCATGGATGAACTGAGACGCAGACGACAAGAAATAAAGCTCGATGTTCATCGCTGCGGACGAGACTTTCCTCGTACCATACATGGTGAAATCAACAAAGGTGTTTACCATCAACGCCATTTGGGCTCAAGTAAAAAGAGCTGTGTCAGAAGTGAAAATCCACTCAAACAACAAAATCACCAAGGAAGTAGATTTGCTGCATTTAGTCTGCGGCAAAAGAATCTGCTTGGGCCTCAGTAGGTTTGCTGAATAAGACATCAAAATTGTTGTTGTTTCGTATACTGTTCGGTGCTTATCCTGAAGTGGACGTGTTCTTGTTTGATACGGGAGGAAGCATTTATTTATCATGCAAATGGGGTTTTGCAAATCGTCTTCTATCTCGTTCCAGCACATTATCTAGATGGGATATTTGGCACAATGATCTTTAGTTTTTCTTATAAGATAGATAAGGAAAACAGTAGTTGGAGCACCAGCATCTCTGTGGGATTTTCAGCTCTTGGCCATTCAAAAATCGATTCTAACCGTAACACACCAGAAGCTGCAGCCCCACGTGTTTTACCTAAATGAGATTTTTAGCCTATAAATAGTCTAAGTCTTTAATTGCTAGGGCATATTATGTAATCATTTATACTCTTTTGAGTGAATTTACCCAAGAGCTTGGTTGTCTCTTTTCATCATAGTGCATTCTACGTTAGTATTGTTGCAGAGACAGGTCTCTCGAGCCCCGGATTTCTAATCTTCAGTCCTGCAAATTCTATTCGGTCCCGGATTTCTATTCTTCTTACCTGCGGACACTATTTGGGCCAAACTCGGAATTCGTTAATTTTGTTGGATCTGGATACCCCCGAGAATTTAAGTAGAAAGAAAAGAAAAATGCACATTGTGTTGGGCACAACTAGGGGTGTAACGATTTGAGCCGCTCACTTGGAGTTCGACGACCGGTTTATGAAATAGTATAAATAGTACTCTAGTATAAATAATTCAATCGAACTCGAAACGCTTTACCAAGGTTAACGAGCCTAACTTGGATCATTGATGGCCAAAATAGTGACGGTCCAACTTTAACCGGTAGAGTACTGAGTCGGATGCACTATAGTAGCGAGCAAGGTCGTATCCCTCTTGAGGAATCAATCGAGATCCAAAGCCATTTCATACTTAGTTTAGGTTAATCAATTGCGTTCAAGTTTTGATTATGCTAAAACGATATTTAAACGAGAGATAAAGAGAGAAAGAGACATAGCCAAATCACGATCCAATTGAATACTTTCGCCCCTATAATCGACTATTTGGGAATGGAAACTACCAACCAACCATCCTAATGCTTATATCGACTCGTTCATGGGTGCAAACTCCTAAGACAGTACTAGACGCCATGCAACAACCTAGCACGCTTTGCCCGGTTCAATAGTCCGCCTTTAAGGATTTAACTGACCGGAACAAGATAAACCTTCTAGAGCCACTCGATTTACACCAAAAAACCTCGTTACCCAATCGATTTAAACAACTTAGTCAATTGTAAACAACGATCTTAAAACCCCTTTTCCCACACCCCTTCGCAACATACATTTATAAAAGTGGTGTGTGAGTTCATGAACTAGGTGTACAATCTAATTCAAGCATTAAGAACGAGTTTTAAGACATGAATTCATCGATATAACAACAATTAAACACTACCCATTCCCAAACACATCAACTAGAGGATGATTTCTTCAACTTTCACATGATTTGACTATGTAGTAAATTAGCTACCCATCATAAAACAAGAAATAACAATCAAAGCATGAAATCAAAGCCATAAACAAGATAGAAACTAGATTAGTTACCAAAATCGTAGCAAAAGTCGGATTACATCAAGCTCCAACACCACCCATGTCACTTTGGAAGAAGAAGATGATCCAAAATGCAAAATCAAGGGAAGAGAAGCTAAAATCTAAGCTAGATTAAGTCTAATCTAAGAGAAATTAGAGTAAGAAAGAGTTTACAAGGGTGAAAAGGGGAGGGGTCGAGCTATACTAGTTGTTAGGGTTCTAAGGAGGGTGAACAAGGCTGAAAATCTGTGTAAAAATATATATATAGGTGCAGAAAATCGACCCAGTACGTCCGCACTAGACCTCAGTGCGCTCGCACTAAGTGCTCTGTACCAAAACTGAACATTCTGCTCGTCCAGTGCATGCGCACTGGATATCAGCACTGACGGCCTTCAGTAACTTGGCAATATCTTCGCGTGTAGATCTCCGATTTGAGTGATTCAAAGTGAATTGGAAAAATCATTCAATTATCTACAACTTTTATGAAGACCACAAATCCAGAAAAAACAGGTATCTGGGAGAAAAATGCAGATAAAGTGAATGTAAGGCGTAAACACCCACTATATTTGATCCGTTTCCATCCCCGGGCTTCGGTTATGCCACTCTAAGTCTCATGCCTTGTCTTCCGGGCTCATAACTCACCTAGATCCTGCATCACAACATTCAAACACATACCGAGCATAACTCCGCAAGATAACTAGGGCTCGAAAAGGGTCAACATACCGTAAAATGGTGAGGTTTTCCATCTATTTGACGGTTCACCTCAAAGTGATTGCTCAATGTGTTTTTCCCTATAAATGGTCTAAAACTACCCAATATGAGCCAAAAGTGTCATAAATGGGGGTTAAAACATGCACCGAAGCATAGTAAAGTTGACTCTCATCAACCATCTCAAAGTTTGACTTGAAATTTTCCTGAGTTTTATCGAGTATTATTTTTATTATATGTTAAAATATATAATCTTTTGTATTTTTAATGAGCTGAACTTGAGTTAAAATTCCTGTTCAAGCGAACTCAAACCCCTGTTCAAGCGAACTCAAACCAAGATCGAGTATCATTATTTGAAACGATCGTTCAACTTCGAATCGAATCATTTATGGTCATTTCCACATAAATAAAAATCTACTCGTTAAATGCCCACTCAAAGAAAAAAAATCGGGAAAACCCTTCGACTTTTGTGGAAAAGTGATCTCAATCACTTTATTTTGTGAAATCGAAGAAAAACCACAAGCTGAAAGCCAAACGAAAAGGACTAGGGTTCTTACGAGACCAAGGCAAAATATAATTGAGGATTTTATTTATGATACTCTGTTCTTTTTCTAATAATTACATTGCATGCCGATTTATATTTATATCACTTCCTAACACCGTGGGCCCCAAATCCCACTATCATTCAAATACAGGAATATACCCAAAATATTCTAATGTATACTATATACTAATATACTTAACACTCCCCCCTCCCCCCAAGATGGTGTTGGGGAGCAATATATGTCTTTCATGTTGAAACACTGCAGGAAAGAGTGGAAAAGAGGACCATCCAACGGCATGGTGAAGATATCCGTTAATTGATGAAGTGTAGACACGGGAATAAGCTTCACAAGTCCAGCTTGGATCTTCTCACGAACAATGTGGCAGTCGATCTCGATGTGTTTAGTTCGCTTGTGAAAGACCGGGTTATAGGCTAATTGTATAGCACTGGAACTATCACAATGCAGGGAAACTGGTGTATGAAATGGTACTCGAAAATCAGTAGCAAGATAGAGGAGCCATTGCAATTCACAGGTTTCTAAGGCTAGTGCCCGATATTCAACCTCCGTAGAGCTACGGGACACGGTAGTTTGTCTTCGACTTTCATGAAATCAATACATCACCAAGAAATATACAATAACCAGTTATACTTCGCCTCGTCTCCTTACATGCCCCCCAATCGGAATCCGCAAATGTTGTAAGTTGTGTGGAATTCTCAGCTGGATAAAATAAACCTTTTCCCGGTGCTGATTTAAGATAACGTAAAACCTGATGTGCGGTGTGAAACTGATGAACCGTGGGGGAGTCCAAGAATTGGCTGAGCTGCTGAGTGACAAAAGAAATGTCGGGACGGGTAATAGTAAGATAGAGCAGCTTGCCAACGAGACTGCGATACACCGAATTGTCCGAAAGCAGCTCAGAATCACCATGATATAATGAGACCTTGGACTTCATGGGCGTGGCATCTGCTTTGCAATCTAGCATATCAAAGGTTTCAAGAAGTGATAGAGCGTATTTGCGTTGCGAAACAACAATACCAGAGCTGGAGCGAGAAACTTCTAACCCAAGGAAAAATTTCAACTCACCAAGATCCTTGATTTTGAATAGTTGATGAAGGTGATCATTGAGTTCTACAATGTAAGGCATGTGATTTCCAGCAAGCACAATATCGTCAACGTATACTAGGGCAATGAGAAAATGATCTTCCACAGTTTTGATAAAAAGGCTATGATCATGATGAGACTGAATATAGCCCAAATGTTGAAGTTCAGCTGTGAGCTTCTGATTCCATTGACGACTCGCTTGTTTTAGTCCGCAAAGGGATTTCTTGAGCTTGCATACTTGGTTCGGATGCGATGTCTTGAAACCCAGAGGTGGCCTCATGTATACTTCCTCCACCAAATCGCCATGGAGAAAAGCGTTATTCACGTCGAGTTGGTGGAAAAGCCAACCTTTGGCAGCTGCTAAAGCTAATAAACCGTTCAACTGACCCATATGAGTTATACTTCACCTTGTAGACCCACTTACACCCGATATGACGTTTCCTTTTAGGTAAATCAACAAGTTCCCAGGTCTTAGTTTGATTCCAGTGCTTCAATATCCTTTTTCATGGCGTCCTGCCAAGCAACACTGAGGACAGCTTGATTGTAACTCTGAGGCTCCTGTATTTTATCAATGGAGGCAACAAAATGACTGTGCGAAGGTGAGAGCTGAGCGCAGCTAACAAAAGAGTCCAAGGTATGGGGGGAAGTGCGTTTGCTGACTATGGCACATATGTAATCCTACAAATACCCAGGTGGACGACGAGGTCGAATTGATCATTGAGGAACCTGATTAAGAGGAGGGTCAAATGGTAATGCATCATGCTGCTTTTGTTCTGGTTGGTGTAAAATATTTTCAGTCTTCCCCAGCAGCATGGGCAAAATCAGTCATATCAAAATGATCCAGATCTGTTACTGAACATGGTGCAGGTAGAGGAATATTATTTGAATTAGCACCGTGTGCATATGCGGTGTGAAAAGGGAATACCAGCTCATGGAAGAAAACATCCCTATAAATGAATAGCTCTCTTGTAAGTAAATCAAGAAGTATGTACCCTTTACACGTTTCTGACATACCCAAATTTACACATGTACGTGCTATTGTATCAAATTTGCTCCGGTCCCTAGTGAGAGTAGATGCAAACACCAAACATCCAAAAACCCTAAAGTGTTTAATGTCAGGAGGTTTATGATAAAGTTGCTCAAATGGAGTGGAGTTGTGCAGAAAGGAGTGGGTGTCAAATTTATGAGTTGGACGACATGCTGTATACAGTGTCCCCAATAAAGGACTGGAATATTTGCTTGAAGTTTTAGCGATCTAGCAACGTTTAAGATGTGTTGGTGCTTTCTCTCCACCACCCCATTTTGTTGTAGGGTGGAAACACATCTTTCTTGGTGAATGATGCCCCTCTCATCATAAAATTCAGGCCAATCAAACTCAGCACCTTGATCTGTTCTCAAGACTTTAACCTGCTTATGAAATTGCGTAGATACATAAGCACAGAAACTCCGCATCAAATGTCTGACTTCTCATTTGATTCTTAGCAAGAATACCTATGTAAACCTGCTAAAATCGTCTACTACTGTCATAAAAAAATGATGTCCATACACTGTTGCATCCTTATACGGTCCCCAAATGTCCATATGGACCAAATCAAAACAAGATTCCACAGAACTTGTGCTCAAAGGAAAGGATAAACGCTTCATTTTGGCATGAGGGCATACATAACAAACGTTATCAGGTAGACTCACATCCTCATAAACCTATCTAACTATATTCATTCTCTGTTTGGACATAAGCCCTAGCCTCATATGCCACAATAGATCTTTATTGGGGGGGATATCTAACAAGTTGCTAGAGTTATTACAAACATTCTTGATAAGTCTTCTCCTTTGCTCCAAGCTTTCATCCACTTTCAGAAGGTACAAGCCTCTTTCCTTCTTAGCTATACCAATCTTCTGCCCAGTGTTCTTGGCATGTATACAACACAGACCAGCCACAAACACAACACACACAGATGTATCAGCAGTTATCTTTCCTAAAGACATCAAATTACAATGAAAGGCAGGAACACATAGCACTCTATACAAAATCAATTTATCACTTAACTTCACTGTGCCCACATGTGATACACACACAGTTTCACCGTTGGGTAAACTTACAGTAACTCCAAGTACCTCATTAACCTCTTCAAATACATCAATAGAACAGGCAATGTGATCCGTTGCTCCAGAGTCAATAATCCAAGTACCTAAAAATTTACCTTGCAGCTCCTTATTATCTTGCTTAAAACTTGCTGCCATCATAGTGGCATGGTTGACGGTGTGATCAATCTTCTCATCCAGAGTCATCTGGTCCAAAATTTTTGTCACCTTCTGCAATTGGTAAGCTGTAAGTCCCAGGTTAACTTCATGTGACCTCTCCAGCTCATTCTTCTGAGATACATCACCAGCAACTGAAACTTCTTCCCTTTCTGTTTACCTTCTTCTTAAACTTCCAATCTGGTGGATACCTGTTCTTCTTATATCAATTCTCAATGGTATGTCCATTGAAGCCACAATAAGAGCACTGGACCTTCCTGTTAGTGCCACCTCTCTGACTAGTTTCCGACTTAGGCTGTCATATATCATTATTAGCAGCAGGGGAACCTCTTCCAGCATGAAAATCATTTCCAGACTTAGTAGCAAAAATTGCAGGCTGTATGTTTTGGGGATGGTTAGCTGCATATTCTAGTTGTCTCTCATGTTGAATACTCATAGCAAAAGCCTCTGTAATATCTGGAAGTGGCTTTATCAGCAAAATCTGAGATCTAACTGGAGCAAATGATTCGTTCAATCCTTTCACGAATCGAATGACATATTCACACTCAATGTAGCCAACAAAGATTGGAATGACTTTACAACTGCATTTGACAGCACACGTACATCTAGGGATTGGTTTCAGAATCTGAATCTCATCCCAAACCGTCTTCAATCTTGCAAAATATTCAGTAATTGACTGATTTCCTTGCTTTATCTCATTTATTTCTTCCAGAAGATGAATCCATATTGGAATATCGGCGATGCAAATCTTCCCAAATTTCACGCGCTCTATTCATCCACATCACATTCATCGCTATTGGCATAATAACGGACTTCGTAATCCAGGCTATTACTGTCGTATCACACTGATTCCACTTAGTAAGTAATCTCTCATCATCAACCGGCTTCGGAATAGATCCGTCAACAAAACCTAATTTGTTCTTCATGATTAGCGACATTCGCATAGCTCTGCTCCAAGAGTGGAAATTCCTTCCATCCAGGGGTGGATCTACTAAAGCGAGGGTAGGATTCTCGCTCAGATGTATGTAGTAAGGGCTAGAAGTCTCAAATTCTGCCGGAATTCTTCCTTGACGGTCATTCGCCATTTTCAGAGAAAAAAAAACGAAAACAACACAGCAATCGAAGAACAAGGACGAGCTGAGATGAAATCTAGAACAAGGATTCTCAAACCTTTTCTGATACCATGTGGAAAAGTGATCCCAATCACTTTATTCTATGAAATCGAAGAAAAAACACAAGCTGAAAGCCAAACGAAAAGGACTAGGGTTCTTACGAGACCAAGGCAAAATAGAATTGAGGATTTTATTTATGATACTGTGTTCTTTTTCTAATAATTACATTGCAGGCCGATTTCTATTTATATCACCTCCTAACACTGTGGGCCCCAAATCCCACTATCATACAAATATGGGAATATACCCAAAATATTCTAATGTATACTATATACTAATATACTCAACAGCTTTAACTTTCTAGAGCATATGCAGTGGCCTTTTTCTTTTTGCATTCGATTGCCACATCAGAAAAGTAGACATAGTATCAAAAAAACAAAATGGGTAATGGCTTTATTTTCAGCTTTTTCTTGTCAAAACTTTTCTATCCCCGTCGCAATCTAGAGGCAAGTCTTTGCAAGTTGCCTTTTAAATATCATTTTTTTTCTGGCCATTACACACATTCCCCTTGTTGATAAGAGCATTTACAATGGCTCTATTACTTTACAATGTGAAAAGTACAAAATATATACTACATGGCATGAGAGTTGTCCCACATACCACATCATTTCACATTGTGCACTACAATGGTCTAAAAAAAGTTGGTTCACTTTTGCCATCAAAAACATATTTTCAACCAAGTTAACAAAGAAAAAAAAAACAGCAAATATAATTTAGACAGAAACAAGGAAGACGGAAGACAAAAGAAAGGAAAATAAATGAATTAAAAGCGTTAAAGCATGAGAGAGAAATATTGTGAATGAGAACGTGACAGACTCACTTCCACAGTCACATTCAGAGCATATTTCCCAATGTGAAAATTTGAGCCAACGTGAAATCTGACATAAAGCAACCTTTCTTTGTGGAAAAAAGTATCATTGCTATTGCTCTAAAGGCTTCTATGCTTGTGTGGGCCATTGTTAACTTTGAAGGCTTTTTTTATTGTTTAAACCATTACAAATGCTCTAATAATAGGGTAAACTGAATTTCCGCAGCCTCTTACATCCCTTTTTTTCAGCGGAAATTATCAGATTTTTGGTGGGTTTCAGAGTTGAGTTCTAGTAGTGGGATACAATTTACAGATTTGTGCTTTCTCTTGAAAAGGTTCTCTTTTGCTGAAACAAGGTAAGTTAATGTTTGTTCAATTATTTTTTTAGTGCCCCAACCTTTTTTTCTTTGGCCCTTGATGAATTTTCTTTTCTTCTTTTTCTTTTTTGCGAGTGAATGTTGGGTTTTTTTTTAAAAAAGGTTTACAATAATTGGTGAATTTCTTTGAATACTGGTATTATATGCGAGCTGTAGAAGATATTGGTGATTGAGAATGTCGTTGTGCTGACACGTAATAGCCCGGAGCGTAGCTCAGTGGTAAAAGTGCGGAGGTGTCCAATTGGTGAATTTCTTTGCCTTTGGTTTCCAATCGAACACTTTCCATTTTGGATTATTCTCAAAGGAGAAGATTTTGAGGCGGGATGCGGGAGTTTGATACCTTGTATCGAATTCTCTCAGAAAAAAAGTATACATGCAACCTTCGCAAACTGGTGCACTGAGTAGTAACCAACGATTTATAACCTCCACAAAAATCTAGGGTGTTTTTGGGTTGGGGCTCAACTTTTTGAAGTAATGCTACCTTATAGTCCTTAAACATAAAACAACTTTAAGATTCTTGTTTCTTTTAACTTACAGGAAGTATGGCAACCAGAGAAATGACTATCAAACTCATGATCGATCCTGAATCAAACAGATTAATCTTTGCAGAAGTTTCAAAAGACTTTGTCGATTTCCTTATCTTCCTACTTTCCTTACCGATTGGCACCGTCACAAAGCTACTTTCTGATGAATCAATGGTGGGCTCGATCGGGAATATCTACACAAGTGTTTCAAAGCTTGACGAAACTTACCTTCGACCGAATGTTAACAAAAACTCGATCCTTAATCCGATGGTTTTTTCAGCTGCTATTAACACTCCCCTGTCTCTAACCGGATCATCCATCAACTCAACCCGTAAGTTCTACACTTGCTTTGAACCCAAATGCAAAAGAGGTATTACGAGCGTGCCTTTTGTTGTTCAATGTCCTGGTTGTGATCAAGATATGTACAACGAGATCAAATTCATCGACAAAGATTCAGAGGGTTATGTTCACAATGTGGCATCTTACATGATATCTGATGATTTGTCTATAACGTCGATATCAACCATGTCTATTGTTTCAGTGTTGAATAAGTTTAGTGTCACTAAACCTGAAGAGAGGAAGGTTAAAATCGGAACCGCAGAAGCATTGGAGCTGTTGAATGCGTCTTTACATTCAACCACAGTCCTAACCGATGTGTTTCTTAAGAGGAAGTATAGAAAACAACCAGGTATAAAAATCTAAGTTTTTCTTTTTTTCAGACACGGAAGCATATTTTTTGCTCCCATTAGCACTCGAATCCAGAACCTTCGATCCTAGAGCCTCAGTAATAACAGTGTGTGTGTATATATATATTCATCTTTGCTATCCTTATTAAAAATAAAAATAAAAAACATGTCATAAAATGTTCATTATGAATAATGTGCACCAAGTACCAACCCCTCATGAATGCTTCTTTTTATTAATTTGTTTTAGATAAATGGCTTGATTTTCAAAAGTGGTTTTTTTGAGCAAATTTCATGTTTTTTTTCTTTCTTTGTTTGTAATGTACATGGATCTAATTTAAGCAAGCCAAAAATTTTAGGCAATGGGAGGAGAAAAATGCACATCTTTGTCAAAACCCTTAAGGGGATATCCATACCCCTTGAGGTAGAGCTTTCTGATACCATCTATGATGTCAAGGCTAAATTTCAAGACATTGAAGGGACTCCTATTGACCAATCACGCCTAATTTTCTCCGGCAAACAACTCGAGGACGGCCGAACCCTTGCTGATTCCAACGTTGTGGAGGGGTCCGTTATCGTTCATGTAACCCGTCTACGCGGATGCTGATGAATATATAGACCTGACAACATGTAAGTGTGATGTGGAGATTGGATTTTAAATCAACTTCTTTCTTATGATCTTTATGCAGTTAATTATCGTTCTAATCAATTTGTAAGGTCTTTAATGAAATTTAATAAAATATTAGTGTTTTGAACAATTTGGGATTTATTTTCTTAATTTGATTGATTTGTGATGGGGCCACTTGGTGTATTTCATGCTCATTAGAGCAAAAACTAATACATTATCAATTACTTAGTGAGATATGCTATTCCAAATGTTACTTGAGCCCGAAATCTAGGAGAAGAATGGAATTTTATTAAAAAAAAACCTACATTATTACAATCGGACAATCTCTGAAACATCACCGAATGACCGTTGGATCACCATTGCCACATATAACTGTTGGATTACCACCAGCACACTACTGGACACAAGTACACAACATTAAATAAATAAAAAAAGATTGGCTAATTTGTTTGAAAGTGATAAAATATTGGCCAACATGAGAATGATTAAAACTTACTCAAACCGATCTTAAGCAAAAAAAATCATGTTTGAAAGAACTCAAACCAAGATCGATTATCATTATTTTGTTCAACTCGATAAGTAAAAACTTTGATTCGGATTGAATCGCTTATGTCTATTTCCACGACCTTGTCCCCTCAAGATAAATAAAAAATCAACTCGTGAAAAGCGGAAAGTTTTCGTGTGGTATATCCACATACACCGAATACATAGTTAAACACATACGGTTTGAATTCAATTTAGAAATAAAATGTCACTATCTTGCTATATCGATGCACTCCGCATATAGTGGGTGCACCCAATAACTGTCCGTGAAAAGCCTCTCCCCCTTATACACATTTCTTCAATTTTCCCCAAAACACAGGGAAATTTTTGGGTGGTGTGTCCGCACCATACGGATATACCTATTTATCTTTAAAACACCTGTGTTTTTCAGAGCATTTTGAATTTTAAACAATTAACACTTCAAAACACGGGTGTTTTTTTTAAATTAAAAGTGGTGTGTCCGCACACCACCAAAAATTTACCCAAACCACAAACCCTTCGAATCTGCTTTCTAATAATGGGGTAAACTGAATTTCCGCAGCCTCTTACATCCCTTTTTTTCAGCGAAAATTATCAGATTTGAGTTCTAAAAGTGGGATACAATTTACAGATTTGTGCTTTCTCTTGAAAAGGTTCTGTTTTGCAGAAACAAGGTACGTTAATGATTGTTCAGTTATTTTTTCTTTTACAGCCCAGCCTTTTTTTTTTTGTACATTGATTCATTATTTTTGATTTGTTGAAGTAGTAGTACACTGAAGCCTCGATGATTTTATTTTTTATTTTTTGTTTTGTTGAGAAAATGTTGGATTATTTTAAAAAGGTTTACTATAATTGGTGAATTTCTTTGGAAAATGTATTTCGGTGGTATACTGGTATATATGTGAGCTGTAGAAGATATTGATTAAACATTATAGTCCTTAAACATAAACAACTTCAAGATTCTTGTTTCTGTTAATTTACACAGGAAGTATGGCAACCAAAGAAATGACTATCAAACTCATGATCGATACCGAATCAAACAAATTAATCTTTGCAGAAGCTTCAAAAGACTTTGTTGATTTCCTTATCTACATACTTTCCATACCGATTGGCACTGCCACGAAGCTTCTTACAAGTGAATCTATGGTGGGCTCGATTGGAAATATCTATACGAGTGTTGCAAATCTTGATGAAACTTACCTGCGACCAAATGTTAACAAAAACGTTATTCTCAATCCAATGGTTTTTTCATCTGGTATTAACACTCCCCTGTCTCTAACCGGATCATCCATAAGCTCATCCCGTAAGTTCTACACTTGCTTTGAACCCAAATGCAAAAGAGGTATTACGAACATACCTTTTGGTGTTCAATGTCCTGGTTGTGATCAAGATATGTACTTTGAGATCAAATTTATCGACAAAGATTCAGAGGGTTATGTTCACAATGTGGCTTCTTACATGGTTTCTGATGATTTAACTATAACGTCGATATCAACCATGTCTATTGTTTCAATGTTGAATAAGTTTAATGTCACTAAACCTGAAGAACGGGTTGTTAAAATCGGAACTGAAGAAGCATTGGAGCTCTTGAAGGCGTCTTTACAGTCAACATCTGTCCTAACCGACGTGTTCCTTAAGAGGAAGAAGAGAAAACAACCAGGTATAAAATCTTACCTTTTTTTCATATGAAAATGGCTCGATTTTGATAGTGTTTATATTTTAAACAAATTTCTGTGTTTTTAATGTACACGAATCTAATTCGAGTGAGCTGAAAATCTTTAGGCAATGAGCAGAGGAAAATGCGTATTTGTGTCCATCTTCAGACAGGAACGACCATAAACTTTGAGGTAGAGCCTTCTTGTACCATCTACAAAGTGGTTGCTAAAATTGAAGAAATGGAAGGGATTCCTCCTAAAAATCAAGCCCTAATTTTCGAGGGCCGTCGGCTACGGGTCTATCAAACTTTTGCTGATTACAACGTTGTGGATGGGTCCATTATTTACCTCATGCTCCATCTAAGAGGTTGCTGATGAAAATATAGACCTGACAACATGTAAGTGTGATCGTGATCGAACGGAAATTACTGAAATTGACGAGTTGTTGTAGTTATGTAAATTAGTTCCGTCCTTTTCTAGTTTGGTTTGTTTTATGTTGTCTTTTTATTTGCTTTAGTCCGGGCAGTGCTCCGGCAGTTGTCCGGCTATGTGTTGTATTTCCCGGCGTTAGACCGGCTCTTTAATAATATCTTTTGTCTTTTCGCCAAAAAAAATTTACTAAGTATGATAAAATTGAGATCAGAATCTCACCTTTTTCTTGTGCTAATGTTGTAGTACGAACAAAAAAAAAACAAAAAAAACAAAAAACAAGAGACTTGTACTTAGTATAACAATTGAATTATTATATAACGTCTACAACCTTAAAATTCTTCAAAGATGTAGCAATAAACTTATATTGATATTATTTCCATTACTTCTTAAGGAATACATCAGTCAGGGCGGTGGTTGATTGGAACGACGCCTTCAACAGCTCGAGTGCCTCTTTGGCACCGACTTTAACTTCCCTCTCTTGAAGCTTGATGACATTAAGTTTATTCATCAGTGAAACAATGGACATGGTTGATATCGGCGTAACAGATAAATCATCAAGAATCATGTATGAAACCTTTTCCTTAACATAACCTTTTGTTTCTTTGTCAACCATATTATAGATGCCATTACCACCATAAAAATTCATTTCTTGGCACATCACTCCCACGCAGCCAACACATGTACCATAATACATGTTTGTCGGACCTTTTTTAGTGCATTTAGAATCCGAACAAGTGTAGAACTTCCCGGAGTAGATGATGGATGATCGAGCTATCGACAATGGAATGTTAGTAACAGATGAGAAAACCATGGGATCAAGAAGAACGTTTTTCTTAATATTTGGTTGCAAGTAGGTTTGATCAAGATTTGCAAAACTTGTGTAGAGATTACTGATCGAGCCCGCCATAGATTCACTTGTAAGAAGCTTTATGGCAGTGCCGATTGGCAAAGAAAGCAAGAAGAAAATGAAATCCACAAAGTCTTTTGAAGCTTCTGCAAAGACTTAACTTTTTTGAGATGGGATCAATCATGAGTTTGAGATCGAGAGCGATTTCTGTGGTTGTCATTGTGTATCTGAAGAATTGAACTACTTATTATTTCACTTCAGTACTCTGTTTATACATATACACACACACTTCCTCGTCCCAGACGACTCCCAAGTGTACCTAGTTTTGAAAAGGTTTTTTCCATGAACGAAGAGTCTTTGCAATCTCTCCATCTTCCATTCCAATTACTTTTCGTTTCGTGTGTTCCTTGGATTAATTAAAATGAATGCCAATAAATCATTAATTTCCCTTATGGTGATGACTATATATACCACTGACTTCGATTTCAGTTGATCTTTTTTTTTATTTCAGACGGATGTTTTTATTTTATAACCGGATAATTTTTCTCCGCTATATATAGGAGCAATATTGTGTTCCGGATTCGGTGAATATTCCAAATAAATGCCCAGTCATAGAGAAAAATGCTAACCCCCCTCCCCCGGCCGATGAAAGAGCTCACCTCGGATATATACGGAAGCTTTCATTAGCCTATAAATAAATAAACCCTATGCCTCTCTAACCGACATTTGTCCTTCAGGAAGGTCATTTGTTTGTCTTGGAGAGAATGCTCCGGCATGAATTTCAATCATATCTTAGTAACATATTTTTTGCGTATACGTTTTTTTATGCCGAATTCGTAATGCGTACGTTTATTTTAAAACGGTTGCTTTCACATATCAAAATTCAATCTACTGGTAAAATGCACGTGCACTGCACGTGGTGGTGGTGATTAAATTGATATATTTATATGAAATTTGATAACGTATTTTAACGTTATACATTGGTAAGTACGTGTTTCACACATAAAATAATAGTATAATGTATAATGATAACTTTGTATGAGTTGAGTGTTTCAATTGTAAATTCAATTGCGGGATAGACATCAGTGCAAACATAATCTAAACAATATAACTTTATAAACACGTCTATTGTTACTACATAATCTAAACAAGCTGAAGTATAAAAGAATGGATACTGAAAATTTCTCTGGACCAGACAAATCTCCGGACATGTATGAGGGCTGGATTCCAGGGCAATCGGAGACCTCCCATCAATTATTTTTTGTAAACGGTCATAAAACCTTCAGGGGGTTTATTGGCCCTCTCATTAGATGACGGGTGGCGAATACTGAATATTTTGAGGTCGATATCATAAGTCGAGCAAATATCCTCCATGGCAGCATCGACGATAAGGGAGGATCGAATATCCTCCACACCAGGAAGTACTACTACAACCTTAGACAAGTTGGTACTTTCTTTTGAGCGGGTTGAGTACTTTCAGATGGACCCAAAACTTTTGGGAATGAGGGACCCTAATCTTCAATAGAAGCCGTTGAGATTTCGGGGAGGATTTCGGTTTCAGAAAAAGAAGTGAATTACTTTGTTGATTGAGATTTGAATTTCAAAAGACAGCTGAAAAACATATTCATGCCGGAGACCTTTGGGTTCCCGCTTCTTAAGTGCCACATCATCTCCAATCAGACCTAACCTATGACCTATGTTCTAGCTTAGGTCTATGGGGCTTTTGACGTGGGTATGACCCGACATCACACACGTGGCACCTAATGGGCGACTTCAGATCCTCTTACCATATGGGCCACAAAAGTTCAACTAATTAGGCCTCATACTTTAGATAACTTTGATGAAGATGTCTCAGTCTGATATGAAGTGTCTCCCAACTCTCGTTATAGCAATATGGTTCAGGATCACCTCGGTCTTGAACTCTCAGCTCGGGGCATATCATCATCGCTAACTTCAGGTTTCTGAGATGACTGGTCATGTCATTTAGCAGACTATAACTGTCACAATAATGCCTCTATGATTCCCACTCCATTATGGCACAAACTGTAAACCGTCCCATTATTCATGTCCCTAATCATGTGCTCAAAGGCATTTTCTCCAGAAAGGGGATCATATAAAAAAGATTCACTCCTCACAAATTCAGAACTCTATTAATTCCTTGATCCCAGATCCTCTGGGTATATAGGCAGTCAATCGCATTGGCTCATCTATAATTCATCACAAAATCCACCAGTCAAAAAAATTGGATTATCCTTACCAAGCCTAATTACCCGCATAATGATCCAATTTCATAATTGAAGATTTCAGACATCGTTAGATACTATTGTGAATTTCAAGATAAACATAAAAGTGTAAGAAGTTGAATATATAAATAAACAATAGCAATTTATAGAAAAACAAAATTCTACTTTGGACTCAATGGTTAATGATGCAGTTGTTGATACTGTGTTCTCTCATTCTTCATGTGTCATCCTCTTCCATAGGAAAATTGGGTCATTAATAAGTGTGAAAACTTTGTGTTCTTCATTTCTTCATTAAGAAGGATCATCCTTCTTTTTATAAAAACTCATAAGAGTAAATATGATTTTTTTTTAATGAAAATGAAAGAATATAATATTTATGTACGAGACTATAGAACTTGTTTATATACTATTTTTTTTGTACATTTGTGGGTGTTGTCTAGTTGATCTTTGGGTTTGATCAACACCTTAGTTGTTGATATTGAAGTTCCCATTGAAAGTGCAACATATAACTGTCTATGAGAGAACACTGATCGAGGCAAATAAACTCTTACAAATGATTTCGTTTGTCCTTGTGCTTTATTGATCGTCATGCAAAGCAAATACATATGGAATATTTCTTTCTTGTAAAATGAAAAGGCTATCCTTCGTTTTTTGCCTGCAAGAATGAAATATGCGGGATTAAAACATTCTTTCCATAATGTTGCTCAACTGTGATTTCAGCACGAATCATGTTTCCTTTGAACCATTTACATATTATCCTCGTACCGTTGCATAATCCTCCTGCTAGATCTAAGTTCCTTAAGAACATTATCAGTGAATACTTTTTCCACACTGATTTGTAAAGAGGCAATTCATTTGGTGTCAAAGTGTTGAGAAATTTTTCTTGATAATAATCATTAGTATCATCAATAGCTTTATCAAAGCTGTTAAAACCTTATTCATCCCCTGAAAAGGTTGAAATCAAATTTTCATTCAACTTATCAACATGTTCATTAGTCGTGACCAATATTGCTCTTCTTGTAATGTATTCTACTAAGAATGCATTCTCATGTATAAATGGAAAGATAGAGCTAGTTAAATGATTTTAAGAAACCTCATCATTTCATCATATTCAATGACTATTTTCTTGGTAACTTTATGTCTCATTTAGTGTTTGTTGATTCTTCTCCACAACCCACCCTTAATGAATATTGACTGAATTGTAGATCTCCTCTTGCTTTCATAATTTTGGAAATATATAATTTTTCCATCATTGGCCACAAATATAACTTCACCAAGCTTGCCTTTATTATTTATAGTATCGTTTATTTAGAACATGAAACACTTGTCTAAAATCACCTCCAAATATAACCATCTTTCTTCCAAATGCGTTAGATTTTCTCATGATGTCATTTAAGCTTCTGGCAAGCGTCTCAATTTCCCATCTTTGCCATTGGTGCTTCATCCCGTATGACTTGCTTTTGGTAGTAATTCTGTTATTCCACTCTGCATTGGAATATTACACATATTTGTTTTCATGCGCACTAATTAGAATTTTAAAACGTGAATGAGCAGTTCGGCCTCCGGGCATAGTTTCAGTTGCAACTCCTGATGTGGCTGTTGTTATATTTATATACTGTCTCATTCTTAGATATGCTAGTAGAGCCTTATATAATATGTTTTCTGTATGCCACCAGGCCATCAATAAAAAAATTACCACTGTGGCCATTATAAACTTAATAGAGAAATTTTTTGAATATACTTTGTTGTTTATGATTAAACATAATTGTAATCTTCTTGGGGAATCTTTATAGACAATTCATCACGAATCATTCTTAGTATATTTTCTACAATGTTGCCGCAGTCTTCTTATATACTTTGGCAAGTCATATGATGTCAAGTCTTTACCCATGCTTTCCAGAAAGTAATTTATGGATTCCAAAGTTTTGGCCAGAATTGATTTGACTGACTTTGTACGACCTTGCATGATATCTTCCGACACTGGATTCCAATATGTATCTCATAGTTGTCGAATGTTTGTTGGTTGACGGTAGACTAATAGAGTTGCAAACAATATTCTTAATGTGTTAGGAATTTGAATGACAATAGCTTTATTTAAGCATTTTGAGATGCTTTAGTCGGATTCTAATAAACTTTTTTTCTCTGCAGCTTCTTTAAAACTGGTGAAATAACATAGTAGACTTGACTCACATGAATATTTATGAAATTGATGTTGATAAAGGTGCTGATTTTATTTTCATTTTACATGTTATTTTTTTATTTTGCTTATTATTAGGTTGTTTTTTTCTTTTGCTCAAGTTTTTGACTGTTGCGTAATGACACCGTCAAGCATTACTTCCGTTGATACCCATTTAAATGGAGTGATGAGAATGTTATATGTTCTACTTTATGTTATATATAAAAAAACTAAAAAGGTTTTGCTATATTTACAAGAAATCTTCACATATCATTGCGAGTTAGAGCAACTATCAATTGAGCTTTTCTTTTTCTTCCAGTTTCCACGTCACTTCTAATCTTATTGCACCGTACATCGTTGGTCAGTTGATAATATTTTCTTCTTTTAAGTTCAAGTCTGTGCATATCGTCTTTTTTACCTTCACAAAAAAAACCTTCACGGGTACCGATGAAAGGGATAATAGTGAAGATGATAATAAAAAAATAATATACGTTTCCTCCACTTGTATATGATGCAAATTTCATCTTGTGCTTAACTATATTGTAAAATTTAAAAAATTAATTTACACATCACGAATATTGGTCGTAGTAATAATGATTTTCGGTTTTTAATTGATTTTTATTAATAATTATTTTTGGTTTTTGATAAATAATCAATCAAGGAATTTTAAATTGATTTTCGTTTTTTGGGAAAACTTATAATCAAGGATTTTGATTGTTAAAATTTTCGGTTTTTAATTGTTTTTTGTTTATTTGAAAATTTAATTAATTGATAATGATTAATTCATTAATTTGTCAATAATCAATCGACGATTTTCATGATTTTTGTTTTTATATTTTTTATTTCATCTTTATATTTTATTTAATTAATAATGATTATTTAATCAATAATCAATCAAAGACCTTGGTGATTTTTTTTATATTTTTTTAATTTCGTTTTTATATTTTTAATTAAATCAAAGGATTTTATTTATATTTCATTTTTAAATTTTTAAGCAATAATCAATCAAAGATCTTGGCGATTTTGATTGTTTATTTTAATTTCGTTTTTCTATATTTATTTAATCAATAATCAATCAAAGATTTTGATGATTTTATATTTTTTATTTTAGTGTTTCTAATTGTAATTAATTAATTTTCGTTTTTACATTTTTTATTTAAAAACTAATTGATTAATTATTTATAAATTAGGGAGAAACATTTTTTTGGGAGAAACACGCACACTTTTAGTATAGTAGAGAGATTTAATCCAAAAAAAAAATGCACAAAAATCGAAGGGATTTGAAATTGGAGATACAGAGAATATTGCATAACCGGCCTATTTCGTGAAGACCAACAGAATAAATGCTAGCTAATTCTGTAGTATATATAGTTAGCCCCATCACTAAAAACAGAGCTTCTTTTCACTTACTAAGTATGGCAACAAATAAAATGACTATAAAACTCATGATTGATCCTCAATCGAACAAATTAATCTTTGCAGAAGCTTCAAAAGATTTTGTCGATTTCCTAATCTTCATACTTTCTTTGCCGATTGGCACTGTCACAAAGCTCCTTTCCGATGAATCAATGGTGGGCTCGATCGGAAATATCTACACAAGTGTTGCAAATCTTGATGAAACTTACCTACGACCTAATGTTGACAAAAACGTTATTCTCAATCCCATGGTTTCTTCATATGTTAATAATGTTCCTTTAAATGCAACAACCCAATCATACATAAACCCCTCCCGGAACACTTGTTGCGATCCCAAATGCAAAAGAAGTTTCACGAACGTATTTAATGGTGTTCAATGTCCTGGTTGTTATGGAATTATGAACCAAGAGATCAGATTTATCGATAAAGATTTGGATGGTTATGTTCAGAATACAGCTTCTTACATGATTTTTGATGATTTATCAATAACGTCGATATCAACCATGTCTATTGTTTCAGTGTTGAATAAGTTTAGTGCCTCTAATTTTGAAGAGTATAGGGCCAGAATCGGAAGTGAAGAAGCATTGGAGCTTTTGAATGCGACTTTACGGTCGACCACTGTCCTAACCGATGTGTTCATTAAGAGGAAGTATAGAAAAAAAGCAGGTATAAATTTGATTTTAACTTATATCTGTTTATTATTATTATTTTCCTTACTCGGTAACCCGCACTAAACAGAGAATAAAATCCAACAAATCGGACCAGAACATTGCAAGAAGAAGACGAACAAACGAAAACCCAAGCCTCATCCGCCACCACCAGTGGCGGAGCTACATACAACCAAAGGGGGTCAACTGTGAAAAAATTACACTAATACATTTACAAAGCATATCATTTGCCCCCCTTAAATTTTTTATTTACCTTCAAAAAATTTATTGCCCCCCTTACCTGAGATCCTGCGTCCGCCCATGGCCACCACAACCAAGTAAAATGGCTGAAATGGAAGAATCCAGAAAAACTACATCGACAGATACTTCAGAGGTCTCTAGCCGGTTGGCCAATGTTTCTCTCAGGAATATTTGGCCTCCATCAAAACGCACTCGAGACGCGGTGATTAAACGTCTTGTCGTCGAAATGCTGTGGTCTGAGTCCATTTTGTCCAAGCGCTACGGCCGTGTTGTTCCTCCTGACGAGGCGGTGGAATGTAGAGATGTGAACAAAATCTCTATCATTGGCTGCACCGTCCACCGTCCACCGTCCAAAGACTTTCCAAGTATGCTAGTTTGAAAATGTAATTCACATGTGTTCATATGTGAGTGTTGTATCCTATAAATAGCATGAGTTTGTGATTGTAATTGTATCAACCAAAGTGAGAAGCCTAAGAACAAAGCTTTCTAATACAAAGTGTATCTTTGTGTGTGTTGAATCTATTGAAACATTGTGTTGTGTTTCTACAATGCTCAAAAAAAAATTGTAGAAACACAACAAAATGTTTCAATAGATTCAACACACACAAAGACACACTTTGTATTAGAAAGCTTTGTTCTTAAGCTTCTCACTTTGGTTGATATAATTACAATCACAAACTCATGCTATTTATAGGATACAACACTCACATATGAACACATCAGCTATTAAACTATCGAAGAATCCTGTTTTTCATTGTCGTAGCAAGCACATTGATATCAAATATCATTATATAAGAGAGTTGGTTCGTGAAAAAGAGATTGTTATTGATTATTGTCCAACTGAAGAACAAGTTGCAGATATCTTCACAAAACCATTGAAGATGGAGTCATTTACTAAACTGGCAAAGATGCTTGGAATGATGAAGTTTGAAGATTTTGGTTCAAGGGAGGCAATGTAGAGATGTGAACAAAATCTCTATCATTGGCTGCACCGTCCACCGTCCACCGTCCACCACCGTCCAAAGACTTTCCAAGTATGCTAGTTTTAAAATGTAATTCACATGTGTTCATATGTGAGTGTTGTATCCTATAAATAGCATGAGTTTGTGATTGTAATTATCAACCAAAGTGAGAAGCTTAAGAACAAATCTTTCTAATACAAAGTGTGTCTTTGTGTGTGTTGAATCTATTGAAACATTGTGTTGTGTTTCTACATGAAAGCTGCTACCGTATTGAAGAGGAGGCATTTCCGTAATCATTGCATCCACTTACCCTGATGATGAAGATGGTTTGGAGACTCTGCAGAGTTATTCTACGGAGATCTCGCGCCGTATGCTTGATATCGTTAAGTCTAGATCTGCTCCAGACGTTTCTTCATTTGCAGTTGGATCAAGGTTGAGCCGGAGAAGAAACCGGAGGATGCGGGCTGCGCTTCTCCGACGGTGAAGAGGAATCATCAGCTGTGTAATTTGAGATTTATTTTTGTATCATTAATGGTCTCATTGTTTCGACATTTGTTGTGTGTTATTAATTATGATAGTAGTATTAATCGATTTTTTTTTTTGAAGAAAGAATTAATGGATATTAAAAGAATGATAAACAAGTTGGATTGGTGCTCAATGTGTTGTTGGAATAAATAACAATTTTGTTGTAGAAACACAACACAATGTTTTAATAGTTTCAACACATACAAAGACGTACTTTGTATTGTAGAAAATTTTTGTTCTTAGGTTTCACATTTTGGTTGATACAATTACAATCATAAACATCACCTATTTATAAGTACAATATTCACATATGAACACATGTGAATTACACTGTCAAAGTAACATACTTGAAAATCTTTGGACGGTGGACGATGCAGTCTTTGATACAGAAGTAATGCTAGTATGCTACACACAGAGAGATTTTTTTCACATCTCTACATTGCCTCCCTTTAATCAAAATCTTCAAACTTGATCATACCGAGCATCTTCACCAGTTTTGTAAATAACTCCATCTTCAATGGTTTTGTAAACATATCTGCTACTTGTTCTTTAGTTGGATAATAATCAATAATAATATCTTTTTCACGAACCAACTCTTTAATAAAATGATACTATCTCAAGTTCTAAAATGTAAGTCCATTTGAGGTTTCCCATACATATTAAGAAAGTTTTTTAAATTGGTTATGTGTCATTAATTTTAATGAAAAAGACTAAAATCGGGGACGGAACCAGGACTTCGAGCAACTATATTTGTATAGTTGGGTGGGCTGGATTAAGACAACTAACTTTGTTGGACTGAGTTATATAAGGTTTTTAATGTACTGAAAATAAAATTTGAGTGGATTGCGCCCACCCAAGCCTTGGCTTGGGTCCGTCCCTGACTAAAATGACCTTTGAGTGGTGTTCCTTAAGAGAATAATATTAGGATCAAACGCTTATTGTTGTACTAAAACCAATTGATGTTAGTAAATATACTACTATATTTTCTTATATCAAAAGAAGAGAAAACAACCAGGTATAAATCTTACTTTTTTTCATAGGAAAATGGCTCGATTTTGAAAGTTTGTATTTCAAACAAATTTTATGTTTCTTTTTATCACATGAATCTAATTTAAGCAAGCCAAAAATCGTAGGCGATGAGCAGAGGAAAATGTGTATTTGTGTCCATATTCCGATAGGAAAGACCATAAACTTTGCGGTAAAGCCTTCTTGTACCATCTACAGTGTGATGGCTAAACTTGAAGACATTGAAGGGATTCCTGCTAAAAATCAAACCTTATATCTCGAGGGCAAGCGGCTATGCGAATCGGGCGGACGAACTTTTGCTGATCACAATGTTGTGGATGGGTCCGTTATCGACCTCTTGCTCATTCAAAAGGGTTGCTGATGAAAATATAGACCCGACAACATGTAAGTGTGATAAATGATCAAACAGAGATTACTGAAAGTTCTAGCTCTCTTTTTTATGAACTTTATGTAGTTAATTATTTTTTGTACTATGGGATTATTAATTGAATATTTATTGCAATATTCTTCATTTGACTTCTAATTTATTATTAATTCGCCAACTTTTCATGACGATAAACACCCGTCCTGGGATGATCAATTTCTGACCCAGACTGGCCTGTTCACATCCTGGGAGACAACCAGTCTCAAATCTTTTATTTTGGTGCAATGGCTTCTTCCAAAGGAGCCTTATGTTAAGCTAAATTGTGATGGGTCTGCTTTGGGCAACCCCCTGCTGGGGGTTTTGTTGTTAGAAACAGCACTGGTAATGTCCTAATTGCAGGTTATGAAGCATATAGAGAAGACACAAACATGGGAGCAGAGATAAAAGGTATGCAAGCTGGAGTTTCTGAATGTGTGAGACAAGGACACCGCCATATATGGATTGAAACAAACTCAGAAATTCTTTTTAAAATGTTGACTCAACAAACACAGATTCCTTGGAAATACCTGATGGAGATCCATTACTTGCAGCAGTTTTCAACAATATCATTTGCAAATTTCCCATGTTTACAGGGAGCAAATTCAGTGGCTGATAATTTAGCAAATATTGCCAGCTCTACACAGGAATCAAAACTACTCAACTGCCAGCAATTAAATGGAACTCTTGGTCTTTTGATTTTAAGAGACTCTTTACAACTGCCAGCTTTGATGATTCAAAAAAGAAGCAAGTAGACATGGCATTTACAACTGGACGCACTCTTCATTTAATAATGAGGAGTGCAAACAGGTTGTGTTCTTTCTATATTTCAATTACTTTTTTTTAACCCCCTTTATTGGTAAACTTGGGAGCTGCAAACTTTGGCCATTTGCAGGCCATTCATCCTCAGTCTGCTACATGGATCAGTATGTTTTGGAGACAAGCTGGAGGGATTTAAATCTAAGATGTGGAGCTTAAACACTGGTCTTACACTTTAGAATGCACTCTTCCACTACTGGAGAATATGAAGAGTGCAAACAGGTGTTTTGCTTATCCTATTTTACCTGTGTTTTTCAGATTCTTTAGAATTGCTGCTGTGTGATGTTCATATAATTGCCAAGGGACATAGAGAAGGATAGGGGCACTCTTCGAGTTGATGCTTGTAGCCTGCAAAGAAGCAAGAATGGATGGGGCTTCTTTGAGTTGTTGTTTGTTATGAAAGGTTTCTCTCTTTGGGTTGGGGGCACCTTTGAGCTGTTGTTGTTTTGAAGCTAAGAAGATCAAGCTTGTTGATGTTCTCTTTTAGTTTTTTTACATAGTCTTTGGCATGATGATGCTTATTTTTTCCATAGTTTAGCATGCTGATGTTTGGATTTTGGCATAGTCTTTTGTTTGCATTTTGGGGGTTATATTTGCCAATGTGTTTATGCCCATACTTTTTCCCTAGCACCCGTTTTTTTTTTCCCACATCGGGTTTTGCGGACTAGGGTTTTGAGGAGGTGTGGTGGCACATTGATGACATACAGGTGTGAGGTGGCCATGGTTGGCATCAAAATCTGTAATCTTTCACTTTTTTTCAATAATGAAAATCACAATTTTTTGAAGAAAAAAAACAAAAACAAAAAAACGCTCGTATGTTTTATTGTCACAATAAACACCATTATGTATGTTTAATTGTTACGATAAACACTTTGTTAGTTGTCCTATGATTGTAATAAAAACACATACATAAAGATGTTTATCGTGACAAATACACATACATAGAAATATTTATCGTAACAACTGAACTCAAACCAAGATCGAGTAACATTATTTTCCTCAAATAAAGATAAAAAGTGGAAATTTTCTTCAAATACTTCCACAGCAGAAGCCTCACCCTTATTTATTTTTAGAGTCAATGAATAGTGTAACCCCATTTGTGGACCACCATCCTTATTTTAATTGTATTTGGTATAAAAATAGGGATATGGAAGCTGTTGTGGAGTGTTTTGAATTTAGATGCTGTAAAATAGGGATATGTATTATTTTATATTATTTTAGGTATAAAAAATAGGGCTTCTGATGTGAATGTTCTAACATACTCCTTCCGTCATGTAATATATGGGTTTTTGGAATTTAAACACAGTTTAAGAAAATTAATAAATGAGTTGTTTTTTAAAATTTAAAGATAAAATATTGTTTTTTTTTTTGGATTGACTTGTAGTACTGCATTGTTTAATGTGAAAATTAAAACAATACATTTAATATTAAATTGAAATGTGAGAATGTCTTATATATATCGTGGAACAAAGCCAGAAAACTAAAAGACACTATATATTACGGAACGGTGGGAATACGATTAAAATATGATAAGTGAACACATAGAGTAGTAAAAAAAAAACAATGGAGCCATTGGTTAGACCATATTCAACTTACTTATGCACCACACCGAATCGATATACGTGAAGTCGATTCATTAATTAAGAATCGCCTTAGAAAAAGTTTATCCTCACTGCAACCTTGAAAAAGTAGATTCTCCTCGAAAATCGATTTCTCGAAGGCCGATCGATTCGGTGTGGTGAATTGATGAAAGCATGATGATGCAAAAGTCTACCAAAAACAAACATCGAGCAAAACACAGTGATACTTCAAATCTCTCACGGCCACGAGAAGGGCAAAAAAAAAAAAGAGTTGAACGAAAAAATTTAAGAGCTTGATCAGCAGCATTTTTTGGGCTGTTGAACTATCATCACTCTCAACACTCACTCCAATGTGGGTCTATTATATTTTTATATTGACCCAACACTCTTTGTGCCCGCTGCGGGGCACAAAATCATATTAAAAATACTATTTTCGTACTCTTCTCACACATATTTTCCCCCTTAAACCCTTCCTCCACCATTTTCCTCGTTAGACCATGGAGTTCAACAGGGGTGCCTAAAAAACTTGGAATGAGATGATTTTCCCTCTCTTTAGTACTCATCATTTTGTGAAGAATTTTTTCTTCAATCCGTGTAAAACTTCTAGGTGCAATGAAGCTGGAGAGGGTTTTAATTTCTTTAATGTTGGAGTTTCTTCTTTCACTTGGTAGCAAGGGCTAACACACAACTTGAAAGGAGGGGAGGAAGCAATGCCCCCACTAAGATCCATTCACCGCCGCATGCTGATCCGCGATTACTAGCGATCCCAACTTCATGTTCCCGAGTTGCAGAGAACAATCCGAGCTGTGGCAATCTTTCCGGATTCGCACAGCTTTACAACCTTGCTTCTCATTGTAATTGCCATTGTAGCATGTGTGTGGCCCAACCCATAAGGCCCATACGGACTGGTCATAGTTGCGATGTAGAGGATTTTAATGCTCGTCAGAGGAGAACATTCTCTACCAAAACAATACCAGAGATACAAGAAATGACACTCATTTCCCAGAAAGCAAACGGCAGTATGAACAAAGTACCGTCCAAAAGGTTGGTGTCCTCGAAAGATAGTAGTCCGTGGTCCGGGAGTTCGAGTTACCGGATAGTGGGGATGCTAGCCGGGTGTACACCTTCTTACTAGTAGAGTATCTATCCTCTTTTCCTTTCTTTTCTTTTCTTTTTTTTTTTCTTCATATTTTGCAAGAGTCCAAAGTCATGTCCCCGCGGATGGGGCACCAAAGATTTTGGTTGTGTCTAGAGGGTTTGGTTATATCCAGTAAAAATAACCTATTAAGGAGGATTGTGCGGTTGGTACGTCTCATCATTTACACAAGGTCTTATTCAAAATATATAATTCTACTGTTAAAAAGTATAAAATATTATTGATGACTCTTGTGGATTATTATTTTTACTCTGATGCATTATATGTATAATAAAATTTTCAATTGAACAGCTCTAGTGTATTTTGGGTAATTAATTCTAATTTAGCATCAACTTCTTCAAGTGAAAAAAAAAAATCAAATTCATTCATAATTGAAAAAAATGTAAAGATATCACATTTTATATATAAGAGAAATCATTTTAATAAAATTGAGATCAAGAATTAATCTCACTTTATTTTTTCTTGTGCTAGAAGTAGGAACAAAATTACAGAAACCCATACTCTAGTTGAACAATATGGAATATTAAAATTCTTCAAAGATGTAGCAATAAACTTGATTGCATGCATGCCCATCGTCTACGGCTTAAGAAATACATCACTTAGGACAGTGGCTGACTTAAAAGAAATCTTCAATATCTCCAATGCCTCTTTGGTACCAACTTTAACTTTACGCTCTTCAGGTTTAGATACATTAAGTTTATCCATCAATGAAATAATAATAGACATTGAAATCGGCGTTACTGATAAATCATCAGAAATCATGTACGGAAAATATTCCTTCACGTAACCCTTTGTATTTTTGGCTTCCTTTTCAACAAATATGCTCCTACTTCCAGAGAACTTGATTTCTTTGTTCATTGTATAGCCACAACTATTACTGCATTTAGCACCATATATGTTCGTAAAATTTGTCTTGCAAAGAGTAGTATTCGGACAAATGTAGATACTGTCACTAATGGATGATCCGGTTATTGAGAGCTGAACGTTAGTAACAGGGGAAAGAACCATTGGATTGAGCATAGCGTCTTTCTGAATATTTGGTTGGAGGTAAATTTGATCAAGATTGGTAACACTTGTGCAAATGTTACTAATCGAGCCTAGTACCGTAGATTTATCAGTCGTAAGAAGCTTTATGGCAGTGCCGATCGGCAAAGAAAGCAAGACGAAAAGGAAATCCACAAAGTCTTTTGAAGCTTCTGCAAAGATTAATTTTTTTGAGATGGGATTAATCCTGAGCTTAATTTCCATGGCTGCCACATTTTCTGCCGTTTTTTCTGCCACATTATATGCAACTCTCTATTGAAGCCTCCCTGCATCAGAATAATCCTTTTTACTAAGGATGACATATATAGTATTTTGATGTTGTCGATTTGTGACTCCTCAGTGTGGAGTCCGCACAATTGAAATTCCTCTACAAGCTTAATACCATCAAACTTATGCATGATTGATAAATATTAGGAAGAGCAATCATTTTAAGGTACAATAAATCTGAGATCCAAGAATCCCAATTTTTTTAATAAAATACGAACAAAAAATACAACACTTGTAGAAGTTTGTGTGTGTGTATATATATATATATATATATATATATATATATATATATATATATATATATATATATATATATATAGCCTTCTCATCTACCTCTTCAGGAATACATCAGTTATGACCGTAGTTGATCGAAAAGACATCTTCAAAAGCTCCAATGCCTCTTTGACTCCAACTTTAACATTCCGCTCTTCAAGTTTAGATACATTAAGCTTATCCATCAATGAAATAATTGTAGGCATTGTTGAAATCTGTGTTACGGATAAATCATCCGAAATCATGTACAACACATTTTCCATGACATAACCCTTTGCATCTTTTTCGATGATCATTTCCCTCCCAAGGACGGGCCCAAGTGCAGCACCACGAATGAAACTGATTTCTTGGTTCATCGACCCATGACAACCAACGCATGGAGTAGTTGGTAAGAGTTTTCTTGCATTCAGATCTTGAACATGTTGTGTTGTAAGCGGTAGGTCCAAACACTTGGAATGTAGAACTTGATATTTTATTGATACACAAAATATACAACAAATGGGACACTTGAAAAATACAAGAAGAGAGCAACTAGAAAGTGTTTGATGTGGGAGACTCACTTCACAACTTGTGTGTGTTGTGTTGTTGGCCTAAGTTACAACTCCTATTTATAGGAAAGGTAAGAATATCCTAGAAAAAGTGGTAGATCATTCTAGAGAATATGCACATTAGATCTTTCTAGGCAAAGTGTGCATTAGATATTTATCTAAGTATTTTTTAGAATTCTAGACTATTCTCTAAGGAAATAATTTCTAGATTTTTCCCATGTACTAGTTGTAGACTAATCTAGAAGTCATTGACTTCTAACACTCCCCCTCAATGACTTCTTTCTTTTGACGACGAGCTCATTTGCATCCCAAGAGCATTTCTGAATTCCTCGAGCTTGCGTCCGCTTAATCCTTTTGTGAATATATCTCGCTAATTGATCTTCGCCTTCATGTGAATCATCTCAGATCTCATCTTGAAGAACCTTCTCTTGAATAAAGTGGTAGTGCACTTCAATGTGCTTGGTCCTTGCATGAAATACTGGATTCTCTCGCTAGTTGAAGTGATGATATATTGTCGCAATGTAAATCCACTTTGCATAGTCAACCGGCCGTGTAAATCCTTCAATAATCGCACAAGCCAAGTGACTTCTTGAGTCTGCTCGGCCGGCTGTCCGGTACTCGCCTCGGTAGTTGATAGAGATACAATGAGGTTGTCTTTTGCTACACCAAGATATTACTCAAACTAAGGTTTGAACACGTAACGGTAGTTGATCGGAGAGTGTCATGATCCCCAAAGATAATCGGCCACAAGATTCAACAAGTTTACATGGCACTCCTTTCTCGGTAGAAAATACCGTAGTCATAAGTTCCTTTGACGTACCTCATAATTTTTTCTCGAACTAATCGCCAATGTGGCTTTCTTGGACTTTGCATAAATCGCTTATGGCGCCAACCGCAAAGAAATGTCCGGTCTTGTTAACGCCAAGTATATCGACTTCCTACTAGTCGTCGATAACTTGTAGGATCATCCAACTCTTTGCCTTCTTTTGAGCTTAACTTGGCATTGACTTCAATTGGTGTTGGAGAAGGCTTGCGCCTATCATTCCGCACTTCTTTAACAGATCCTTAACATACTTCATTGGCGGAGGAACAACCCATCTTTAGTGTACCCGACTTCAAGTCCAAGAAAGTGCTTAAGCTCTCCAAGTTCTTTCATTTGAAACCGGACTGATAAGTTCCTCTTGACTTGTCGAACTTCTTTGTCATCATCTCCGGTGATGATGAGATCATCAACATATACCAACACGATCATTACTTTGTTATTTTGATACTTGATGAACAAACTTGAGTCGGAAGGAGCCATAGAGAATCCACTATGAGTCAAGAACTCGCAATTTTTCCGTACTGCCCTTGGCGCTGCTTTCAATCCATATAACGCCTTTCTTAACTTGCACACGTATTTAGGATGAGTCGTACTCTCGAAGCCTTTTGGTTGCTCCATGTATATGTCTCGATCGATCTCGCCATGTAGGAAGGCGTTCTTCACATCCATTTGCCATAGCTTCCAAGACTTACTAGCTGCTAGGGCCAGTAAAACTCGTACTGTAGTTATCTTCACCACCGGGCTAAACGTCTCATCATAGTCTAAGCCATATTGTTGTGAGAAACCTCGAGCAACTAATCGAGCTTTATGTCTTTCTATGGATCCGTCTTGTCGTGTTTTCACCTTGTAAACCCATTTGCGAGATATTCGTTTTACTCCTTCCGGAAGAGGAACAAGTTCCCAAGTCTGGTTTTGCTTAAGCGCTTGAATTTCCTCTTTCATAGCCTGGATCCATTCACCCTTTTTAGACGCCTTCTCATAGCTTGAAGGCTCCATAGTTGCAGTATCATCAATCAATCGTCGCAATGTTAGCATACTTAGGATTTGGTTTCTCCGCCGAGATGATCTCCTAAGTTGTTGTTCATGATGATCAACTTCCTTCATCTCCGGTGTTGGACTTTCGATACTACTATATTCCATCTCTTGAGTTGCTGCCGATTTCTCTTGACTATCATCATTTACTTTCAGAGTGCATAACTCTTCTCCAGTCTTTTCTCGTATTTTCTCTTCTAGAATAGGTGAGTCAGGAAGCTCCTCATCTTGAGATGACCACCAAGAAGATGCTTCATCGAATACAACATTTCTTGACACCATACATCGATTCGTTCTTGGGTCACAACACTTCCATCCTTTTCTTTCCTCATCGTATCCCAAGAAGATGCATCTGATTGCTTTCTTGTCAAATTTTCTTCGTAGCTCATCTGGGACGAATACGTAATAGACACAACCAAATACTTTGAAATGACTTACAGTTGGTTTCTCTCTTTTGAGTTTCTGATATGGTGAGATGAATCCAAGCTTTGCTTGTGGTAGCCGATTGATCACATGGGTCGCAGTCTTCATGCATTCGCGCCAAAAACGGGTCGGACATTCTTTGCATGTATCATACTCCGACATGTCTCAGCTAAATGTCGATTCTTTCTTTCAGCTACCCCGTTTTGTTGCGGCGTTCTCGGACAAGTCAACTGCCGGCGAATATTATTTTGCTTTAGATATTCCGAGAACTCGGTGGATGTATACTCACCTCCATTATCTCAGACGTAGACAACGTACTTTTTAAGGAAAGTCCGCTTCTACTTTACATTTGAATTCCTTGAACTTCTCCAAAGCTTGGGATTTCTCCTTCATGAAATCCACCCACGTATATCTTGAGAAATCATCAATGAAGGTGATCATATATTTTGCTCCTCCGATCGACCGCTGCTTTACTGGTCCAAAAACATCTGAATGAATCAACTCAAGTGGTGTCTTTGCTCGGTATCTCGACTCCTTATATGGGAGTTGATGCGCTTTTCCATACTGGCATCCGGCGCAAACCGTGTCGTCCCGACATTCCAACTTAGGAAGTCCTTTGAGCATAGACTCTTTCATCATGACCTTAAGTCTCTTATAACTGACATGTCCCAGACGTGCATGCCATAGATCAGCTGTATCATTTTTCCTGGTTTTCTCTACATATGTTGCTTTAGCAGTCAGTACATATACCGACTCCTTCTTTTCACCTTCTAGGATTGGAGTCCCAACGACTCTAAGATCACAATAAACCTTCACATCTTGTGGACTGAACAATACATAATTACCTGACTCTGTGAGTTGTGATACTGACAAGAGATTTTTCTTCATTCCATCAACATGCATCACATTTTGCAGTATCACTGGCTGAGAATTTGAGCTTGGCGTGATCAATGTTTCTTTAATGTGTCTAATTGGAAGCTTAGTGTTATCCACCGTTACGACAACACGACCTCCTTTGTATTCTGTCATACTTTGAAGTCTTTCTTTATCACCGGTCATATGATTGCCAGCTCCTGAGTCAACGATCCACAGATTGTGAAAGTTAACACGCCCAATATCACTTGTCATAGTTGCTGCACAAGTTACTTGGTCTTCTTCTTTCACCATAGTAGTGTCAATATTTTCTTGCTCGGACTTCAACCCTGAGAAAGATGCGTGGACATCCCACTCTGTTTCACTTTGATCATCTCGGTATCTCAAGTGGCGGCGTTTCCTTCAACTTGTCTCTTCTTGAATCTTCAATCTCTTGCAAAATGTCCTTTTGCCACAATTGAAGCAAGCATTTTGTTGCTTGTGAAAGCGCTTTGTCTCCTCCTCAGGTCTATCATTACTTTTCTTATTATCATGTCTCTTCTCTTCACTCCTCTTTTGGTAACTCCGTCCTTCGTCCTTTTGTTGTTTTCCATCATATTGTCTTTTGAATCCTTTATTGTTATATCTGTTTGATTTTCCTCTTGCTTGACTTGCATATAGTGCCTCTTCTTCCGATTTTATCACTACGCCTGCCATTTGCTTAGCCAGCGACTCCTGGTCCGCTAATAAATTTTCCAGCTCATCAATGGTTGGTTGTGTGGCCCAACCTTGTATTGCCGTTGTGAAACTTCGATACTCGGGTTTTAAACCATGTATCAATATTCTTCTCATCCGAGACTCACCAATTTTGGACTCGGATCTAATTCGAAATCTCATAACACGTAGATTTTACCTTGGTGAAATAATCTCGATTGATAGATTTCCGGGTGAGCGACATCAACTCATTCTCCAAAGATTTGCAAAGCGCGAAATGTTCTTCCTCGAAAAACGACTAGCCAACGTGTCCCATGCTTCCTTTGGCGTGGTGGATTTCTGGATATGCTCAATCATCTCATCTTCGATTGATGTCTTTATAGCAAACATGGCTTTCGCAGCTTTCACCTTCCATTTACGCAAAGCTGATGTCGGTCAAGTTATAAAAAATAACTCGATACCTAAATAACACACTAGCAAGAGAACTAGGTTCAATCGCAAAGATAGTTAGATAGAGTCGAGGTCGATCCCACAGAGACTCGGCTTAAACGAAATATAACTTAACAGATTAAAAGCAAATAAAGGGTGGTCTACGACCAACAAATAACGCAGAAAATAAGATTGACACAATAGAAAAACAAAACCAACAAAAGACACAACGACACTAAGACACTTGTTTTTATAGGTTTTGATAAATAATTGACAAATGGTATTGATAACGCTAGTAGTAATTACTCCCCCATGCTATGTAGATTGACGACGAGACAAAACAAGACATTTAAGATTAATTATTCTGACTACGGGAGTCATCCCCTAAAATAGATCTAGCTCCGGTTAGGCCATCTAGATCATCGTGTCTCCATTACGTGACTTCACATTTTTAGTCTCCATCTCATATAACTTCTGACACAATTACGAAACTAGGGATGCTGGTATAAACCGTAACCTCATCTAAGCAACATTCCTATGATTAGGCGTACTTCTTAGACACCGATTCAATCTCTCGCCCTAAATAACAATCACTTTTTGGGTCTCATGTTAAATTACGATGACAAATAATTAAGTTGATCAAGTTTAATTACTCGCTTGAATTACAAAGCGAGAGAACCTGACGTAGTCGAAGCCGTTCACGCAGACAAATCAAGAACATCACGCAGATCTTGCTACCAACGAGACATAAGCTCGCCGCCAACAAGCTCGATCTGAACCAGATTTGCTCGTGAAACGCCTTTTACGCCTCGATCTACATAAACATGGGTTCGATAATTAACTACATCACGAAATCAATACACAAAAAGACTACTCCATAACGAAATAAATTAGATCTACGAATAAAGATTGCATAATTGAGTAGACATTACCTCGAAGACGAGCGTGACTCCCACTCTTCGACATTTATCTCTAACCGGAGATTCTAACGACTCCGTAATGAACGAACATAAAATAAAGAAAACAACGAACTATATTGTATTTCTATGGTGTACATATGGCGTGTAGTATGCCCTTTTATTTATAGGTGTTCAAGCTAAATAAGAGATATACTTTAAAATGTCAAACAAATAAGAGATAACTCCCGGCCGATCATTAAAATGTGACATGCGCCCCCCCTAAATGGCGTGTTCAAGTTGGCGCCACCTTTTGATTGGTTGCCGGCTTTTGTCATGCTTATCCGATCTTTATCTTCAATGCATCTTGATTTTCTTGGATTTATCTTGTGATTAAATTCTCCTTTTTGTATTTATCCTCCATAATTATCCACATTCTGCAAAATAATATTTATCCCAAAATAAATCATATTTAAATAATAACGGATAAATATAATAAAAACGGATAAATACCAAATTACATCTTATTAATAGATAAATACCAAGTTATATGGATAAATACCAATTTATATTTTATTAATCACATAACATTAAATAATAACTATAAACGTGTGATTTATCATAAAATATATATTATTCGTCCCGATTTAAGGTCTACGTTGATGACTTTTACGGGTATAATTTGACCGTCATCAACTACCCCCCACTTAGACTTTGATCGTCCCGAACAAAGCATCAATAAGTCATTCCCCAAGACACATTTTCCATGGTCAAATCATACCTATACAAGAAACTCGAGTCAACTCATACCATTTATGCTCATAAGGTACCCATTATTCACTACTCGTCATGAATCGAAGTGATGTGTGCATGTGCATTTGGTTTTTTATATTCGTGGCAAGATTAAAGTTTATGCTAACTTCGAAGTCTTAACCTACCAACATCAGCATTCCCACTTCTTAAGCCTCGCAATGGTTAAAGACATGGTGCAATAAGCAAGAGCGTCATCCATAAGGTTTTTGGACTTGGAGACCGAGAAAATTACTCAAGCCTCTTAAAAATTTGAATATTCTTTTCATATCTTCATATTTTTCAAATACTATCAATCTCAAGGAAGAAAACTTTTTAGAGCATCCCCCTATCTTAGATCATGCATAGCATCGAATATTACCACAAGCGCGGGGCTACTTTGGTAATGTTACTACAAGCCCAGTGTTTGACTCTTTATCAAAACACAGATAATTCTCAAGCTTATTACTCCGCTTAGATGGCTGTAAGATAAGAATACATCAAAGAGATAAATACCGACTCTAGGTCCAGCATAACCAATCATCTACGCAATGTACACATAATTCTTCGATTTATTATGATTTGTGCGGAATTAAATCGATTCAAATTGAGTAAGCAAATAATAAATAACTACTTGCACTAGTTGGCATGAATATCCTTAAATTTACATTCATATAAGTATAAAATGATCATGTAATCATGCAACTTGGTTCCTTCCCTATTAATTCTATGTATAAGAACTCACAATTCTAAGGGTACTTTCAATTTTCACCGTTTCATTCAATCTTTAATTATAACATCATGGCTAAGTCTCCTACCCCCCACTTAAACTTGGCATTGTCCCCAATGACAAAGAAAATGAGATTTTAAGAAAAGACTTAGCTCTGAAACGGCTCTCAAGTAGATGCAGAAATGTAGTTGTAGACCAAGCACGCCGTGGAGAAGCACACAAAAACCTGTTTAAGCAAACCAAACGAAGCTCCACGAAACCGTTAATAACATGTCAATGGAGGTTATAAAATAATGTGGCGAGAATCGATATAGAATATCCAAAACAATTTAAGCCACTTTATTTCATACAACCAACGACATGGAAAACCAAAGAGTTAAAACTATAAAACTCACATGTCGGCTATCAAGGAAAAACCTCGTTTATTCCGAACTTAGAATCGAACTTGGCGAGATGAAAAAAACCTTAGCGAATGTGATGCTACTTTATTCAAACAAAACAAAAACAAAAGATAGTTTTTCGTAAATAGTTCTGAGTTTATAGTCGCCAGCTCGACTTAACTCAACGATGGTTTAAGTATAGGTGGGATCTTCAAGAGTGAAGACTTCCTCCTCCTTTCCTTGACCAAGACCAACATAATGTTTCACACGGTGTCCATTAACCACAAAGGTGGATTGGTCTTTAAGGTTCAATAATTCGACAGCTCCAGAAGGGAAAACCTTACTCACTCTATAAGGGCCATACCATCGTGATTTTAACTTGCCAGAAAGAGTCTCAAACGCGAATTGTAAAGAAGAACCGGATCGCCTTCCTTAAAGGTGCGGTCCAATATCTTTTATCATGAAATTTCTTCGTGCGCTCCTTAAAGATTTTTGCATTCTCATAAGCTTCCAGCACGAAACTCCTCTAGGCGAGTCAACTCTAACAACCTTCTTTCTCCAAATGCTAAACTCTCATCAAAATTCAGCATACGCGTAGCCCACATGGCACGGTGTTCAAGTTCAACCGGTAGATGACATGCTTTACCAAAAACAATCTTATAAGGGGACATACCAATAGCCGCCTTATAAGCAGTCCTGTAAGCCCATAAAGCATCATCTAATCGCAATGACCAATCCTTTCTGGTCGTATTCACGCTTTTCTCCAAAATGCGCTTTATTTCTCGATTTGTAACCTCAACTTGTCCACTTGTTTGAGGGTGATAAGCGATAGCTAACTTGTGTCTAACCCGTGCACTTAATCATCAACTTTTCAAACGGCCTATTACGAAATGGCTTCCATTATCACTTATAATGGCACGAGGGGTTCCAAACCGCCAGTAAAAATATTTTTCTTTAAGAACTTCAAGACAACCTTGGCATCGTTGGTAAGCGAAGCAATGGCCTCAACCCACTTGGACACGTGAGTCGATCGCAACTAAGATATAGCGGTTGGACAAAGACGGCAGTAAAGGTCCCACAAAATCAATACCCCAAACATCAAAGAGTTCCACCTCTAGGATATTCTTCAGTGGCATTTCATTCCTTCTCGAGATATTTCCCGTCATTTGGCAAGAATGACAAGATTTAGCATATTGATGCGCATCTTTGAACAAGGTCGGCCGAGAAAAACCACATTGGAGAACTTTCGCAATGGTCTTGTCTCCTCCATAATGTCCTCCGGCCTCATAAGCGTGGCAATGTCTAAGGATATCATATATTTCTTCTTCCGGTACACATCTCCTAAAGACATTGTCGGATCCTAGCTTAAACAAATAGGGCTCTTCCCAATAATAGTGCCTAAGATCCTTGAAGAATTTCTTTCTTTCTTGGGGGTTGAGATTTGGTGGTAAGTATTTCACGGATAGATAATTCACGAAGTCTTTAAACCATGGTTGTTTCTTCTCCCTAACAACCTCAATACGCGAAGATCTTTGCAAACATAATCATCCTTTTCATGTATGGCCGTGATGGAGAATAGTTGTTCATCAGGAAATGCTTCTCCAATCTCGGTCATTGGTTCTTTATCCTCTATTTGGAGACGGGAAAGATGATCCGCAACCAAATTCTCAGATCCTTTCTTATCACGGATTTCTACATCAAATTCTTGCAATAGTAGAATCCATCTTAATAACCTTGGCTTGGAATCTTGTTTGGCTAAAAGATACTTTAAAGCCGCATGGTCAGTCCAAACAATGACTTTAGATCCTACTAGATAGGATCTGAATTTGTCGAAAGCAAAGATAACAGCTAGAAGTTCTTTCTCAGTAGTTGCATAGTTCCTTTGAGCAGCGTTTAAAGTTCGACTAGCATAGTAGATGGGCCTAAAGATCTTGTCTTTCCTTTGTCCTAAGGCGGCACCTACAATTGTGATCGCTTGCATCGCACATCAACTCAAAAGGTAGATTCCAATCAAAGCAATCGAACGGGTGCAGTAATAAGCATGTTCTTTAACTTATTGAAAGCTCTCATGCACTCGTTAGTAAACACAAATGGCACATCCTTGGCCAATAACTCAGTAAGAGGTCGAGAGATTAAGGAAAAATCCTTCACAAACCGACGATAGAATCCTGCGTGGCCAAGAAAACCTCGCAATGTCTTAAGATTGGTTGGTGGAGGTAGTTTTTCAATCACCTCTACTTTCGCTCTATCCACCTCTATACCGTTCTTTGAAATACGGTGGCCAAGTACTATACCTTCAGTAACCATCAGATGACATTTTTCCCAGTTAAGCACCAGATTCGTCTCCTCGCATCTCTTCAACACTCTTGCCGATCGTGAGACATGAATCAAATCATCTCCAAATACGGAGAAGTCATCCATAAAGATCTCCAGAAATCTTCAACCATATCGGCAAATAGAAATCATGCATCTTTGAACGCTATTTGGTGCGTTGCACAAACCAAAGGCATTCTATTGTGCGAAGGTTCCATATGGACATGTAAAGGTGGTCTTCTCACGATCCTCGGGTGAGATATGAATTTGATAGTATCCGAGTAACCGTCAAGAAAGCAATAAAATGCATGTCCACTCGGTCTCTCAGCATTTGGTCAATGAAGGAAGAAGAGGAAGTGATCCTTACGAGTTGCATCATTCGGTTTCTAAAGTCAATGCATACTCTATGACCAATGAATGAGTCTAACAGAATTAACTCGCTTTAACTCATTGGCTTGTACCAGTAAAACCTCCCTTCTTCGAACTACGTGGATCGGGCTAACCCATTCACTATCGAGAGATAGGAAAGATGATCCCCATTTCCAACATCTTAATAATTTCATCCCTAACCACGCCCTTCAATTGTGGAGTTAGCCTTCTTTGGGGTTGTACAACCGCTTTCTTTGCGTGATCGACGGAGATTTTATGCATGCAAACACTCGGACTAATGCCTTTGATGTCGCCTATAGTCCATCCAAATGCTCCGCGATACTCTCTCAACACTCTCATCGCCTTTTCTTCTTGCATTTCACTCAAGGCGTAAGAAATAATAAGCGGCAAGGTCTCATCTTGAAGGAACACATACTTCAAATGTGCAGGCAGAGGCTTCAATGTCGATTGGTAGGTGGTTCTTCTAACGAGGTCTTTAACTTTTGACCGCTTAGCTTAAGTTCAAAGTACTTATGCCATGTTGGTCTGCGTGATAGTACTTCTCAACCTCGGTAGATTTCATCTCTTCAACATGTATAGGTGTACCTCTACTACATCCCGGCCATACCACTTTCTCTTCCTCACTCCTTTCATATGGCACTTCATCCTCTAACTCTAGGGTAGCCTCGAGGAAATCCTTAATATCCTCATATGTTGGAAGTCATTGACAAGTTTGTCAACGTAATCCAACATGAAACATGCATCCTCTTCATCATCGGGTGTTTTCATAGTATCAAGCACGTTGAATGCTATTTGATCTCCATTTACTCTTAACACCAACTCTCCTTTGTAAACATCGATAAGCGTCCTACTAGTGGCCATAAAAGGTCTTCCTAAAATTAGTGGCACTTCAGAGTTAGCTTCCATATCCAAAGACAACAAAGTCGACAGGAAACACAAATTTCTCAACTCTTACTAGCACATCTTCAACCACTCCACAAGGTTCCTTAACCGAACGATCAGCTAATTGCAAAGTAATTGAAGTCTTTTTAAGGTCCTTCATACCTAGCTTTTGAAAAATGGATAGAGGCATCAGATTTACGCTCGCTCCTAGATCACACAAGGCTTTGTTCAAACATACGTTACCTATGGTGCAGGGGATGAGAAAACTTCCAGGATCCTTGCACTTAGCGGGTAACTTATGTTGAAGAATGGCTGAGCACTCCTCATTTAGGCAAATGGTCTCTAAATCTAAGAGTTTCCTCTTAGTAGAGACAGCTTCTTTCAAGAACTTTGTGTACTCAGGCATCTCGGCCAGTGCTTCAACTAGAGGTATATTGATGTGTAGCTTTCTAAAAATATCAATGAACTTCTTATACCTCTTGTTATCAACCCGAGGCTTAGGTTTGGGTGGAGGATAAGGTAAGGTTGAAGGATCGACATCGGTGAAAATAGGATACTTATTATTATAAAGCTCAACTCTAGGGCCAAGAGGTTCCTTATAGGTTTCTTGCTCGAGCAAGGTTCCGTATGTTTGCTTCCTTGCGTGGCTCACCATCCTTACTTTCTACGAATTTCTCTTTCTCTTTCAAAGATGGTGGAGTTACTTCTTTCCCACTTCTAGTCATGATCGCATTCAAATCCTTAGGGTTCTTGTCCGTATTGCTTGGCAATCCTCCGGAGGTCTAGTTGAGACTTGCTCAACTAATTGTCCTATTTGGTGAGTGAGATTTTGGACTATGGCTTCTTGATTGGTCACCTTAGCATCGGTCTTCCGACAATATTGGCTAAAGTTAGTGGCTAAATCACCATTGATTTTGAAAGTTGTCCCATATTGTCGATGAATGACATTACTCGCTTTTTCTATCGCACTTTCCCAACCAAAAGTTTTAGTTTGTCTTTGTGGTGCATAAGTGGTAGGCGGTTTAGGCCTTTCTCCTGCATTAATGTCGCTATATCGGAATCCAGGATGGTTATGATTAGGCTTGTACCCTCCCCCCGATATAACCGGCTTCTTCCGTACCCGCAGATTCTCACTTTGAGGTGTCACCTCAATTTCGATCCCTTTCTCTACTCTTGCCATCCTCTCTTGCATGCCATCTACCTTCTGTTGATAATGCATAGCTTGTTCTAAGATTTTGGTAGATGCATTATCATCAAATATGTCAGTGCCATCTTCACAATAGCTATGTCATTGCCTCCCATTGACTATTCATTGCTATTTGCTCCATCTTTCCTTGTGCCTCCTCGGAGATAAAGAACAAACGCCTCCATTCTTTTTGAGGCGTCTACTCTAATTTTCTCGCCTCTCAATCCATGGTAAAAGTTTGCATTAAAAGCCAAAGAGAGATATCATGATGAGGACACTTCCTCATAGCTTCCTTAAAACGTTCTCGAGCTTGATCAAAACTCTCCCCAGGTTGTTGCTTAAATCCTAAGATGTCTTGGCGTAACTTAAAAGTTTTTCCTAAGGAAAATACTTATTCATGAATTTCTCAAACAATTGTTCCCAAGTAGTGATAGATCCAACCTCTAAAGAGAGAAGCCATTGCTTAGCTTTATCTTTCAAAGTGAAAGGGAAAAGCTTAAGACGAATGTTCCTCCGGGATTAATTACGGTTTCACAAAGCTAACGATTTCCAAGAAATTTGTCACGTGAACACCGGGATCCTCGTTTTGGACTCCATGAAAAGTGGAATAGTTAGTCACCATTTGGATCACATTAGGCCTAGGGTGATAGACTTCCGCGACATCTTGCGGTGTGCTACGATAAGCGAGGATGAATTGCTCAATAGTGGGCGTTGCATAACTTTGCAAAGTGCGCCTCGCTCCTTGAACTAGGGCTTGGTTTCCATTATTAGCATTAAGATTGTTTGCATTATTAGCATTATTGATAATAGGATTAGGTACTGGTTTGGATTGACAGAATGTCTCGCCATTTCTGTTTCGATTCGTAATGCTCGAGTGATCGGTGGTATGTCCTTCTCCCACCCGTGCTCGCTTTCCTCAAGTTTTGGATCCTCTTCTCCTTGCTTAGCCAGCCTTCCTAGCTAACTTCTGTTTCGCCTTGCAAATTTCTATTCGAGGATTATAAGGCTCAAGTGGTTCCTTCGATTTCCGAGTAGCGTACTATAAAATAAAAAAACAATAAAACAATTAAAAACTCTAAAGGCTAGGCCTTTAATTAGACTAAATAATAAAAATGAAATTAAAACAGACTCTATTCACAATATTTACGAATTTACTTTTAATAAAATAAGCTATATTTAATTTAATGACACGAGTCCCCGGCAACGGCGCCAAAAACTTGATGTCGGTCAAGTTATAAAAAATAACTCGATACCTAAATAACACACTAGCAAGAGAACTAGGTTCAATCGCAGTATAGTTAGATAGAGTCGAGGTCGATCCCACAGAGACTCGGCTTAAACGAAATATAACTTAACAGATTAAAAGCAAATAAAGGGTGGTCTACGACCAACAAATAACGCAGAAAATAAGATTGACACAATAGAAAAACAAAACCAACAAAAGACACAACGACACTAAGACACTTGTTTTTATAGGTTTTGATAAATAATTGACAAATGGTATTGATAACGCTAGTAGTAATTACTCCCCCATGCTATGTAGATTGACGACGAGACAAAACAAGACATTTAAGATTAATTATTCGACTACGGAGTCATCCCCTAAAAATAGATCTAGCTCCGGTTAGGCCATCTAGATCATCGTGTCTCCATTACGTGACTTCACATTTTTAGTCTCCATCTCATATAACTTCGACACAATTATGAAACTAGGGATGCCGGTATAAACCGTAACCTCATCTAAGCAACATTCCTATGATTAGGGTATTCTTAGACACCGATTCAATCTCTGTCCCAAATAACAATCACTTTTTGGGTCTCATGTTAAATTACGATGACAAATAATTAAGTTGATCAAGTTTAATTACTCGCTTTGAATTACAAAGCAGAGAACCTGGACGTAGTCGGCCGTTCACGAGACAAATCAAGAACATCACGAGATCTTGCTACCAACGAGACATAAGCTCGCGCCAACAAGCTCAGATCGAACCAGATTTGCTCGTGAAAAGCGTCTTTTACGCCTCGAGATCTACATAAACATGGGTTCGATAATTAACTACATCACGAAATCAATACACAAAAAGACTACTCCATAACGAAATAAATTAGATCTACGAATAAAGATTGCATAATTGAGTAGACATTACCCTCGAAGACGAGCGTGACTCCCACTCTTCGATACGATCTCTAACCGGAGATTCTAACGACTCCGTAATGAACGAACATAAAATAAAGAAAACAACGAACTATATTGAAAATATTGTATTTCTATGGTGTACATATGGCGTGTAGTATGCCCCTTTATTTATAGGTGTTCAAGCTAAATAAGAGATATACTTTAAAATGTCAAACAAATAAGAGATAACTCCCGGCCGATCATTAAAATGTGACATGCGCCCCCCCTAAATGGCGTGTTCAAGTTGGCGCCACCTTTTGATTGGTTGCCGGCTTTTGTCATGCTTATCCGATCTTTATCTTCAATGCATCTTGATTTTCTTGGATTTATCTTGTGATTAAATTCTCCTTTTTGTATTTATCCTCCATAATTATCCACATTCTGCAAAATAATATTTATCCCAAAATAAATCATATTTAAATAATAACGGATAAATATAATAAAAACGGATAAATACCAAATTACATCTTATTAATAGATAAATACCAAGTTATATGGATAAATACCAATTTATATTTTATTAATCACATAACATTAAATAATAACTATAAACGTGTGATTTATCATAAAATATATATTATTCGTCCCGATTTAAGGTCTACGTTGATGACTTTTACGGGTATAATTTGACCGTCATCAAAAGCCGTGGCATCTGTTGAAGCGGGCGGCGTTGCGTCACTTCCGGTGACATACTCCAACAAATCTTGGCTCTCTAGGTATGACACCATACACGATTGCCATGTGCTATAATTGTGATTATTTAATTTTTTAATATTACTCACCGAAAAATCCGCCATCGTGACTTAGTTTTGTTGCACTGTCAAACACTAAGTAAGCTAGGTCCCAGACTAAACAGCTCCACAGTCCCGAACTGCGCACGAACAAGAATCGTTGAGTGATTCTTCTCAAACAGTGAATAATATCCTCCGACCTTTTACTCCGGCAGAGTGACGCGCGTCGTTGGTCCCCGACCAAATATCACCACCACAAAAACTACGCCCGATCGACAAGGCTCCGATACCACTTGTTGTGTTGTGTGCGCGCAGTCCAAACACTTGGAATATAGAACTTGATATTTTATTGATACACAAAATATACAACAAATGGGACACTTGAAAAATACAAGAAGAGAAGCAACTAGAAAGTGTTTGATGTGGAGACTCACTTCACAACTTGGGTGTGTTGTGTTGTTGGCCTAAGTTACAACTCCTATTTATAGGAAAGGTAAGAATATCCTAGAAAAAGTGGTAGATCATTCTAGAGAATATGCACACTAGATCTTTCTAGGCAAAGTGTGCATTAGATATTTATCTAAGTATTTTTTAGAATTCTAGACTATTCTCTAAGGAAATAATTTCTAGATTTTTCTCATGTACTAGTTGTAGAATAATCTAGAAGTCATTGACTTCTAACAGAACAAGTGTAGAACTTCCCGGAGTAGACGGTGGGTGATCGATCTATCGACAATGGAATGGTACTAAGAGATGAGAAAACCAATGGATCAAGAAGAACTTCTTTTTCAATATTTGATTCAAGGTATGTTTGGGGAAGATTCGAAAAACTTTTGTAGACATTCCCGATCGAGCCCACCATAGATTCACTTTTAAGAAGGTTTATGGCTTTGCCGATTGGCAAAGCAAGCAAGAAGAAAATGAAATCGACAAAGTCTTTTGAAGCTTCTGCAAAGACTAATTTGTTTGTTTTTGTATCAATCATTAGCTTCTGCAAAGACTAATTTTTTTTTGAATCTGTTTGCTTGCCATATTGTATCTGAAGAAAGGAATAACCTTACAGTTTTACTTATTTCACTTTAGTCTGTTTCTGTTATATATATATATATACACTTCCTCGTCTCAATTGCATGTACTAGTAGTTTTGAAAAGGCATTTTTCCATTAACGAAGTCTTTGCAATCTCTCCATCTTCCATTTCAATTACTTTCGTTTCGTGTGCGTCCTTGGATTAAATCAAAATGCCAATAAATCAATAATTTTCTTTACGCGCGGTGATGAGAATTTCCTCCTGTATATATAATAAGCATGTGTTTCTGGAAAAACGATTGCGTTTCACATTTCAAAATTTCATTTTATTTACTCCAAAGAAAGCACAGAAAGCGAAGGGATCGATTTGAAATTGAAGATACAGAGAATGTAGCTATATACAGTACAGTACATTCTGTAGTATATATAGTAGTGATTCCATGATTTGTTGTTTTCTGTTCTACCTAAAAACAGAGCTTCTTTTCACTTTAGAGAAAGTATGGCAACAAATGAAATGACTATCAAACTCATGATTGATCCTAACTCAAACACATTAATATTTGCAGAAGCTTCAAAAGATTTTGTCGATTTCCTAATCTTTTTAGTTTCTTTACCGATTGGCACTGCTACAAAGCTTCTTACTAGTGAAAGCGGGTCTATGGTGGGCTCGATCGGAAATATCTATACAAGTGTTACGAATTTTGATGAAACTTACCTACAACCAAATGTTGACAAAAACGTTATTCTCAATCCAATGATTTCTTCATATGTTAATAATGTTCCTCTATCTGCAACGACCCGATCATCCATAAACTCCTCCCGGAAGTTCTACACTTGCTGGGATCCCAAATGCAGAAAAAATATCACCAACGTATTTAATGGTGTTCCATGTCCTGGTTGTTATGGAATTATGAGCCAAGAGGTCAAATTTATCGACAAAGATTTGGATGGTTACGTTTAATGTCACTAAACTTGAAGAGAGGAAGGTTAAAATCGGAACCACTAGAGCATTGGAGCTGTTGAATGCGTCTTTACATTCAACCACAGTCCTAACTGATGTGTTTCTTAAGAGGAAGTATAGAAAACAACCAGGTATATATAAAAATCTAAGACTTTGTTGATTTTAACTCAAATTCTTTTTTATGATCTTTATGCACTCAATTATCATTCTACTCAATTTGTAACGTCTTTAATGAAATATTAGTGTTTTGAACAAATTTGAGATTTATTTTTCTTAATTCCATTGGTGATGGGCCCCACTTGATGTATTTCATGCCCATTAGAGAAAAAAAAAAACTAATACATATTCTTGATATATGACGTATTCCATATATCACTTGACCGGTAAGTGACGTATCTATAAAATCAGACTCGAAGTATTATAGATCGATTTTTCCAAAGAACAACTCCATCCAGGGAGAGAGGATCCAAAATAGATCGGAGGCTGGGTGGCTACCCACGGGAGGTGGAGGGGAAAGCCGTAGAGAGTGGAGGAATACAGGATCGCCGGAGGTGAGCCCCAAATCAGGGAGATGAACCCTAGTATAGGGAGGCTGTTGCACCGTCACTATTTATTAATGCATCGATCTCAGTGGGGCATTTCCCCATCCCCTACTAAGAGGTTGTGCATCCGCCCCGGGTTACGTGGTGGGATAAATCATCCCACATCGATTAATTAGTTGAAGAAGCATACATGACTTTAGTATATAACTAGCATTTGGTCTTTTATTTTTTATGGACCACATATGTCAAACTTCTATAAATTATAGTATTACTAGTAAGAAACATGTGCGATGCACGAAGAACGTTAAATTTAAAAGGTAAACATCGAAGAAAAATAATATGTTATGAAAAAATGTTGTGTTTAAACATATAAAAAGCACATTGATATGTCCAAGTTCCAAAGCACATTGGCATCACAGATCAGTTACTACTTCTCATAAGAACTTTTATATCAATGATAAGAGATTTCAATATTGAACCTAGGTAAAACAGTGAGATAGCTATGGAACAATAAATAAGGATTGGGGCAAAATATACAAAGTCAAAATATACAAAGGGGCGAATCAACATTTCTCAACATTCATCTTTTTTCTTTACTTAAACATCTTTTTCTTAGCTTAAACATTTCTCCACATTCATCTTTTTCTTTTAATAAGGAATTGCAAGAGTAAAAGACTACAACAACAACACACATCATCAGTGAGTCTCAGTTTTCCCAAAGTTGCCAATTGTTTATGATGCTTGCGAATTCTGTACATCACGACAATAAGCCAAAATATGATCCAAAGTTAGCTGCACAAATCAAATTAAGGTCATTTACATAGTTCCATCATGAGGAAAGCACATTTGAGGCCAGAACCAGTGCTAGATAGTGCATTCATCTTTTGTTAGTAATATCATCCGCAACGGAAGCGATTTAAGGATCTAGATCTATAAATTACACGTAATTAAATAATTAGATCTATGTCTACAAAGGAGTTGTAGATCATACCTCTTGGATCTCAAAATCCAAGTAGAAGAACCGCAAACAAAAGATGGTGTGAAGAGCACCACGATCTTCTGTACGTGTGATCCAAGCAACTCCCGGTGGAAGGAAATCCTCGACTCGAATCCTCCCGATATGCTACGTGGAAAACCTCCAAGATTTTCCCTCTTTTTCCCCCATGGCCGCATTTTATTCTTTCTCTCTCTAAGAGATGAAAGTCGAAATTTATGTGTGTGTTTAGGCTTGGGAGAACTCTCTTTATATAGGAGAGTAATCCTTGTCCTTCAAAGATTTTATTTTGCAAATAAATAAATCCAATAAATAAAAGATAATCCCAAAATATTCTAGAACAAATCTAAAATAATATTTATCTTTATTTTTTACCATAAATATTTATCCAATAAATATTTTGTGCACATGTCATATTAATCACAAGAAAACAATTTCTTGTTCCGTAAATCAATGTGGAGGCCAAAAATTATAGCTTGTGACCTAGTCACAATAATTTCGACTAACACACTAAATTGGGCCAAGATTATGAAAAATGTCTTTTTCACATATTTAATTATTTAGCCCACTAATTTAATAGTCCACTAAACAATTATTTCACATATCGTTTTAATTAAAGTCCAATAAGAACTAAATTAATATTATCAGGACTCGACGTCCGAGAATAGCTATGCTATATTGGAGGCACGTCGGGGACTATGGACTAATAATCGCGGCTCCGATAAATCAAATAAATAATAATCTTACGAAACGTAATAATTATATTCGATAAATCAATCACGGAATATGCCACCATAATCCCGTGATCGCACTCCTCCGATTATGAGATTATATTTATCTCCTCACGAGAATGATAATAAGTGTCCATTGATATAATCATTACATATGGATTAATCCTCCATGATCGTTTCTTTCTAAATCGGGAGTTACCGTTAACCCTTTTAGAACCTCTTATCCTTATTTACCATTAACCCCTAGTGATCAATTAATTCATACAACTCACTGGTAGCTAATCAGTGTAATATGAACTCCATGGATCGATCAATTTCTAGGATTAACAAATAAGGGAACCGTGTATCTACTTCCAGAAATGGAAGGAATGGATTCCGTATCTGTGATAACACAGACTAATCACTCAATCCAGTACAATGCCAAGATGGGGTAATTCAGATCATAGACTCAGTGTAATCCTTAACCGTCAAGTCAAACCTCATACTGATTCAAGCCGTTGACTGTGATCACCTCAGGATTAAGATATATCCATAAATAAGATCATCGATTGATTTGATAAGACTTCTCGATTACGGAATTATATCGTGAACTCTAATCAAATCGGTCCAAATTTCTATATATGATATATCTATCATATATAAATGCCCCACTAGGTTCTTTTAACCGAAAGTCCGGATAAGACAATCACACCTATTGTGTTCTGGGCGCATTAATAGCACGTTAAAGGAGAGACCCGATACTCTCGATTAACTTCACTACGGGCTAATTGTATTTTAAGTACATCTTCACTAACTCAATCCTCCCGTGTATATCCCATACACTGAGTTAAGTGATTACATAAACGATATATACTTTTGGGTTTTCTGTAGTGTAAATACTATTGTCACATCGGTGAATATGAGAATAATAAATATGAATAATAATGTCAATTCATTCATTAAATAAAACAATTACAAAATTGTCTTTCAGGCATAACACCTAACAATCTCCCACTTGCACGAAAGCATGTGATTAATTGTTTTAGAGCACACCCTATTATTTAAAATACAACAAACTACATCTCCCACTTGCTCTAAAGCAATGGAGACCCATCCCGTATTCTAGTACCCATTAAGCATATCATAACCATTGCAGATGACAAAGTACACTCCGAGTGTGCCGTCGTAGGATAGGTCAGTGACTCGGGGAGTACCTACAACTAAATATCATGGGTCTTAATGATTACTCAGGTTGTCGGATCGAGACGATCCGTAGAATCGAAACGTTACCGGTCCATCTAATCATGTGGTACTTTCCCAATATGCTTTTGACCTCTAGTGATTTCGAAAATCCTTATGAGCTACCCCATCATCGTTTGCACAATGATGTGGTATCGGCTTCCAAATCTAGAATCACTCCCAGATATGAAAAGGAAATCCTTAAGCTATATCGCCTCTCTAGCTACTACAAAAGCCGCTAATCACCCAACTACAAAAGTCGAGTTGGCATTACTGGATTCCTCCAGGCAATAGCTTCAACACAAGAGTAAACACTGAGCCCAAGATCGACTTAACGATCATCCTCAATCTGACTTAAAATCAAAATCAGTGTATCACACATATCCAAGTTCACACATGAATATAACCGCATATTATTCCTCGTTCTCTTCAAAATACTAAAGGACATACTAAACTTGCTTTGTTAACCGCCGAATCTAAGATTCGATCAAAGTTGACGTTCAATAACCTGACCATCTCTTACTAGAAAGAGAATCTATCCCATTTCTCTTGATCCGAAGATTTGAGAGTCATTCCCGAGGCATAGGGTAGAACTTCCTCGTTGAATGTTGCATACACAGATGCATCATCTTAACCAATAAGATGGATGGGAAACCAAAGGATCGATTCTAATGAATTCGACCGAGTCAAACCCTTTTAGGATGTTGTCCAAATCTCTCATTGCAGAGAATTGTGGCATTGTCGGTTTCGATTGCAGAGATAACACACCCATGTTGATTCCAACTGCAAGGTTATCCTTCACAAACACTAATATATGTGTATATTCACTACTGTACTAAAATTGATATCCAGTCTACAAAAGACATATCAATATTCTGGTCAAATCCACATATTGTAGAAATATATGACTTCCAGTGACCGAGAGGTTTGCTTTTTATCCACAAAGGACATAAGCCTTGACAGTCATCCTGTCATAAGTTCATAAGGCAATACCCTTCTGAAGAGAGTTTGAGAATGTGTTAACACAAGAGTAAACTTCAACTTAGTTTATTCATTGATATGAGAGGTGTATAAATAGATACAATTGAGAGAGACTAGCACTAGCTTGGGCGGCCACTTGAGTATGTAGATGTGGGCGGCAAGCATGCAAAAGTAAAAGTAAAAGCTATGTCTATGACATATTAATTGTGTCTATGACATAAAGTAAACTAGAGTTTGACATATTAATTGTTTATATGTATCACAATTAATATGTCTTTTATAATTAAATAAAGTGTACAAAATATCCTCAGACAATTTACGAGGTCATTGGGCACCTGCTAAACTTCAATGAGACTCATCAATCTGGCCAAGTAATCTTTGTAATATTTCCACACCCCTCAAATCTGGGTCAGATATGTTGATGCAACCAAGTTTGCTACTAAGTCTCACCGAACATAAGAGGGGAATAGCCTTGGTAAGAATATCGGACGTCGATCTGTGAGGAACATATACCGGAGTTGAATCATCCTGGCATCAATCTTTTCCTTCGTAAAGTGTCTGTCAATATCCACATGCTTGGTTTTATCATGATGGATGGGATCTTCACCATGCATAAGGTGAATTATTATCACAACATAGTGTGATAGGTTCTTTGAGAAGGTTCTTTGAAGTTCGATCCAAGACCACTTTTTAGCCATAGAGCTTCACAAATGCCAAGTACAAGTGCCCTAAGTTCAAATTTTCAAGATCGCTTCTTGACACAAAAGAGGTTGTTTCTTGCTTCTCCAAGTAACCAGTTCCCCATACATATGAGCAATAGCTTTGTGGTAGATCGTCATCAATGTGACATCCAAATTTCAATCAAGATCGGTGTAGACCTTGATTGATCTATCAAGGTAGACTTGGTGAAGTGCGGGCCTTGGCCAGAGTGGACTTTAAATATCTCAAGATCCTATTCACAAGATCCCAATGTTGCTCAAGAGGGCGGTGCATGAACCGATCGACCAGACTAACCCCATATGCAATATCGGGCCTTGTGTGAGAAAGGTAGATGAGTTTACCTACAAGCCTTTGATATTGTTCTTTTTCGACAAAGAATGTCACCATGCAATGAAGGTGTTACTGGGGTCTCACTGGGGATACAAAGAGTTTGCATCCCAAAGATGCCGCTTTTCCTTCAAAGCAGATCTAGTACATACTTCCTTTGAGAGATTGAAATGCCTTTACCGTTTCTAGCTATTTCCATACCAAGAAAGTATTTTAGGGAGCCCAGATCTTTAACTTGGAATACCTTTGCCAGTAGAGTCTTTAAATTTTGAATCTCAGTAGAGTCATCTCCAGTAAGGATGATATCATCCACATATACAATAAGAATAGACCTTCTCTGGTTGGTTGTCTTGATGAACATAGTGTGATCTGAGTTGCATTGATGATATCCAGCAGCTTTGACCACAGTAGTAAGTTTCCCAAACCAGGCTCTTGGGGATTGCTTCAGGCCATATAGAGATTTCCTGAGTTTGCATACCTTGCCCTGAGTGTAGGGATTGACAAAACCAGGAGGTACATTCATATAGACTTCCTCAGTGAGATCACCATTGAGAAAAGCATTTTTGATATCCAATTGGTGTAGAGGCCACCCGGTTGGACAAATTAGAGAGATCGAAACCCTGACAAAGGTTGAGTTTTGCCACTGGTGCAAAAGTTTCCTTATAGTCAATACCATAAGTTTGAGTGAATCCCTTGCTACCAATCTGGCTTTGTACTTGTCAATTGTACCATCAGCATTGTATTTGATAGTGAATAACCATCTTGCAGCTAACTGTCTTCTTGTCTTTGGGAAGAGTTGTGAGGTCCCAAGTATGATTATCCAGAGAGGCGCTCATCTCGCTTTAACAAAGACCCTTCCACTTATCATTTTGAAGGGCCTCCTGAATATTTCTAGGGATAGAGTGAGAGTCCAGTCCTGTGTAAACATGGCAAAGGCAGAGACAACCGATCATAAGATAAATAAGTATGAATAGAATGATCGGTGCATGATCTTTTCCTTTCCTTAGAGCAATAGATGCATCATCAATGTCGATGAAGCTGCGAGGATCTGCAGATTGCCGAGTGTCGATGGGCTCGTGGATCGCAGGCTCTGAGTCGATCGGTTGTTGGGGATCGGTGAGTTTCTTTGTGAGTCAAGAGGGTACTCTGGGGTTCATCTCCGAGGATCGATGAGTTCTTTGAGGTTAAGAGTTTGCTGAAGGATGGGGTTTAGGTCAATTTCTATCAGGTTTCCATCAGTGACTGCCTCAGGGGACTTGCTATAGTAGGGAGTCCTTTCAAAAAATTTTACATCCATAGAATTGTAAAATCTCTTTTCAGAAGGAGAGTAGCACTTGTAACCTTTCCTGTCCTTTGCATATCCTAGGAAAATGCACTTGTGAGCTTTGGGATCAAGTTTGCTTCTGTGTTGGGCATGGACATGACAAACACAAGACAACCAAAGATTTTTGGAGGTAATCGGGAAATAAGATGGGGCGGGAGTGTGTCCAGTGAGGGTTTTGATAGGAGTTTTGAAGCCTAGTACCTGCTGGGAAGTCTGATGATTAAGTATGTGGAAGTCAATATGGCTTCACCCCACATATATTTTGGAACATTCGTGGTAAACATAATAGACCTAGCCATTTCAAGCGGATGCTGTTTTTCTCTCAAGAACCCCATTTTGGCTTGAGGGGTTTCAACACAACTACTGATATGGACAATCCTTTTATCCATCAAGAAATTACGAGATGAGACTCATAATATTCAAGAGCATTGTCGGTCTTGAAGATTTTGATCTTAGTGTCAAACTGAGTGGAGACCATGTTGTAAAATTCTTGAAAGATGGGTCCAACTTCGGACTTATCCTTCATTAAAAATAACCAAGTGGTTACGGTGTGGTCATCTATGAAGGTAACAAACCACCTCTTTCTGTTATGCTTTTTACTCTTGAGGGTCCCCATACGTCCACTTTGTGAATTAAGGTGAATGGTGTGGATGGTAAGTAAGGTAATTTTGCATACACAGATTTGGTGAGTTTAGCAAACTGACAAATATCACATTGAAGATCATTCAAATTACAACCTTTAAACAATTCAGATCTATAGACTTTAAATAACTAAAAGCTGGATGTCCTAGTCTATAATGCCATAACATGATATTGTCTAGGTTTTGAGTGCAGTTTCTTGGGCGATTCGATCTTCGATCTTGTCTTCAAAGCAGGTTGACCACAAACAGACTGAGCAAGGTTTAGCAGTCCCAATCACTTTGCCTTTGAGGAATGATCCTGGAATGTGCACCGATTCTCATTAAAACAACACCCGAGCCAAATCTTTAGTAAGTTTATTGTGAGATATGAGATTGCAATCTAATTTTGGAACAAATAGGACATTCTCGCAGCATATCTTATTAGTAAGTCACACCGACCAAAACCTTTTGCACTAGAGATAGATCCATCGGCCAGCTTAATATTGTGAATTTGGGGACATGGCTTAAGTTGAGTAATGAGATTTTTATTACCACCATATGGGATGAGGCCCCAGAGTCAACAATCCAGTTTCATTACTAATAGATGAGTAGAATTTACTGACTTGGCATGAGATGCTATGTCAAGAGAGAGTGACTACCTCCCTTTTGTTGAGTTAGGAAGGCTTTGAATGCGACAAGTGAGCATTCAACCTGTTGTCATCTTCTTCCTCACTTATGTGTGCCTTTCGACTTTCCTTGGCGGTGCCTGAGGTCTTGGAGGAGTTAGGCTTGCCATGTAGCTTCCAAAAGTGTCCTTGGTGTGATTAGTGCGTTTGCGGTGGTCACGAGAACGCCTTCCCGATTTTATCGGCGAGGCTTCGCAGTAAGCCTCGGTAGCCTCAGCCAGGTTCCCGATGATCAGCCAGTGGCACTTTCAAGAGGTTGTCGGCAGGGGTTCAAAGAAGATCACTTTCCTCCTGCTTTCCTCATGTTTGACCTCAAAGAAACATGGATTTGAGATTTGGAAGAGGTTTAGTAGCAAGAATTCTACCTCGACATCATCAAGAGTAGGATTCATCCAAGAAGGAATTTGAATACTCTCTTTTCTCGATAATGTCTTTAAAGAGTGCAAAGATCTTTAACATCATTCCAGGGTGAGTTTCCAACATATCTAGGTGTTGCCATGCCTTAGATAGTTGATTAAAGTATTGAGTTACAGAACATATCCCCTTGTCTGTAATTTTGAATCTGGGCTTCGAGTTCATAGACTTAGATGTATTGTCCTTTTTTGAGTAAAGGTCTCTGGCATTATCCTGCATTTCCTTAGCGATGTTATACATCATAAAGTTCTCATCGATCTCTTTTGTCATAGACCTCGTGAGGATGGTCATGACTTGGTTATTTTCTGTGTCCCATGCTTCAAACTTGGGGTCAGTTTCAGCAGGGGCAGGTTTGGAACCAGACAGATATCCCATCTTGCCCTGGCCGGAGATATACATTTTCATAGACCTTGACCATAGCAAATAATTGTTACCATCAAGTTTATGATTTGTAAAAGAAGAGTGTTCGATTATCCCATCTGCTTTGGGCAATTGTGAGTCTACTGAAGAAGATGAAACTTCAGATAATGTTGACATTTTTCTGAAAAAGAACTGAGTTTTGCAGCGGATTTTAGAACTTAGTAAGGCTCTCTGATACCATGAAGAGAGTTTGAGAATGTGTTAACACAAGAGTAAACTTCAACTTAGTTTATTCATTGATATGAGAGGTGTATAAATAGATACAATTGAGAGAGACTAGCACTAGCTTGGGCGGCCACTTGAGTATGTAGATGTGGGCGGCAAGCATGCAAAAGTAAAAGTAAAAGCTATGTCTATGACATATTAATTGTGTCTATGACATAAAGTAAACTAGAGTTTGACATATTAATTGTTTATATGTATCACAATTAATATGTCTTTTATAATTAAATAAAGTGTACAAAATATCCTGCATCACAATTTACGAGGTCAGCTTGGGCACCCTGCTAAACTTCAGCAGACTCATCAATCTGCTGAAGTAATGCTGTAATATTTCCACACCTTCTATTTCGAATGAATCCAGACTCCGTTTGTTTGGCAAGAAAATCTCAGGGAATCACCCCTATTTTCTGATTTTGAACGAAATCATGCAATACTAAGTGGTAAGAGAGTCCAAGGTTTGATTAACTTTCCACTTCTTAGGGAATTACCCCTAGACCACTCAAGCTTTGCTCTGAAAGATAAACTTTCCTATTCATTCTACTCTTTTCCGTGTAGATCCTTGTTAGTAATACCATCCGCAACGGAAGCGATTTAAGGATCTAGATCTATAAATTACACGTAATAAAATAACTAGATCTACTCTACAAGGGGGTTGTAGAACATCCTCTTGGATCTCAAAATCCAAGTAGAAGAACCGCAATAGAAAACAAAGAAAGATGTGAAGAGCACCACGATCTTCCGTACGTGTGATCCAAGCAACTCCCGGTGGAAGGAAATTCTCGTCTCGAATCCTTCCGATATGCTACCCGGAAAACCCCCCAAGATTTTCCCTTTCTTCCCCTTGGCCGAAAATTTTCTTTCTCCTATCTAAGAGGTGAAAGTCGAAATTTATGTGTGTTTGTAAGGCTTGAGAACTCTCTTTATATAGGAGAGTAATCCTTGACCTCCAAGGATTTTATTTTGCAAATAAAATAAATCCAATAAATAATAGATAATCCCATAATATTCTAGAACAAATCTAGAATAATATTTATCTTTATTTCTTACCATAAATATTTATCCAATAAATATTTTGTGCACATGTCTTATTAATTCACAAGAAAACTAATTTCTTGCTCACTAATACATGTCTTTGGCCGAAATACCTTGCTTGTGTCCTAGTCACAATAATTTCGACTAACACACAAAATTTGGGCCAAGATTATGAAAAATGTCTTTTTCACATATTTAATTATTTAACCCAACTAATTTAATAGTCCACTAAACAATTAATTCACATATCGTTTTAATTAAATTCTAATATGAACTAAATTAATATTATTAGGATTCGACGTCCGATAATAGCTATGCTATATTGGAGGCACGTCGGGGACCATGGACTAATAATCAGCGGCTCCGATAAATCAAATAAATAATTATCTTACGAATGTAATAATTATATTCGATAAATCAATCACGAGAATATGCCACCATAATCCCGTGGATCGCACTCCTCCGATTATAAGATTATATTTATCTCCTCACGAGAATGATAATAAGCGTCCATTGATATAATCATTAAATATGGATTAATCGTCCATAGATTGTTCATTCTAAATCGGGAAGTTACCGTTAACCCTTTTCGTAACCTCTTATCCTTATTTACCATTAACCCCTAAAGTGATCAATTAATTCATACAACTCACTTTGTAGCTAATCGATTGTAATAGAACTCCATGGATCGATCGGTTTCTAGGATTAACAAATAAGGAATCTGTCTATCTACTTCCATAAATGGAAGGAATGGATTCCGTATCTGTGATAACACGGACTACTCACTCAATCCAAAGACAATGCCAAGATGGGGTAATTCGGATCACAGACTCGGTGTAATCCTTAACCGTCAAGTCAAACCTCATACGATTCAAGCGGCTTGATCGTGATCACCTCGAGATTAAGATATATCCATAAATATGGTCATCGATTGATTCGATAAGACTTCTCGATTACGGAATTATATCGTGAACTCTAATAAAATCGATCCAACCCTATATATGATATATCTATCATATATAAATGCCCCACCAGTTTCTCTTAACCGAAAGTCCGATAAGACAATCACACCTATTGTGTTAGGGCGCATTAATAGCACGTTAAAGAGAGACCCGATACTCTCGATTAACTTCACTACGGGCTAATTGTATTTTAAGTACATCTTCACTAACTCAATCCTCCCGTGTATATCCCATACACTGAGTTAAGTGATTACATAAACGATATACGTTAGGGTTTTCTGTAGTGTAAATATTATTGTCACATCGGTGAATATGAGAATAATAAATATGAATAATAATATCATTTCATTTATTAAATAAAACAATTACAAAATTGTCTTTCGGGCATTACACCTAACACCAATTACTCCCACTGGACATGAGACGCTCAGGTGGTTCTACAAGAGTATGAACAGAACTGGAGTACCGAACTCCATTCACAGGGTTATGGCTATTAAACCAACCTCTATTATCAAAATCCTATACTGCTCACAAAAGAGCGATGGGTCATCAAACGATCCTCAAACTACAAAGTCCGCAGAACCCGTAATGGGTAATGGATAAACCATACTCCCAATACTTACTGGGTGGATCAAAATTCTGATCTAGTTTAGTAGTGTTTTAGTGTTATCACCAACAACCGATGTTGGATGTGGTCTGATTTTAATCAGTTAGTAACTACCTTGAGTAAACGTACTTCAAGGTTCAAGGTTTTGCTGTTCATGGACTCTATCAGAAAGGATGCAACAGTATAATTGTCCCTTCCCGATTTCAAGAGTCCTATATCTAACCTTTATACACAATAGGTTAAAAGATATATCACGAATGGTCATTGACCGAACGTATGCGTGAAATTCCCAGTCTTACCTTCAAGCACCGTGTGCTAAATGCTTATATTTACGAAAGTGGGGTGAACCGAATCCACACCTTATCCGTAAATTCCAAAGCATATTCTAGGTAGACTTCTCGGTCTTATATTTTAATGTAGACCGTTGTTTCGCTTCCAATATCTTTATTGAGTTAAGCAGTGTATTGTAGCACATCTAAAACTATATAAGGCAATTTAACGGTTTCTTACTTAGTGAGAACATGTCACAATGAAGCAGGCTTAGCATCAGTCTCGAGGACTATGAATGGCCTATTCCGAGTATAGAATACTCTATCTCTGTTGAAAACAGAGAAACCTCAAAATATTTTGGATAAACTTTCCGGAGTGTTTGAATAGTTATCGGACAAGAAGTCACTACTCGGAAGCTCCTACTAGCTTGTATCTTTCATCGACCACGAAGGTCGTCATGAACAAGCTATGTTACTTTTTTATAACCATTATCCTTTCCCGATTGAAAGGAAACTTAGTCATTGAACCTTTGAGACAATATAACCAGTCGGGAGAAAGGAATCACCCCGAGCCGATCTTGAGTGTCTTGTCTTTTAGGGACTATGCACTAACTATGGAATATGAAGAAGCGTTTATCTAAATATAGAAACCAATTGCTTTTAATAGTTCTTAAGATGTGTTTTATATACATATTTCAGCGATTGTAAGTGGTTTTGACTTTATCAAACAAAGGTCCGAGTCTTGGATTAAATACTACAAATGGTATATTCACTTTCTATACGGCAAACAAATTATCGAATAGAAGGTACATCCTTTCGTTCCAACGAATCTTAAGCAGAAAAATAATTTTTCAATGATATCCGAGGATTGAATCCGAGATTCATTTCCTTATATCACTCCCACTATTCTAGCTAAAATTAACTGCCCGTTGTTTACTCTTTTAATCGTCAAATGTACTGCTACCTTGTTCTTCCAAAGAACTTAGCTCGAGAAAATCGCCAAGGATTCATAGGTTGGTGATCCAAAATCACTGTCCTTATCCTATGATTTTCGATTAATTAATTTTCGTTCGACCTTAAAGTTTTCTCAGCTTAGATGACTAACACTTTTTGGACATATTCTCCCATTCTTTCCGTGAATGGAAACAGATCTTGAACCAATGGTTCGTTTGAGTAGACACTACTCTTGAACCGTGGGATGTCTATTTGAGTGTTACTCGTCGGGACTTCTCGGATTTTCTAATATACCGTAAAAACAACAACTCATAACATTAAAGCTCCCACTAGTTTATCGGTTCCAAATACCGCCTAACGAGCAATGCTTTATATTTTATGATTTTCCGATTTTTTCGATTAGAAAATCTTTCGTATATAGTTCCAATGTTTCGGAAAAACAACAAATCATAGAACTCCCACTAGTTCATCGATTCCAAATATCGTCCAACTAGCGACATTTCATGACTTTCCGGTTTTTCAATTAGAACGGTTACGTGTGTAGTCAGTTACACTTTTCCAATGTTCTAGAAAAACAACAAATCATAAAGCTCCCACTAGTTCATCGATTCCAAATATCGTCCAACTAGTAACACTTCATGATTTTTCGATTTTTCAATTAGAAAATTACTCGTGTAATTACTACACACTCAAAATTCACTAGAAGAATTTCAAAGTCCGAAATCACCTTTGATCAAACTAAGTTTGTCTCCCGTTTGACACGAATGACACTAGTGACATACCTATAAGGCTTAAGAGAGAATGTCTCTTTCGAAAAATAATTGCATTATCGATTAACTAGTTCAACGTCCTAGTTATTTTCCACTTTTTAATGAAATCAATACTAGTCAATTAATTTTTAAGCAATTTAGTAAGGGATATAATGCTGTAAATAAAATGGCATATATTAATTCAAGTTTAACACTACTGTTTTATTTTAGGAATTGTAAACTATAAGTAAGTCTACTCTACCATTCCAAGGTTTTAACCTCGCATCTCAGTGCCGCCGTAGGGTAGGTCAAAGAGATGACGGTTAAATCGAGACAATCTCATCAATGAATAACTTGTGAGAATCGAACATCCCACGAGAATCGAACATCCCTTTATTCATTGACTACCTTCCTTTTTTAGCCTAGATATTATCAAGAATATCCTTTATGAGTGTGACCTACTATATCGGATCTCTTGAGTGCGCCCGAGTGCCGTCGTCGTAGGTAGGTCGGTGACCCGACGAGTACCGGAAATCCTATCCTTTCGGAGACCAAGCCATGAATGTTGATAGGGTGAACACCATCCGTAGGGGACAAAATCAAAGCGCCGCGAGGTGTCACCCTTCTCTCACTTACTTGTATCTATAGTAGAGGCCGTGGGGTTGGCTGTCGCCTCCCCCGCTCCCACTCAATATTTTGGAAGTGGTGGTGGGTTAACTAACCACGTCTTTTTGATGTTAACATAAAATCACATCAAATCAAGGATTCCGAATGGTGTCGGTAACGTAGGCAAGCCTACTGTCCCTATTCGTTGGAACATATGTGATGATCGGACGAAAATCGGGTCAAGACAAACCTATTGAGATAAGAAGGAATCACCCCTCCGCTCTCCAGGTGTATCTTAGTCTTGCGGACCCCGTGCATACATCACACTAGGAGGTTAAGTCGATCGAGCGAAGCTCGAGTTGACCACCCAACCTATAAAGCGAACCGTTTTATCCAAGATTTATTGTTCTTTTACCATCATTCAATCTCGTAGACACTACAAATCGAAAACGTGATCTCGTTTGTGCTTTTAAGGCGGTTCACCGAGAACACACACCGAAAAGGCTTAACGATTTCATAACCCGTCCTCGGATTTTTAATTAGTTACTAAATTAATTAATTACCACTTATTAATTAAATTTCAACTAATTACGCGAGTTTGTAGACATGCCTATTTTAATTACCAAAATTAAAATTCTACATGTATGCATGGAGTGGATTTATGATATGATGCATGTCATGGCAATTCTGATTTTATATCTATTTTATGATCAAACACATAAAAAATAAATTGCGGAAAATTTAAACACCGAGATGGATCGTTGGTACCCCCGTATCTAATCTATCCTAGGAAAGTAGTAAATTACAATCTTGTTGTCTTCATGTCTTCGATCTTCGAACCTTGAACCACGAAGCGCGAACCCGAAAGGAGAAGGGGTCTTTATTTTATAAAATAAAATAATTAATTTTTTTTTCGATTTTTTTTATATTTTATAAAAATCCTGCTGTTATATTATTCCAGAAAAATAAAAATATTTTTTTTTTATTAAACAGCCGATATAAATATGAAAAAAAATTTGATTTTTTTAATAAAATCCAAAACCTAACCTAGTTAGGAAAATTATGAACAAAAAAAATTTTCAGCCCCGACTCCTATTCATACCTCGAGTTCCGTCTTCATCTCATATTCATCATCGTTCTTCGTCGTTTTTCCGGAATTACAAAAAAAAAAAAAAAAAAAAAGCCTAAAAATAAAGAAATAAAAACAACAACTTTTACATCAATCCTATGCTCAAACGATCTAAATCGAGAGAGCTTACAATAGATCTAACGAGTAAACAGTACCAACCCCAATCAATCTCTTCAAACCACAACAATCGCAACATAAAAAAATTGCATGCATCGGCCCCAAGAAAAAAAATTGGGACACAAAAACAACATGTTTTCCACTCCTAGATCTAATATTTTATACGTATAAATATAGATCACCAGGTCTCTGATACCACTGTTAGTAATACCATCCGCAACGGAAGCGATTTAAGGATCTAGATCTATAAATTACACGTAATAAAATAACTAGATCTATGTCTACAAGGGGGTTGTAGATCATACCTCTTGGATCTCAAAATCCAAGTAGAAGAACCGCAAACAAAAGATGGTGTGAAGAGCACCACGATCTTCCGTACGTGTGATTCAAGCAACTCCCGGTGGAAGGAAATCCTTGACTCGAATCCTCCCAATATGCTACTTGGAAAACCTCCAAGATTTTTCCGTTTTTCCCCCTTGGCCGAATTTTGTTCTTTCTCTCTCTAAGAGATGAAAGTCGAAATTTATGTGTGTGTTTAGGCTTGGGAGAACTCTCTTTATATAGGAGAGTAATTATTGTCCTCCAAGGATTTTATTTTGCAAATAAATAAATCTAATAAATAAAAGATAATCCCAAAATATTCTAGAACAAATCTAGAATAATCTTTATCTTTATTTTTTACCATAAATATTTATCCAATAAATATTTTGTGCACGTGTCTTATTAATCACAAGAAAACAATTTCTTGTTCCATAAACCAATGTGGAGGCCAAAAATTATAGCTTGTGACCTAGTCACAATAATTTCGACTAACACACTAAATTGGGCCAAGATTATGAAAAATGTCTTTTCACATATTTAATTATTTAGCCCAACTAATTTAATAGTCCACAAAACAATTAATTCACATATCGTTTTAATTAAAGTCCAATAAGAACTAAATTAATATTATCAGGATTCGACGTCCGAGAATAGCTATGCTATATTGGAGGCACGTCGGGGATCATGGACTAATAATCAGCGGCTCCGATAAATCAAATAAATAATTATCTTACAAACAGAATAATTATATTCGATAAATCAATCATAGGAATATGCCACCATAATCCCGTGACTGTGATGATAAAAACACGTACTGAAACGTCTGGCCAAAATTGACTGCTAGGCGTGCGCCTAGCATTTCTCAGGCTCGCGCCTAGCTGACACACCTTCAGAAAAATAGCCATAACTTTGTGTGTAGACCTCCGATTTGAGTGATTCAAGATGCGTTGGAAAGCTCATTCAATTTTATACAACTTTTATGAAGATGTACAGCCCAGAAAATGCCTATAATGTGGATAAAAATGCAGATCAATGGAAGGTGTGGTTGTAGTACCACCGCATTTTGATCCGTTTGAACGTTTAAGCTTCGGGCACACGTTCCAATCCTCGTAACTCGCCTTCCGGACATCTCAAACACCTAATTCCTGTACAAAATCACAACAAATACCACACATAATCCCTACAGGACACTAGGGTGACCGAGAGTATAGTAAATTACACCGAAAAAGACCGAGAATCCCGGACTTTACGTCCTAGGTCCCAAAATGATAACCAAGGTGTAAATACATCAAAATACAACCAAATATCCCCAGAAACATATAAAATGAGGTATAAACGGGGTATAATTACATAGAAAATGATAGCCAATTTGACTCTCATCAGACTGCACTCCTCCGATTATGAGATTATATTTATCTCCTCACGAGAATGATAATAAGCGTCCATTGATATAATCATTACATATGGATTAATCCTCCATAGACTGTTCATTCTAAATCGGGAAGTTACCGTTAACCCTTTTTAGAACCTCTTATCCTTATTTACCATTAACCCCTAGTGATCAATTAATTCATACAACTCACCGGGTAGCTAATCGGTGTAATATGAACTCCATGGATCGATCGGTTTCTAGGATTAACAAATAAGGGAACCGTGTATCTACTTCCGAAAATGGAAGGAATGGATTCCGTATCTGTGATAACACGTACTAATCACTCAATCCAAGTAAATGCCAAGATAGGGTAATTCGGATCACGACTCGGTGTAATCCTTAACCGTCAAGTCAAACCTCATACTTGATTCAAGCGGTTGGTATCAGATCACCTCGAGATTAAGATATATCCATAAATATGATCATCTATTGATTCGATAAGACTTCGATTACGGAATTATATCGTGAACTCTAATCAAATCGGTCCAAATTTCTATATGATATATCTATCATATATAAATTCCCCACTAGGTTCTTTTAACCGAAAGTCCGGATAAGACAATCACACCTATTGTGTTCTCAGGCGCATTAATAGCACGTTAAAGGAGAGACCCGATACTCTCGATTAACTTCACTACGGGCTAATTGTATTTTAAGTACATCTTCACTAACTCAATCCTCCCGTATATCCCATACACTGAGTTAAGTGATTACATAAACGATATACTTTTGGGTTTTCTGTAGTGTAAATACTATTGTCACATCGGTGAATATGAGAATAATAAATATGAATAATAATGTCAATTCATTCATTAAATAAAAGAATTACAAAATTGTCTTTCGGGCATAACACCTAACATCTTTAACGTATATAATAATCAAAATAACTTTGCAGCCATATCATGAACTCATGTATTATGCATGACATAACATAACTTTTCCATAAATAAGTAAATCTGTATAAATATATTAAAATAAAATAAAAAATGAAAAGAAGATAAGTATATCTTTGTAGGTAAAAAATGATGATTTTTTTAGTTGACCGCTCGTTGAAGTTCCATTTCATATAGCCAAACATCAACTACTTTCTTCTTCATCATACAAATCCCCTGTCCAACATGAAAAACATTGTTGTCAAATTAAATGCGCTCATCGGGAGTCAGGACCATATGTTGTTAAGAAAATAAAATGGAAAAAATGAGAACACGAAATGCAACACACACACACATACAACAATGTTTTAAGGTGAAACAAGCATGTCACAACATGACATCATTCTATCGCAATCCACTTAAAGTCAATGGTAATTGATCCACCCAACACCACTTAATGAAGATAATCTCTTTAAAAACCAGTTGTTGCAATCATACATTAGATGATAATCATAACACATGATACTGCACAAATATTTGAATAAGTATGGCGTGTGAAATTTCCTCATAAACCATTGAGAAAAAGAAATAATCCCGGATAAAGCATTATTGCCCATGCAATGTGTGCAACAACTGAGAAAAAAAGAAAAAGTAAAAATATATATTCTGCAAAAAGAAAGATAAGATTCACAAAATGTTATTATACGAATATATTACGATTTGATGTGCTTCAGTGGAGCAATTGATGATCAAAATGCAATGGAGAATATTAATGTATGATATCCAAAAACATCAGTCTCTACATGCACCATGACCTTCAAAATATAATTACATACAGTAAGACTTTGATCCTATGTAAAAAAAAAAAACCAGATAATTAACGGTAATGACAACACCACCACCTTTGGAACCAAATTTAGGCTATACGGCTTATTAACATTGGCTTTTTTTAAAAAAAAGAAACAGTTTATTCAGCGACCTTAAGGCGTCTATATACTTGATCATTTACCACTGCTACGCTACTACTACTGCCCATGAAAAAAAATCGTCAATGTTTGGCACCCTCTATTCAGAGCCCTTGGAAACTAAGTTGTCGCCCTACAAATTAAAACATTTAAAAACCATACACATGCATCATCAATATACTACAACTCCCAAATCACAATATTTACTGAAATAACAATGAGATATACTACAAATAAACGAAATTACTGATTGACACAGATCGTGAAATTTGTGTTAATCAATCCCGAAAGTCGGCAATGCAAAAGTTAATTAAAACGAAATTACCGATTCTCACGGATAGTGAAAGTGGCGTTGATCTCCCAAAAGTCACTGCCGGCAATGAAAAAGTTGAAATGGATCTATAGGTTATATTTTCATCAACAATTTAAGATAAAAAAAATCAGGAAAAGACCAAAAGAATGACAATCAAACTAACGGAAGAAAGTATTTAACAAATGAAACGAAAACAATGGAAAAGAATTTATTTGCTTTCTTCTTCTGTTAAATTTAATGTCGGCACACCAAAAAGGGGAGAGACTAAACAATGGAAAAATCTTATTAGCAATGAAAAAAGAGAGAAAAAAAAGAAGAAGAAAGAAGTTTAGTAATAATCAAAGCAAACGATGGATTTTTATAAGATAACTGCTTTTCGAGCAATTTTTATGTATGTAGTGTAGTGTGGTGTTGCAGGAAGCCAGGAAGGAGTAAAAAATATATGAGATGTGAAGGAATGTTGAAAAAGAGAAGAAAAGGGGTATATTAATGTGCTGTAGTCGTGGAAAGTGGGCAAAGTAGTTATAGTTGTGGAGGAGTGGAGGAGGTGGAAGTTAGAGTGTAATGGGGAGTGAATGTAGGATATGGTTGAGGGTTGTGTATATTTGTTTTTCGTTTATTTATTTTGTTTAATTTTTTCGTAGTTATTTTTTTTTCTTTTCCAGATGGGATAAACCGGGTATGGGTCGGGTCAATAGGACAAAACGGGCAAATTGACAGTTAATCACTCGAAAATATTAATATAGATCTCCGTTACATAAAAATTATCCGTATTTGAAAAAAAAGTTGTCCTATAAAAATTGTCAATTTAAAAAACTAATACATCATTTAATGTTATTTTTCAAACATACTTCTAACTCAACATTCATTGTTGTATATTCATTTCATATTCCAAAATATGCATTAATTATAAGATAAAGGTATATATGTCTATTATTACTAAAACACAACACAATAATTGAGTTTCTTAACCTATAATATTGTGCCACATAGACTTTATTAACGTATACTGTGTGGGAAGATTGAATAGGTAATCTTGTTAGTTGTTACTTTTATACTATTATTTGTATTCGTGTATTTAATTTGGTGTAACACAATTTAAAACTATATTACGATCTCGGTAAGTATTATAGTTCCTTTTGATGTTAATATTTCCTTATTGAGCTTCATAATCATATGTCACACCTTAAAGTCTGGCATGACATGTTGGCCAATGATATTTGATGGTAATACCATTATGATAATGGTCCTTTACACGAAAATGGCTTTCTTTTATAAGATAAATAGCTATTGCAACACATTGATTCTCGATTCTAGTGATTGATTGTGTATCCCCACATGTAAGAGAAATGACGCCTTTAACGGATAGGCCATGCTTTGAATTTCGAAGTACAGGCTGGCATATGTCATTCACATTAAAAGCCATTGGACTACAGCCTTTCAATACGTGCCACATTGTCTCGGGACAAATCTAACCTATGACATACATCTCGTCTCAGGCCTAAGGGCTTTTGACATGTGTATGACAATTACCTGACATGTGACACATCGAAACTAATTGGGTCATCTCAACAAGTGGGCCTATTTGGGCTCAACTCAACATCACCGCTTCAACATGGTTAGCTCTGGCTCAACGTGGGTCACACACTCAAAGTTATTAGCTGGTATGACACACGTTATCCTCTGTCCGACAGTACGCATGACGTCCTCTTTCTCCCATAACCGAAGTGATGCCGGTTCACCTCGATCATATATACCTATTTGACTACAAGTCATCCCCGACCCTCGACAACAGGAATTGGCACTCCAAACATTTAGCAGACGTTACACCACGATAATAACTGCTACAATAATGGCTCTATGATTGTCTTCCATTGTGGCACAAGCCATAAATTGCTCCGCTATTACCGCCACGATCATTGTCACATGCAACAAAACATTAACTCTCATTATGAAGCCCTATATAAAGGATCATCATCCTTATTTTCGAGAACTACGTTTTTTCTTTAAAAAAAAACTATGTTTTAGCTTAATTTCATCATCTTGGGTACGTGTTATAGTCTTAACTAACACAATCATTTTCCATCAACAAAATCATCAAATCGCTAGTTGGGTCATTTTTTTGAAAGCCGGCTACCCGTATTTCAACCAATATTATCTAGTGACGATATCCGAAATCATGACATTTGCTATTAGTATTTTATCACCCGTTACCATTTTGCCGCACGTGTCCGATCGTTGTGTCTGATTGGTCGTGTGTCCATGGCACTTGACCAAACATTTTTCTAAAGCGGTCAAATATATGTCCACACATTCTCCTCCACCACTCTAACGCCAGCGAAAAACGAACACCAAATAGTCAAAAACAGCGAAAACAAATCACGAGTATGGCGAATAGATCGCTATGGCGTGTCGGAGCAAAGCTGTTTCTGGCGTCCACAGCCGCCGCTGGTGGTGCCGGTGCCGCTATGATTGCAACCTCCGACGATCCTGCTAATTCCATGAAACTTGCCACTACCGTCCCCGTCCGCCTCTTCCGTGACTCCATAACTGCCGCAAATATCGTGTTTGGTACACTTCTTTAATTAGGCAGCTCATATTTCTGAAAGCTTTGCTTAAAATGCATTTCTATTTGTTTTTTATGGCAATTACTTGTTTGATCATTGATGCCAACTGCTGAATTTCAAACTCAAAATGATATCGTGCTAGGATGGATATATTCTTTTGATAATTATGTACATAAGCATTAAGCAATCTACATTTACAAGTAAAGCTAACTAATTTAGGAGTTGCAAGATAAGTAACAGGAAGAATAAGACTGGGCAACAACAAAATTATGATGTGTTTTTAGGTCATTACTTAAAGTCTTAAACCAGCGCAATGCATTGTGATTTTGTGCTTAAATCTCCAACTGGTGTGTGTTATAATTTGATAACTGAACTATGGACACTTTGATTCCAATAATTCTTCTGGAGAAATGATAGGTTTTGGAAATGGGAAATAAGCTTACCACTTTTCAGTTGTTAACCACCCTGATATTTGGGCATATAGGCAGTTAAGAGTAAATTTGCAGTCTTTTCTTTATCGCGTAAGTATCAGTTTCTGTTATCTTCTGAAAATATCTTGATTTTCTTTCGATGATTTTCTTTCGTGTATGTATCCACCATGTACATTGGAGTAGCGATGTTAATATAACTTACCTGTGAGAAGTTTTCTCAAATAATAGTTGGCTAAGTTTATTTTGATTTTAGATTATGAATATTCGCTATGGGGATTACCAGAAGGTAGCAATGAGAGGTCAATGGTTAAACATGATGTTCACATCAGAAGTGCCAACAAACTTAAAGATCTATGTTTCAGAAATGGTGGAATATATATCAAGCTCGGGCAACATCTTGGTCAGCTGGTAGGTTTAGGTAATTGCTAATGCCCTTTACACATTTTTCCAGAATCCGATAATTTATGTGTTCATGATATGCAACCGTTGTTCCATGAATCTCTAGGAGTACCTTGTACCTGAAGAGTATGTACAAATCATGAGGGAATCTATGTTGAATAAATGTCCGGTTTCAACGTATGAGCAAGTCTGTGATGTTGTGAAGAAAGAGCTTGGAGGGACACCAGAGGAGGTTTGTGCTCACTCATTCAATTAACTTGTGAATTCCCGGACTAGTTCCTTTTTTTCATTTTACGTTCTGGATTACCGGGTTAAATAGTTGCCCGTGCTAACTGAAATAAAATATTGCTGTAATCGTCTTAATTTTAAATTTTGAGTTATCATTAATATTTCAAATTCTTCTAAAAACTTAGTTATAAGCCATTTCATGCGCAGGTCTTTGAAGAATTCGATCCTGTACCTATAGCAAGCGCCTCTCTAGCCCAAGTTCACGTTGCTCGGACTCGTGATGGACAAAAAGTTGCTGTAAAGGTCTGCATTTAGTTGATTTGTTACATTGAATGCCTGCAATTTGTGATTTTCATGTGTTAGCTTCCAATTTTTTTTCTGTATTTATTTCTCCAGGTCCAACATACCCACATGACAGATACTGCAGCTGCTGACAGTGCGACTGTGGAGTTAATCGTGAATACATTGCACTATTTATTTCCTTCTTTTGATTACAGGTTACAAATTCCTTTCTAGTGCGTATCTGATGGAAATAAATAAATATAAATATATTCACATCATCAAGAAATTTTCTGTTGATCAACATGATTAGTTTTTTATTTTATTATTATTATATTGTTTTTTTATTACTTCACCAGATGACCATGAATCTCTTGATTTGAAAAAATTTCACGGATTTTTAATTGTCGGATTGTGATGACAAGCTTAAAGCTTTAGATAAATCTGAAACTTTTTTGCGATTGTGAAACTATAATTGATAAATGTTTAGAACTCTCTGAAACGCCTACTTACCCTGTGTTAATGTATTTTCTTCAGGTGGTTGATTGACGAAGTACGCGATACTTTACCAAAGGTTAGTTACTAAACTTCTGCCTTCATAATTGTTGCTACTACTTTTTTGTCCTCGTTTTGGCTATTGGATTTTGTTTGGGTGGCTTGGTGCCATATGGAAGTCCTGTTGTTGTCTCTGATCTTGCAAAACTTTCTCTGGTTGCTTACAGGAGTTAGATTTCATGATCGAAGCCGAAAATAGTGTGAAATGTTTGAATAACTTCAGGAAATTGTCACCACATATTGCTCAGTATGTTTATGCCCCTAGCATACATTGGAACCTGACTACCCCAAGATTGTTAACCATGGAGTTTATGGAGGGTGCACACGTGAACGATGTGAAGAATATTAAACGACTCGGCATCCGTCCTGCTGATGTCTCAAACCTTGTAAGTTTAATGCTTTATTCCCAGGGAAAAAAAATTAGGCCAATTTATGTCCTGGTCGATTTTATATGGCATGTAGGGTGCTTAAATTTAGACTATATTTGCTGCTCGGTTATTGGGTTGATCATCTTTTTATTGCTTGTACTTCATTGTAATCCGTTCACTTTAGTAAGAACGATTTTGACTTGAAGGTGGCTTGTTTGGGATCTCGTGCGATTTTTTAACTGATGAAGTTCAATGATGCTGCATTTCACGGGCTACTTAAATCACCGTCTTTGCCCCTCTGACTTGGATATGATTTGAAGTTCAAGAGAGCACAAGGGCCATTTTTGAACATAAAATAGAACAATACTTTCTTTTGGACGTTGAAATTTTATTTCCGCAAGTTTATATATGTATGAATATATTTGTTTTCGGCTAAATTGGATGTCATTTTTTGAGCAATATATGGTTTTCTATCAGCAGTCGTAAATCAATCCTTTATTTCATTCTATTCAGATGAGTCAAGCTTTTGCCGAAATGATGTTCAGACATGGTTTCGTGCACTGTGATCCACACGCTGCCAATGTACTAGTACGCCCTTTGCCTTCTGGAAAATGGACACTTTTTGGTGAGGCAAACATATATTTACCTTATCGTATATTTTATAGTGTCTATAGTATATTTTTTTTATTTGCATGTTGATAAGTCCAAATTATTTGATTCACTATGCTATAAACTTTACATTTTTTCTATTCTTCGTTGTGTTAATGCTGATGTTATAAGTTTTTAAATGTACAAATGACAAATCCCATGGGTGTCTAGTTTTACTATTTCATATTTTGGGATGCTCAAGTAGACCTAAATCATCCAGCCGCAAATTCTCATGGAAAATTCTGCCGCATGGATGCCCTTAGAAGCAATTCATGGGCTTCCATAACCTTTGTTTGGGCATCCAGCACGACTGCTGCAACATAAAGCATGTCATGTTGGGCGGCCCTTTAACACTTTATATCCCTTGAAAGACAACCCACGCAACTGATTTTAGGCTTTTACTTCCTCTCCTTTGTCCTATAATCATTAGAAATCTTGATTAATACAAAAATGGAGAGGATAATATTTCATTGATCATTGTTTTGATTCTATAAAAGGAAGACAAGTCGTATAGAAGAGACGGGATTTAATTAGTTTTAGCCTAGTTTTCTCTCATTTAGGTAGATCTTGCCTACATCCACATGTCCTAGGATGGCCTATGATGAAATCCTGCTTGGTGAAATAAAATTATTGTGTAATCTCATTCTTGCTTGTTTTAAATTTTTCATTGTTATCTACAATTAATGCACATCTTGCAAACACGATTTATCCTCTCTGGTTTGTTTTCTTATGTTGAATTTAAATGTATAGGGAAGAAAAAACCACAACTGATATTGCTGGATCATGGCATGTACAAGCATCTTGATGATTCCATTAGACTCAGCTATGCAGCCCTCTGGAAGGTTCTTTGCAATCCATACCAATACTTAATGCCCGGGATAAACACACTTTTGGTCCCTTTTGAGTCGTGTTCTTTTTATCTATCCCCAATCTTTCATACTTGCACTTTAGCCCCTCATCTATGTTTTTTTAGTCCCATTTGTGGCGTGTCAAACAACTAGCATATGAGGTACGACATGCTACAAACCAATAGAAATTTGACACCCGACAATTTGTACTGAAAATGTAGAAAAATACTCATAGATGATGGGTTAAAGTGCAAAAATGAAGCATCGGGGATAGAATAGAAGTGAAAATTGTGTGAAAGAAAAGGGACCAAAAATGTCTTTATCCCTTAAATAATGCCTACATGATGTGCTAAAGTGTCACATTGAGGACATAAGTCCAAAAATCGTGAAACAATAGAGTCCAAAAGTGTCTTCATCTCCGCAATGTTTCTATCGATTATTTTTTCTTCACTTTTTCTAAGATTGGGCTGCTGACAGGGTTTGGTGTTTTCGGATGTCAAGGCAATAAAGGAAAACTGCAAGAAATTGGGTGCAGGAGATGATCTTTATGCATTATTTGCAGGAATTCTTACAATGAGGCCTTGGGATAGAGTTGTCGATACTGCCGTTGATCATTTGGTCGTCAAAGGCTCTGATCGTTCAGAACTTCAGGTTTTCTTTCTAAACCAAATGAGTTGCTCAAATTTTTTTTTACGATACAACTGTTGTAAGAAGGTTATCAAGTAGACATATAGTAAGAGCGTGTGTAAGAGAGTGTATAAATGAGAGGCGATGACGATGGATCCACTTGGTACAACTTCCAACAACCGTTGTACCATGAAACTTCTCTGTGTTCAGAACTTCGGTTTTCTTTCTAATCAACTCTGTTTTTTTGTGTAATGTTACAGATGTATGCATCCCAATATTTTCCTCAGATAACAGAACTATTGAGCAGATTGCCACGTGTCATTTTGTTGATGCTTAAAACGAACGACTGCCTGCGAACAGTTAGTAATGCACTGGTAAGATACTGCATAGAAACTCTTTACCTAAGAATCTTCCCTTTACTTTTTCTGAAAACTTTCATATGATAGACTTTATTGCATCAGAACGTCGGATGAGTGACATGTATAAAAGACCGAACATGCTTTTATCTTTTCTACAAAAGACGCTTAGCCCACCATCTGGTGCAATAGTGTTTATCTACCTAAGAATCTCCCTTTTCGAGAAACGTATTCTGTATTCCGAGTCACTATTGCAACAGACCGTCACATGGTTGTACAAACGACAGTCGATATAAACTCGGTGGTTGGTTTATGTTTGTGTGTAAAATGTGCTTTTCTGGACAGGGACAAGGATCTTCACTTGAAACACATGTTATTATAGGAAGAGTTTCCTCGGAGGCAGTTATCGAAGCTAAGTTATGGCAAAGGCGGTCTCTTTTGTCACGTATTAGCGTCTGGTTCGAGAAGCTTTTCCTCGAAGCTCGGCTATTAGCAATTCACATTGCATTATGGCTTTTGATGGTCCGAAAATCTCTCACTTAGTGAACAAAGTTTTAAGCGTTGTGATACTCGAAAACTTTCCAGAGAGTATGTATCGTTTTCCGGGAAGCGGCTAACCTCTGCAGAATTTGCTGCAGTATGATAACCGTTGTTTTTCTTTCACATTTTTTTTCTTTGGTGTGTTTGGATTTGGGTTGGGTTGCTAATAGTCTACGAAAATAGAATAGCAACCCATTTAAAATATAGTCAGAGCAATTCTCATAATGTTACATCGACATCAAGGGAATTGCTCTGACAATAGGGATACCATTCTTTTGGTTAATTCATTGTTGGGTATACCATTCATGAGATAAAAGGGGAAGAATGTCATCTAAGGACTTGTATATGTGTTGTTTTGAACATTTGATCTCTAGTTCATTTGATTAAGAATCTTTTGAACATTTGTCGAACTCCAGATTATAAATTATGACGTATGAAATAAATCATTCCTTCTTTCTCGAAAAAGTGCTTGAATATTTTTAGGGATTCTATTTGGGCCATATTTACTACTTCTGCACTCCACTTACTACTTTGCACTAAAAAAAAATTACTACTTGCACCATGCATGATTTTTATATAGGAACATCGATCGCGCCTGGTGTTCATTGTGGGCACCAACGTCGATCAGCGATGGCGTTGGTGTTCCATGAAAAAATACCGATGTCACCGACGCTCCCTATATATAAAAAGTCATAAATCTTAACGTCGATCACGACTTTTCACTTGGTGTTTACAGTGGCATATCAACGTCGGTGACATCGACGTTGGTGTCTTGTAACGAACACCAGCATGTGAGTGACGTTTTTTCACCCAAAAATATTCATTAATGTGGTGCAAGTAGTAAATAGAAGTCCAAATAGAATCCCTATTTTTTATGAACATTCCTTCGCCCCCCTCCCCCGAATTTGAGCGTTGCAAAAAAATAATTATATTCTACAATTACAATCGCTCGTATATAATAATTCTCACAACCTTTATGAGACGCTGGGTCTTCATGATATGTTATTATTCAACGCGATGTTTCACTGCTACATCGTGAATAGTCCTAAAACGCTTAAAAGTATTGACATTTATTGTGTTTAAGTGATTTAATAAGCGTCGTTAATATAATAAAATATACTATCTTCGTGCCAAAATAAAATCAATGTAGGCATTTATTACAATTTTTTTTCAACATATTTTACTACTATTAAATTAATTAGAATCAAAAAAGTATTCTAGACTCTTGACATTAAAGATGGTGAAACTTAACCAATTTTTCTTTTAATTTTTTTACTCCTAACGGGGTTCGAACACTGATTTTCATTAAATATTATAGTCTAATTCACCACTAAACCAATACATCTTGTGCAATCCTAACCAATTTTTTAATTCGTGTTTAAAGTACTGAATTAGATTTTGGGAGGGAGTTACTAATAAATAAATAAAAACAAAAACTGCTGCAAGATTTTCGTGTTGATAGGATAATATGAAAAGGAAAGGTGGGTCCCACACTTATATTGCCACAATTTTTGCAACCCCGGTGACCACCCGAAGACCAAAGTTCTGTTCTATTTTCGGTGCGGCTGCCTTTCTCAATAAGTCTATTTAATATAGAAACTCCCCACTTTTACTCCCTAACTAACTACCACTGCAGCTCCGACCGCCGCGTCCGGCGTCGTGGCCGCCTTAGACAACTCTGCACTCGCCGAAGTTCATACTCAGCAACAAGGTGCTTTTCGTTTTGCTTCTCTTACCATCTTCTTTTGTATATTTTTGTTTCTCCATTTTAAGAAGGATCAATTCTTAATCATGTACTGGCGTAACGCTTTTCTGCATTTTTGTTTTCGATTTCATATCATATGTTAAAATGTGAATTCTGCCGTTGTTATTAGGTTTCTTTGATGGTTTTTGAGATGAGCAGAGGCGCGGTACGATTTCCACGGAAAGTTGACGTGGACGTTGGAAATTTCTGTCAAATTTCACATGATAATCTTCCTCCGAGAACTCCGTCCTGGCTGAAGTCCGTCAAAGTGGTTTTGGTAACTACATCTTTTCTATTTTTAGCTCGTTTTTAGGTTTGGTTGTTTCTGTTTTGGAATCCGTGAGTATATAGTCTGCGCATTTTCATGTGTTTGCTTGTTGTATGTACAAGATGATTATTGTGTATACTAGGAACTTCAAGTTTTTGTGGAAAGCTTAATTAGCTCATTCGATTCAGTAAGCTGAACCACGGGAAAGAAAATCGATAGAGGACGCATCTCTTCGGATAGTTAACTGGCAGCAGAATTCACTAAGTTTCTGTAGAGTGATTCCATCATTTCTAGTCTTGTTTTTGTATCTGTTTCCTTAGTTTTCTTCATCGTATCCCTAATTTTCTACTTTAATTTGCGGAACTCTGAAAGTATAAATAGGTTGTTCTTGTACAACAATTTAGGTTCTTGAACCAAATCAGAAATTTCTGGTAAAGCTTACCTAGCTTGTAGTTTGGTTCGGAATGCTGAACCACGAGAAAGAAATTTGAAAGTGGATGTACCTCTTAGGTAGCAGAATTCACTAAGTTGGAATATGTAGAGTAATTCCTTAAATTTCATGCTTTGCTTCTTACGTGTTTCCGTGGTTAATTTGAGGTACACTAAAGGGTTGTTTTTGTACCATGATTCAGTTCGAATGGACCAAATCAGAAATTCTTTGGCTTGTTAGAGAGTTCAGTAACGATTGCCTGTAGTTGTGTTTTAGGTGTGCTTTTATCCTTTTCCTTGGCCCCATGGATATATGCAAACGTGTAGTTGGCTTTTGATGTTGCAGGTGAGTGAAAAAACTAAAATGAAGGTGACGGTTAAGTACCCTAGCCTAGAGTCCCTTAAGAAGTCCATTAGCATTGGGCTTACAGGCTTTTGCCCTTCTTTGGATATGTCTTTTATTATGGGACCCGAGCTTGCCCAACGGGTGCTTTTGTGGCAAGTTGCTGAACCGGATTTCAGTAAATTGGAGGATTATATGGGGTTTTGGTTGTTGGATTCATCTTTGTTAGCTCCGAAATTGGAATGTGAAGAGGTTTCCCCTAAGTATTTGTCTTCCTCTACGATTGACTACGAGGAACAAAAGCTTGATGAAATTGGTACTGATGAGGTGAAAGCTATTGTGGTGAAAGAGGAGAATGATGATGGCGGGTTTGGAAGTGATGGCATGCCAAGGAAGAAGAGGTTCAAATGGTGGTCGGAGAAAAGGTAAAAGAAAAAAGGTTTTATGACAACGCTACGGGCATCTTTAGAGGCACCACTGTGAGAATCAACTTTTTCTCAGTCGATTCTAAACCTCAGAATCGACTTTCTGCCTTGTTACCGGATGAAAGTCTATTCCCAGCTCTAAAATCGACTTTAAAAAAATTTGTTTCTGGTGTGGTGCTAAAAACACCGTGATGCACTTAAGGGCGCCCTTATATTACTATCTATCTGTTTAACTTGTGCTTTGTCTGATTGGAGATTGCGTGTGAAGTTTTGAAGCAGGGAAAGAAGTTATTTTGAATATTCTGAAGGAAAAGAATGCTACAGTTGACAACCCGATTTATCGAGTTGCTTTGAGGACAGAGGCTCAGAAGCAAATCGGTAACACAGGGCTACTGGATCACCTTCTCAAAGATGTACCGGGAAAGCTTTCCCCTGATGGGATTTCACGGTTCCAGCGGTGCTATAGTTCTGCTGGAGTGATAGTGTACTGGCTAGAAAGTGCTGATTTAATCGATGCCCGGAAGAAGGCCGGTGTTAACGATCCTTTCTGGGTTCCACACACGAGCTGGAAGCTCAACGCTTGTTCAACCAGATGTGTCTGTGCTAAAGATTTAGTGCTTCTGAAAGAAGATATTTCCAATGTGAAAAGGTACATTATTCCTGTTCATTATCATTGTATGTCGATTTTCCTTTTACGCACATTTCACATGCAATTGTACATAGTACCTTCTACACCATCTTATGGGATTAGATCCAGGCCTTGCATCTATCTGTTGGATCCCTAGATTACGGGATTGATTTATATCAGTATCGTAATGAAAAATAAAATTGATCTGTAATGCACAAAAATGGCCACTAAGATAAAATACTCTTACTAAACTCCATCATCATTCTATGACTCTTATCCATATATGTGTGGGCTTTTTTATGCTGTTTTTTTATGGGTTCGAGGCTTCGAGCTTAACCTGTTTGTTTTTACATGTTTTTTTCGTTCTTCAGGGAGCTGGAAGAAACTAAGAAGCAATTAAACGAAATTCGTGCTGGAGATATTAGAAGGTCAGAACACGAACGCTTAATCTTTTCACTTTTGACGGTTTAGTTTTTTAGCTAAAAAGTTCTGTAAATCATCTGTTTTTTTGCCATTGGTAACCTGTCTTGAAACCGGAGAATTCATGCATTATATTCTAACTAGACAAATTATGTTAGCCCATGTACTTAGAACACCTGCAATAGATATTTTTTATATGAGGTAAATCTATAAAATAGAGATCCAAGTCATTCAAATCCACCAAAAATAATCTGTGTCAGAACCTTTACTCAAATATGTAAAATACAAAAACTTGAATTCTGCACTACTATGTTAAAAATACAGACGCTCTATTGAAATTATATTTTAGAGCACTTGCATCAGTATTTTTAAACATATTCTCTATGTTAAAGACTCAACACCACTTCTCTCTCTTTTACAGAATCTCTATTCAAGATGAAATGAATCATAATCTCTACAACATACAATTATAAACAGAGAATTTGTATTTAGTGCAATACAAAGTAGTACAAAATTTAGAGATTTTATATTCTACAAATCTGAGTAGAGACAAGATTGTGCTGCAGTTGGTTTTTGAAGGATCTGAATGATTTGTATCTTTATTCTATTGAGAGTTACGTTATTTTACAGTATCTACTGCAAACGCTCTTTAGAGATTTTGATACATTTCACTCAATATAAAGAATGCGCTAAATAGACAAAAATGGTGTTTGAGTCTATAAAAGTAGAGATTCTGATACATTTCACTGGGATATTGTTGCACCAGTGGCAGGTCCTCATTGTCTTCTCCCGACCGTGGCGGCTGGGTCGGCGGTTTCTGGTAAAGTACAGCAATCGTATTTGGTGTTGAAAGAAGTCTAAATTAAAGTAGATAGTGCGGAAGCTGGTTTTGCTTCTTTTTGAAGAAGGAAATCTGTTTTTAGAATTTTTGTTTTGGAAGAAGAAGAGGAAGGGTCTATTTCTGTAAAAAGCGCGCGCTATATTTGATGCCGATGTTAATGATGGATTCGTATGTGTTTTTTGTTACTTTACGAAAAGTTAGTAATATGACTTGATTAACCTCTTAATTGTAATCATTTCTCCCTTGTGCAGAGTGAAAGAACATTTTTTTGTAATTTATTTGAATGTGCTGCTTTTTTTCCCTGTAAGGTCAACATTTTCTGGGTTTAAATGGTGTGTTTTTTTTCTTCCCTTTCTTATATCTAAAAGGAGAAATTGGGCGTAACTCAAGAGTTTGATATTATGTATTGACTTTCTCAGGATAAGAAAAAAAAAAAGTGTACAGACAGTCTGTGTCAAACTGGACTATTGAGGCATAAATCTCGATTTATATACACCACGAAGCTTTAAGGACGGGGCATTAGGGACCATTTGGGTTGAGGCTCAAATTTTTTTTTTTTTTTTTTAATTAAATGGAGAATATTATTAAGCAATGAATGTTAAGACATGTAGAAGTACATGAGGAGGGTGAGTGCCCTCCAATAGCGAAAATTAGACACATGAAGACCGGTCTTAACAAGGAGGTGTGTAGAGATATTGCCAGAATGCTTTAAAATGGTAAAATGAGTTGAGAAAAACATCGACACTTCAAAAAAAACATCCGGAGGTTGCCAATTTGAAGGATGTGTCTTCTATGGAGCAAGAAAACAAAAAGAATGTAACGATGAAATAAACTCTAGAGACTACTTCAACACAATCCAAGAAGTGCTTATATTTCTGGGCGGATGCATTATTATTTTATAGAACACATGTTTAAACGTAAGTTGTCTCAAGTGGTCAGTAATTTGAAATCACAAGTTCGTTGCTCTAATGAAACATCATATGAATGAAAGTAAGCTGAACGCTGCAGAAAGCACGTGTTTGTTTCTTCTCGAAAACGCCATACTATTAAAGAGCCGTGGAGCAAACATTTATCTATGCGTAAGAGTGAAAGTCACACTTTATCACTGAGTGAGAATGGCCCCGTTTGGATTGAAAGAATTAGATAGAAAAGAAATGGAAAGATATTGATAGAAAAGAAATGGGAGGTGAAGGAGGGATTGCGAAATTTATTTTGAGTGTTTGGATAGTTTTGGACGAAAAGGAAAAGAGATGCAGTTGTTGTCAATTTAATTTTAGTGAAAATGAAATGTTTCCTTCCGTTTCTCACATGTTTTAAAAGGAAACAAGATTGCCCAATTTGTGAAGAACATTATCCTTCCTTCTCACTTCGCTTCTCTTTCTTTTCATTCAAACAAAACATACTAAACACTCAAATTTAGATTCTACCGAATCATCGTATCATTCTTTTCTCTCGATCTTTCCATCCAAATGAGTGCAAGAGTCAAGAAATGCTTTCTGAGATAACTCCTAGATCGAATTTCGGGTTAATGAGACAATTAGACATTTAGACCCGGATATTGAGACTTTAAAAAATAAGGGAAAAAAAAAACACACTCACTCACACACGTTTTTTACACACACACAAGTCGGCAATTTAATATAGGAACTATATGTATGACTTTCCCATTCTCCATACTTTTCTCCCCCCACATCATTTTCAGTTGCATCTCCGAGCAAAGCTTTACATTTTCACAACACGCATCATCTTTTTGTATAAGCATATTCCAAAACAAAGTACTATATCACATTTCCACCATTATTATCAGATCAACAAATTTATAAAAAAAAAAACAAAAAACAATGGAAAAGAAATCAGGAAAATACAATCACTACAAAATGTTCGGTTGTTTCAACCGGAAATTCAAAATCACCGATAAAGAATCACCGCCGGAAGTTCGTGTTGCCTTTACAAAATACACGAAAGCCGGAGCACAGATGAGCTCCGATCAGTTTTTGAAGTTTTTGGTTGAGTTTCAAGGTGAAAAAGGCTATTCTAGTGCTGATGTGGAGAAGATCATCGTCCAGGTCATTCAACGTCGCAACCAATCAAATGAGCAGAGTAGTGGCGGCAGCCATGGCTGCCTTAGCCTTGAGGATTTCTTCTATTTTTTGTTCCAGGATGATCTCAATGGTCCCATTAATACTCAGGTAAATTTCTGGTTGAATTGTTTAAATTTCTATTTTTTTTTAAATCTTCTCTTTTTGGTTGCTTAAATAATTTCTAGTTTGATGTTTGGGTGTGAATTGTGAACAACTTTTGATTTCCAAAAGCTTAGATATTGGATTTCATCGATTATCACGTTGAATTGTTTGTATTCTGCATTGTTTAGGATTAAAACTACAACGACCAAATAATGAATTCAAACACATAATAAGACAAATTTAGTATTTCCTTTCTTATTTGATAGTTTTCATCAGTTTGAACAGCTTCTTATTCACTGTTTGGCAACTTTTACGCGATTTCGAACATGATTCTTCATTTCATATATGTGACTTAGTTATATGCCTATTCAAATCGCCTATCCAGCTTCTAAAAGCTTAAAATTGAAGCATTCACTACATTTTTGTAATTACTTTACAACTATTGCATTACCGACGGTTAAAGGGTATTTTGGACTTTGTCCTCGAAATTTATGACACTGATCCACGTTCTTAAAGTGTGTGAAAACTCTAAAACGACTTATATTTTAGGACGGTGGAGGGAGTAGTTAACATTGTATAGTATTTTATTTTGACTATTTATTTGATTAAACAGGTACATCATGACATGACAGCACCATTGCAGCATTATTTCATACATACAGGTCATAATTCATACTTAAAAGGAAACCAATTGAGCAGTGAATGCAGTGAAATCCCAATTCAAAAAGCCTTGCAAAGAGGTGTGAGGGGAATTGAACTTGATCTATGGCCTAATTCTGATAAAAATGATATTGAAGTTCTTCATGGAAGGTTAGTGTGTTATTACCTTATTGCCCTTGCATTTTCACTCTAGAAACAGCTTAATGCCCAAGTATTTTTACAGTTTATTAGACATCTGGTCTTACGTATATGGATATATTTGAATATATCTTACAGAAAGAGCCCATGTATGGTCATAGTTGTTAAGGCAAGTGTCTAGGAGTGCCTAGACGAGAGGCGTCGTGTCTGGTCATAGTTGTTAAGGCGAGCGGCTAGGAGTGCATAGACAAGACGAGTCATGTCTGGTCATAGTTGTTAAGGCGAACTGATAGGAGTGCCTAGACGAGGGGCGAGCAAAATGGCAAGACGGTTTTCTAGGCCGACTAAGTGCCGTTTTTGGTGCTTTTTTATTACCTTTTTCTTGCCTCACACGAGCAGGAAGATTTGAATTTCTGTAGCCAAAAACGGGAAATCCGAGGCTTTTGCTGAACTCAATTACCTCTCAATCCGTACAGGTGAATCGAAACTCTGTAAGATTAGCAACAAAAAAAACAAACTATATTATTACTCTGAGTTCAGCAAATTTCTCTTTTTGGACTGAAGAAATAACTTCAAAGCTTTCAGTTCACACGAGACGATAAAACGACAATAAAAAGCCACCAAAAAGCGTCAACCGCCTCGACCAACTTTAACGCAGGATACCTGTCGTTTCTCGCCTAGACGCTTGCTTTAACAACTATGATATCGTAGAAGAAGATCATGTTTGGTAATGTGAAAAGCTAACTTAAGACGAAAAATTGCAGGACACTTACCGCTCCAGTATCACTAAGAAAATGTTTAGAGTGCGTTAAAGAGCATGCTTTCATTGCATCTCCTTATCCTGTAATTATTACTTTGGAGGATCATCTCACTCCAGACCTTCAAGCTAAAGTTGCTGAGGTGAATTGTTTCTGGCTACTATCTGTTTTATTTATTAATTAATCTTATACTGCGATCACATTCAACCTAAGTATTCTAGTTCGATTCTGATCCTTACTAACACTTTCCTCCTTTTTGTTTCACGGTTTTTTTGCATTTATATCCTCAGTGTTTCATCGACATTATTACCTCTCCTTTTGTGCATTTTTTTTCACATTTCATGTATTTTGTCCACTTCTCAACTTCTCAAGTTCTTATTGATTAAAGCATTTCATGTCTTCAATGTTGGTTATTTGACACGTGACACTTTGGACTAAAAATGTAGAAAAAAATGCATAGGTGAGGGATAAAAGTGTCAATATGAAACATTGGGGACAGTATTGCAAAAATCATGAAACAAAAGAGATAAAATGTGTCTTTATCCTTTGTGATATAAAGGGGGTAACAACACTTTTGGTCCCTTTTGTCACGATTTTTGCATTTCTATCTCCTATGTTTCATCTTGACACTTTTACATCTCATGTATGTAGTTTTTTACATTTTCAGTCCAGTTTTGCCACGTGTCCAGTTTTTATTGGCTAGAATATGTCGTATCGTCAGTGCTAGATTCCGGATATGTGACATCTTGATGAAACGTTGTGGATAGAAGTGCAAAAATCGTAAAACATAAGGGATTGGAAATGTCTTTATCCTTGTAATAGAAAGAATGAGTTTTGATAAGTGATTTCTTCATCTGTAGATGGTTATTCAAGTATTTGGAGACATGTTGTATTATCCGGAATCAGAAGATTTAAAAGAATTTCCTTCACCAGAAGATCTGAAACACCGGATAATGCTTTCAACCAAACCTCCAAAAGAATATCTTGAATCAAACGAAAAAGCAGAAGAAGAGATTTCCTTACCGGAAGAAAAAGATGTACCTGATGTTGAGGTAATTTTAAACCGATGCCTATGATCCCTTTTGTTTGGTAACGAGTCTCGTATTTGATATGTATCTGACATGGATACAAACATGATAACTTAGCATACGCGTCTTTACTGAATTTTCTGTTTTGGAAAGATGAATACAGGATCCAAATATCCATGTTCATAACTCGGATTCCATCCCTACTGAAAACCTGAGGAAAAAACGTCATAAAATTAATGAAAAACTGCCCCAAAATGAACAAAAGCCATTATAAATTGTTTTCTTTCAGAATTTTTCAATATTTCTAGCTTGATCCTTATAGTTTTATTATGCATAGTTTGATCGATATATCTTTAATATTTACGTATTCCCCCTCCACAACCGCATTCTGTATTTCTTGAAATCCTACACCCACGTATCCCTACCTATGTAGCCTGATAGAAGAGTCAAGATGATTTAGTAGAATTGCTTTCTACCTATACCTACTATTTGTATTTACTGACATGTTTTACATTATACGCGTAAATCAGTCCGAGGATGATGATTCAGATTATGACGATGCTGAAGTTCCTAACCAGAAATCGTCTCCTGAGTATAAGCGTTTAATCGCAATACATGCTGGAAAGCCTAAAGGAAGCCTAAGGCATGCATTAGTAAGCCGTCATCACAAAATTACTCGTCTTAGTTTGAGTGAAAGCGCCCTTGAAAAAGCTGCATCTTCTTATGGAACTGATGTTTTGAGGTATATATATGATTAAGTTGTCCTAATTTATTGCACGGAATAAAGGCACTCTTAATCCCTTTTATTTCATGATTTTTATCTTGACATTTTTACACGTCATCTATGCATTTTATTTTTTTACTCTTCAGTCAAATTCTGGCACGTGTTAAGTTATATTGGTTGGAGCATGTTGTACCTTCTAGATTTTGGACACGTAACACTTTGGACTGAAAATGTAAAAACAGATGCATAAATGAGGGTAAAAGTGTCAAGATGAAACGTTGCAGATAGAAATGCAAAAATCGTGAAACAAGGACAAAAAGCGTCTTTGTCTCTTCTTTGCAAAACTCTGGTATTTTGATACCTCTTTTTATTTGATCAGCAGCTGGTCAACAATGTTTCAGCAATTATTTTATTTTTTATTTTTTTGGAATAACTCAGATTTACGCAGAGGAACATATTGAGAATATATCCTAAAGGGACAAGGGTAACATCGTCAAATTATAAGCCGCTTACTGCGTGGATGCATGGAGCTCAGATGGTTGCATTTAATATGCAGGTAGAGAGAGACCTTCATCATTATTTATTATACATAAATAATATTTAGGCAGTACATCCCCATGGTGCGGATATGCTTATATGAACTGGAAAACGCTGGTGATTTTCCGTATTCGTCATTTACACCGGAAAGCATGTGTGTTTTCCAGTTTAAATATGCATAGCTGCACCATGCGGATGTACCGTCCAAAAAAATTCTTTGTACATAATCTAGAAGATAGTCTTAGGAGGAAATACTACTCTTATAGTACCTAAACTTTTTGCATCTTGTTCTTTTAAGCAAATATTAGATTTTCTTTAATTGTGATTTCAGGGTATGACAAGTATCTCTGGCTGATGCAAGGGATGTTTAGATCAAATGGGGTTGTGGCTATGTGAAAAAACCGGTTTTCTTATGGAAAGAGGTCCAAATGATGAAATTTATGATCCTAAAGTCAAGTTACCAGTTGTCAAAACTTTAAAGGTAAATTCTTGTTGCCTTATCTGTCACAAAATTATTTTTTTCTTTTATTCACAAAAACGATACATATCGCACTATAGTGAACTACAAACTGTATAAACCGATTTATTTTTTCTCCTGTATATATAGTAATATTTGAACCTGAAACCTCTTCACAAAGGCCTTCAATGCTCTTTTCTCCTGTTATATCAAATTTTATCTTTCTTTTGTGTACAAATATGATAGATATCACACCGAAGTGAACAACAAAGTATATAAAACGAACTTTTTTCTTTCCTTTCTGTATATAGCAGTATTTGAATCAGAAATCTCCACAGAGGGCTCAACGCTCTTTACTGCCAATTTAGGGAACGTCTCATTAATCCGTTACCAGATTATAACTTTCTAGATGTAACATGATTTTTCTTTTATGTGAATGTTTTACAGGTAAATGTGTATTTAGGGGACGGATGGCGATTAGATTTCAGTCCTACTCACTTTGATACCTACTCTCCTCCTGACTTCTATACTAAGGTCAGTAGTTTTAACACATAAATATACTGGCTGATTACATCTTACCTACAGATGCTTTCATGCACTGGGTTGTCCTTTTACGGGTTTTACAGTTTGTTGATAAACTACGTTCGTCCATCAATAAACATTCCTATTCTCGGTTTTCACACATATAAAGTAAATAGATAAATATCATAAATTTAGTTTTTCAATTGCAAATTACTCTTTGACTATCATTATTGTAAAGACCCTAAATTTTGAAAAGTTAGATGAATAATGTTAGGCGTAGGACGAGGGAAAGAAACTAGCAAATGCTTTCTTGGAATTTTTATAATGATAGACAATAAAGGACATTTTATTAAATTCCTTATTTTACAGACTCAAAACACTATTTTTCTCTATTTTACAAAATCTCTATTCCGGTTGAATCCCATCAGAATACCTACAACACAAAATTTAAATAGAGAAAATATGTATTTTTTGCAATACATGTAATGCATAATTTAAAGATTCCGTGTTTACAGATATGAGTAGAGATTCTGGTGCATGTGGTTTATAATGGATCTCAATCTTTATTTTACATATTTACGTCGTTTTACAGTATCTATTTGCATCGTTTTACAGTATCTACCGTAAGTGTTTTAATTGTTCACAACATGGATGATAGGTGTATATAATGGGAGTGCCAGAAGACTACAAAAAGTTCAAGACAAAGATAATAGATGATGATTGGGCACCTATTTGGAATGAAGAATTCGAATTCCCTCTTACAACGCCCGAGCTCGCTTTGCTTCGGATCGAGGTTCGGGAGTACGACAGGTCCGATAAAGATGATTTTGGTGGGCAGACATGTTTGCCAGTTTCTGAGTTAAGACAAGGGATAAGAGCAGTTCCAGTTTATGATAAAAAGGGACAAAAACTCACTTCTGTTAGGCTTCTTATGGGATTTCAGTTTATTTGAAAACTGCATGCATATTGCTATATATATAATTGGTGGGTGTACCATGACATCGTATTTCGGGTTTAGGTTTTATTTTGTAGAGGTTGAATATGGATATTCAACATATGGAAAGTTGAATGTTGACAATATATTCGAATTTCCAAAAGTCGGATACACCGTGGTTGTGCTCCAAAAATAGATTGAGTGTGGTGTCTTTAACAACCGTCTTATTGGGATTGTCATTAATCGTGTAATGTTTTGTTTGAAATATTCTTGTATGAAGAGTCTGTATTATGTTATATCATTCAATGTGTGACATGTAATTTATAGTTTATAATTTTATATCTTTTTTTGAAGGGATACTTTTATATCTTAACATGTCTCTTCACGTATGAGCTCGTTGGTACATGAACGTAGATAGACATGTAACATGAACAACATCAATAATAGTAGCAAATGTGAGGTTTGAACCTCACCTGGTTATCTAATATCATATTCAATTAACATCTTAACTAAAATAATAATATGAAACAAAATGAATGTAATCTTAAGTTATATGTACAACACGCAATGAAATGAAATTGATTGGATTTCGTAATAGACTACTCAGTAGGAAAAGGAGGACAATAAAGTGGTGTGGATGCGGTGGGTCAGTAGGATGGTGAGGGTGCAGTGGAGCAGTAGAGTGGTGAGGGTGAGGTGATTTAGAGGCAGTGGTGAGGGTTGTTTATTATGGAATCTTGTCAATTTAAAAAGCACTGGTGAGGGTTGTCTAATACGGAATCTTGTCCTATCCTCACACTAACTTACCTTAGCCAATGTACCCTTACAACTCTACCTCTAACCTCACCATCCTTACCGCCCTATCTGTCGTATTACACTATTGCCTCTAAATTACCTCGCACTCACCTCACCCTTACATTCAAGGTTCTGAGGCAGTGGAATAGTGTGAAGCCGAAACAGTAGAGATGGTGAGGTTAGAGATACACAATGGTGAGGTGATTTAGAGGCATTAGTGTAATAACGACAGATGGGACAGTAGAGATGGTGAGGTTAGAGATACACAATGGCTAGGGTAAGTCAGGGAGAGGTTAGGGTGAAATGGAGTAAAATGGTAAGGGTGAAATGGTTAGGTGTAGGGTAAGGAGAGAGTGGTGGGGTTGTGTGTGTGTAGGTAACGTGATGGTTGAGGTGAACGAGGTAAGGTAAGGGGTGGTAAGGGTAAAGTGACAAGGGTGAGAGGAGTGGTAACGGCAAGTGGGATTGGACATTTGGACGTAGGATGAATGGTGGTATATTGGGATTGGGGTGATGGTGGGAGACGATAGTGGGTTTTGTCAGATTCCGTTGCGTTGCATTCTATCCACTTTCAAAAGTAATGTAAGGAAAATTCTGATGCATAGACTTTCTATTAGAATGAACTTTTGAATGATTGTCACTGTATAAAAAGAGAAAAACGGTTTTATCTGTTTATACACATGACAGTCATCCGACAATCCGTTCTAGAGAAAATATTAGATCAGGTTACTTTAGCAACCTGTGTTTCGTTTCAGGTCAACTCACACTTGACATATTTTTTTTCTAGTTCCGCATCGAAATTTACACGTTTGCATCTAAAATATGACACAAACGTGGGAATTGAATCAAGGGGGAAGGGGCTACAAGGTCAAAAAAAAAAATCTAAAATGGGTCCAGAAGGACGTTACTACATGTTACGTGATTAGAAAGGACAAATTCATAATAAATGGACAAAAAAATACCCTTTTACACATTAAACACGCAGTAATACTGAGAAAATATAGTAACAGCCACGAAAACATATAGTAACAACCATGAAACAAGAAGTAATAGCCTATAAAATGTCGTAACATCCAATGAAAAGGTAGTAACAGCCAATAAACAAGTAGTAACAACCTAAAAACAAGTAGTAACAGCCTAAAAACAAGTAGTAACACTCTTGTAAAATGTCGTAACATCCAATGAAAAAATAGTAACAACCCATAAAAAGGTCGTAACAGTCAATAAACAAAGAGTAATAGCCAGTAAAATTTACATCAAAAAAGGTAGTAACTTCTGCAACTTAATAGTAACAACCCTAAACCCTAAAGTTTCTCCACAAAAAAAAATCCTAACAGCTGCGTCGAGCCGCCGTCACCCTCCTTCTCCGCCGCAAATCTGCAACTTCTGGTGGCACAATCGTCACCCCTCCTCCTCCGTCCCAAATCATCCCCAAATCCTAATGCCCATCATAAACAGAACCGAATCGAGACAATAAAGCTTCGAACAGAGAAACCGGTCGAGTTGAATTAGCAGCGGTGGCGGAGGACGGTTCCAGACAAAGAAGGAGGTTCTGGAGGCGGCTCAAATTGACCCCTTAGGCTGAAGCTGAAATTACGCCGCTCCTCGTTGAAGAAGTTTCTTACAAAATCCGCAACGGCTATGTTAAATGCGATGATGATGATGTTGAATAGTGTCCTAAACCCAATCGGGTTGGACCGGATCCGACCGGTCGGATCATTTGTACTATTTCTTTATGTTTGTACATATATTAAATGGCTTTTCGTTGTTATATATATATATATATATATATATATATATATATATATATATATATATAAGAGGAAACTCGTGCATGCACGGATATAGTGTTAAAAATGGAAAGAAGAGGTTAGCAAGATTCCCAATTTTCTCAACGACGTCGTACGACTTGGTACGGTGTTATCACAGCAACGTGTTTATCAGTAGGGTTTTAATTTTGAGCATTCAATTCTCTGATTCGAGTTTGTAAATTATTACATGTCGTAAATTATTATTCGAGTTTGGAAATTATTACACGTTGCTGTGATATTCGAGCTTGGAAATGATTCGAGCCACGTCGTATGATTTGGTACGGTGTTATCACAGCAGCGTGTTTGTCACTAGGGTTTTGATTTGGAGTATTCAATTCTCTGATAACCATATTGTTATCTACAGAGGATGGTTTAATTTTTTTTTTTTTTGCTAAAGTGAATTTATCATGACATAAAAACTATAACCACATAAAAAGTGAGGCATACTGCGCAACAATATTTGCAGCACACACACTACTATATATATATATATATATATATATATATATATATATATATATATATATATATATATATATATATGTGTGTGTGTACACACTACCTCCTCATCCCATATTATATGTCATCCTAGCATTTTTCAATCGTTCCAAAATATCAATCATTTTCACATTTCAATGCATTAACTAATGCTCTTTTCCTTGTTTTACCCTTACAACACTTATGAAATTATTATTTCTTCTTGAGATATATTTTGACAAGTATAAGATTTTTAACATCTACTTTTTTTCAAAATCAATTATACTTCACTATCGAAAAAAGAGATGACCAAAGTAAATTCTATCTTCACTTAATCACTTTTCCTTTACAAAAACCAACAAAACAAAAAAAAGAAGTTTTAATAAGATATTTAAAACTTGTATGTTTGATCTTGGAAATATCCATTTAACTAACGTAACGGACATTCTCTCAAGATTAGTTGGTCAAAACATAATCACTATTTACACGTCTTGAAAATATATCTGTGTTGTGAAGCATGTAAATTGATGGTTATGGTTATGTAACGGTGGTCCACTGTGCAAAGGGATGTTCGTAGATCTCGTTTACACAGAGAAGATCATTTAAGGAATTAAACACACAAGCTTCTAGGTAGGTCCACAATTTTATCTTATGGAACACAAGTAATACTTGCGCCTGAGCACATATCATAATGTCAAGCATCCGAAAATGGAGTAGCCTAACTTGTAGGGATAATCAGAAAATGGCTTTTGAAAGGAACTACACATCAGTTCCTCGTTTAACGATGCATATTGAACATTGTGACCTGTTAATTAACAAGTGCATTAATCTATCTTTTTCAGCAACTAAAATATTTACACATCAAAACACTGATTTAAGTGTCTATTGGCTTTACCAAAACACTGATTAAAGTGTAACCCCACAAGGGAAAAAGCAGCACACGTGAAAACTTCCACAACTAAGATGCAGGAGAACTACATGCTGCACACATCAACAATTGAAGGATGGTAAAGTAGAAGCTTTAGTGATGTTTCCGCTCACAACATTCGTTAACAACAAAACTCAATTCCCATGGTGAGACTGCACAGAGCACCAGAACATAAGCAAAAACTAACATGCATAGAATTGCAGGAACCAAGGTGGGAGAAAAGAGAGCAGGAATGACAGAAAAAGGAAGAATCGATTAACGGATTTAGGCGCAATTCTATCCCTGAAGCATACAACAATAGCTAAGACGGGAGATTTAAGTTCCAAGCCACGCCAAGCCAAGCCAAGCAAGGCTGGACATCAAAACATATGGGTAAACCAGTAGGGGAAGGGGGAAGGGGGAAGGAGGAGTCTCACCCATGTGTTCCAGATCTAAACTCCTCACACGTGTAAATAAAAACCAGACACCATACATGTTCTTCAAACTCAATATTACATAAACAAAAATCCCAAATCCATAATAGTCCCAAGGATGACATGACCATAACCGCCATCATTAAATCTCAATGGTCATTCTCGAGCCTCCCCTGCCTAGCACTTTCATGCCAGCTAAATGCTCCTCAATTTCCTTGATCTCCAATTCCTTTAAGGGTACTTGTGTGTATCCATCTTTCATGCAATAGGCACATGTACACACCCACTCGGCATCACTCTTCTTCGATTCCTTTACACAGGTGATTGGCAAGAACAAACTCCAAGAAGAGCCCAAGCTACTTGGCTCGTTAATGACAGCCAAATGATCCTCGATTTCGCTCAACTCCAGTGCCTGTACAGAATCTTTGTATTCAGCCGTAACCAACCAATAATCTAGGTCCACGACAGACACCTGATAAAGAGTGAAGTTAGCTATTAGTAGGTAATATAGATTATACGCAATGCAAGCCACAGTAATTTGAATAGCAAACCCCAAGTACAGCCCTAACTGATTAATTTGTACACACACCAATTCTCAATACTACTTAATTTGCTACCTCATTGAAGATTAACCTAATTTACGATGATTATTACGGATCCGGGGTAGCAGCGAAATGTCATCCAAAGAGTGAAAATACCCAATGAATAGTGAAATTCCTTTCATATTTAACAAATAAATGCTATCTTGAACTTACCTCAATAGTGAAAAAAAAAAAAAAAAAATGAAAAAAAAAAGAAAAAAAGAGAGGAATAAACAGAGTCACTCCCAGAACTTACCTCTATCTCGCTAGCTTTGAACTTTGTTTGGAACAAATGCTGAAAAGCACTAATTGCTGTCTGCCAAGACAATAATAGTAATAATAATCAGGACATTACCCCCCACGTCTAAAGTAAGCAAAAAGCAAGTGTAATCCGTTTTAGTTTTTATTCTGAGAACTTCGTCGTGGTTTAGGAAAAAAAATAACCTTTCACACAATCACAAAGTACATAATCAACCGATTAGGTTGATTCCTTTTACCTGTATTGTTTCTTTCATGGTAAAAGCAGTCTTGCTTTTCATTTTATCCCTTAAAAACTCGATGGCCTCTGTGTCATCATACTCAACACTTGATTCCTGTTGAGAGTGCCAACATTACAGGTAAACTCAAAACGTCATGTCAAAACAAACAAACAAAAACATAATGATGTGCCATAATACGAAGAGAAATCATTGAGCCATATCACAAAGTCACTACTTGAACAAGCCCACAAATTACTTGATTTCCTAAGTTACATGATGCCATTTACCTTAATAGTCTCACTGCTGGTCAGCAATGCATCCCTTTTTATTTTATCCTGTAAAAACTTTATGGTCTTTTCCTCAACGCACCAGTGTGGCTGCAGATATCGCCAACATTACCAATGAGCCCAATGTGTCATGTCAAAACAAACAAAAATAAATACCAGGAAAAAAGAAAACACAAAAGTACCATAACACGAAGAGAAATCATTGAGCCAAATAGTACATTACTCGATTTTTGGAAGTCCAGATTCAATGACAAAATGGTCTATCTAAAAGGAGAAAATATTGGCACTACAAAAAATAGGACCACGACAGCATTTCACTATTAACCAACCTATAGTGGATGGGCGATTTTGGTTTTACAGATATTATTTCTCTAGCCACTGTAGGCTAGGATGCATGACGGATACAGGACACACGGGTGCGGAAAATTCAGAAAATGCAGGATACAGGCATGCGTATGCGTACGCAGGACATATATGCAAGTATATCAAGTATAATGATCAAACTGCACAATAACACTACAAGAACCAAATAATAACACAGATCTTTTTAGTGATTCTCTTCATTTTGGTAGTTTTTCTCCAATTTCTACAGTTTTCCGTTCATCATGCGGCATTTACTCAATTTACAACACAGATCTTCATTTCTCACATCCAAGTTAGGTATATACATATTCTAATCCCGTATCCAACTTTTACAAATTCGCTACTAGGTGTGTATCCCAAGTATTCGGTCAGTATTTGTGTCGAATATGTATCGGATGCGGACATAGGTTGTAGGCCACCTTAGTTGTTCTAGTCTATGCACTCTGTCCAAGATTCAAATATATCGACATTGCTCTACTCTTTTCACCAGACTAAAGAGATCAAGTTTATTATCCACAACAACATTCAGAATTATCTAGTTAAAAACTGCTTGCATTCGCTGATACGTTGATTATAGGGTAACATGAGCTACTGAAAAAATAAATCACAAGGCATGCTAGAGAGATGCAAGATTATACATTATGAATCATAAAGCGAAAGTTTAAGATACTTCCACAAGCTAAAAGAACCTTTCAGCACTTGAACAAGCTCTCAAAATACATAATTTTCCACGTTAAGTTGATTTTGTTTACCTTTGGAAAAATGCCCTTCTCAGTACTGTTTCGCTCAACCTCATCACTTGAAGCCTGCTAAGAGTGTCAACGTTACCAGTGAGCTCAGAGCATCACATCTAAATAAATAAATAAAAGAAACACTAGAAACAAAAACAAACATAATTTAAGTGTTCAATTTTTTAAGGTTGTCTGCAGAGCCAAGCTTGTATCATTCACCATGTCGGCACGCTTCAATGAAGCAACAGTCTATCTACAAAGAGAATATATTGGCACACCACATAGGATCCTGCCGGCGTTTCTATTTTAACCCACCCCTAGTACATAAGCGGTTTTGGCTTTTTTAAGATTTTTGTCTCCTTTTCTTTCCCCTTTTAGGAGGTGTCCTTAAATCAGTCAGAACACAAGAAACCCAATTCTTGAATGATTCATTCATAATCATGTCACATAGAATTTTCTACTTACTGAAATATATTCAAAGAACGGTTATAGGGGGGGAAAGAGAGAGAGAGAGAGAGAGAGAGAAAAAACTTCAGCAAGATTTTTTATACTTTTAAGAGTTTGGGGTGGATGAATGGGTGCTAATTAATCATAGTGTGCTGCTATACTGGGCCCCGATTTTTCTCCAAGAAGCAAGTATTACATGCAACGCATATCCAATGTAACTTCATACTGAATATGCCAATTATCAAGGGAAAAAAAGAGCAAGGCATCTAAGAAGATTAATTGTAGCAGAGTACCTCATGACCAATTTTATCAATGCATGGAATCCCAGAAACTGCATGAAGCAAAAGCAAAAATGAGCGGAAGATTATCATGTGTCAAAAAAAGAGGGTCTTACAAACATACCAACACCAAAAGGCTTCTCGATGCTCCGGCCAACTATTTCACGCAGTTTACTCTTCGGGTCTGCGAGGTCTGTTTGAACAATGAGTTAACCATTAACCAAAAGGTTCAACAGAGGATCAAGATACAATGCTAGTAAGATCTCTAAAGAAAACAGAGTTTTATTCATTAAAAAAAGACTACTGTAAACACATCAATTATGCTCGAGTACAAAAATGAAAAGAAACAATTGTTATTCATATATCTAGAGTTTCAAACAGAACTTGTCCAGAATGTAAATAAGAACTTAAATAAAGGGATTATCATGATCAACTGATTTTTGTTACAAAAAAATGTATGCCATACAAACAAACAAACAAGCAAACATGCAAACAAATGGCTTGATAAACCCCAATGTCTTCAGCTCTAGCTGAATTGTTTGCTCAAAAACTCCTTCCAAGTAAAAGGATAATAAGAATTATCAGCCAACACAAATATCTCCCTCCCCCAACAATGTCATCTATGATCTATCCTTGTACATTAAGTTGAACTCGGCCTTTATTTACTGTTCCGGGAACGTACGTCAACATAAGAATTTATTGTTCTCCCCCACCCCCAAGATTGAAAATGGTAAGGCATATGCATCCCAGTACAATGACACAATAAAATAAGTATGAAGTATAGTGGATAGAGACGACCGGCTACACTTTCAAAGTTAGTTGTTATAACAATAACAAGAGAGAATGGAAAGGAATCCGACACACCTTCGATTTCAGAGATTACAGCTATCCTGAAATTGAAGAGTGCTTCCTCCATTGTATCATAGATTAAGCCACCGTGTGCGCGAGTCACATCCTGTTCATGTTATAAATTATAGGAGTAATATCTAAAAATTAGGAAAACAAATTACATTAGTGAAGAAACAAAAGAAATACGTGACGAACCAGATCTCCCGTCCTAGTTACGACGCATATTGAGTCCATCCCATGCACACCGACCCACATGATTCCGGATGAATAGTCTGCTTTCCATAAAAGACCTTGGTATCAAACAATATCAACTTATTGTGGCACCACCAACCACGGTACGCTTGAAATAGACTTTTAAAAAATCAAATATATAGCATATATTCAACTTTTAAAAAGTCAGCAGGTTGGTTTGTCGAATAATGTGAAAGCAATGAGGGCTTACCCCGACACGAAAAACCACCGCCGGACCAGATGCAGGTTTTTTTCTCTTTCAGGTAAATATAATAAATACAAATCAGAATAAGTCAAATAGAAGAAACATAAAAGTTGAGATTCTTATTTCAAATCGACATAGAGCAAAAGGATTAAAGAGCAATGTTTACCCCAGCTACTGCCGAAGGTGTATTCTCTACGGAAGGAATCAGCTCTATTTTCTCGGCCGTTTCTTCGGATCTTAACTGATAAAAATTACGAATAAAGCACATAAAAGAAATCAAATCAACATTGAAGGAAGAATGATGCTAAAGAGGGAAAAAAAAAAAAAGATGTTAAAGTAGATAAATGATTACGAATGAGATCCGGATCCACGTCCCCGACCAGCTCCAGGCCGGCATAATCAACCTCCATGTCCGAGTCGCTATCCTCTGGCACAATCATTACGGAAGAGCATGGTGGAGGAACCGATTCAAGGATTGAGGAACCGATTTCAAGATTTTCCATAAATTGATGCAGACAAACAGATTTAGCAGGATTTCAGATCTAGGGCTTTTATCAAAGAGAAGAAATTCGAAGGGGCCGGTAATCGGGAAAAAAAAAAAAGGCTTAACGGAGAAAATATTTACTGAATCTTAATAATTGCGCGGATGGTACAATTAAAAAGCCCAAGAAACAGCCTAATTGGCATTTGACTTTTCCGAAGGGGAAAAGAAATCACAAATTAAAAAGAAAATAAGTTAAATAGTTGTATTATAACAAACTAGTATATTCTCTGGGTAATTACTTTACAAATGACCTCACCCTAAAGCGCGATCTTGAGGTATTAGATTAAATTTTTAACTGCAGTAGGATAGTATAAGTCTTTTAGTTTATATTCCTAAAATTTATTAGTAGTGTATGTTTGGATTTATTCTCATCAATTATGTTTACAACTATTATACATATCTCTACATGGTCTTTAAATAAATGTAAAATTACTAGTAATGATTTCGTTAAAAAGTGGTAAATAATTGTAACGTTGTATTTATTAATCTAACATGCCATTAATTTTTGGAAGAGATATTTCTCTTGGCGCCTTCAAAACATAAGTGACGTAAATAGGTATGTCATCGCCGCCACCAATGAATCGAGCGAGAGAAATAGTAGTTAATTTGAAAGATGATTGGGACGATAAATTCTTCAGTGAATTTTAATTGTGTAGTGTACTGCACGAAAATTTTCTAATAGAATAATTGGAGAATCATAAATTAAATTGTCGCTTAGTTAGATCAAGATTTGGAACAAATAAACTAGTGGGAGCTTTTATCCTATGTTTTTCTAATTTATTAGAAAATTAGTCCCATGAGGTAACACTTTCATTAGACATCCTACAGTTCACGAGTAGTGTCTACTCTAAAGCTATTCGCTAGTTGAAGACTTTTTTTTTTAAGGAAAGTTAAGAATGGGAAAGAATGTACATAAGTGTTAATCATCTAAACTAAATTTGAAGCTAAACCGAAATATTAATTAAAGAAAGTATAGGATAAGGAAAGTGATTTCGGATCACTAACCAATGAATCCTTAGCGACTTTCTTAACCGAGTAACTTGGCTCGGTAGCTTAGTTCTTTGGAAGAACAAGGAAGCTGTGCATTAACGATTAATAGAGTAACAACGGGCAGTAATTTCAGCTAGAATAGTGGGAGTGATATAAGGAAATGAATAGAATCCTTGAATATCACAGAAAAATTTATTTTTCTGTTTTCAGATTCGTTGGAACAAATGGATTCACTTTCATCTCGATACTACAGTTGCCTCATAGAAAGTGAATATGACAATTTTTAGTACGATTCCGAGACTCGGACTTTTGTTTGATAAAGTCGAACCACTTAGAATAAATTTGAATAAGTATGTGTAACACATCTAAAACTATTAAAGGTAAAAGGTTTCCGTATTAAGATAAACGACCTTTCAATATCTATTAATTAGTGCATATATCCTGAGACAAGACCTGCTTTGACCGCTAAGGGTGATTCCGATCTCAGTCTTGGAACACTATCTCAAAGGAACAATGACTAAGTTTCCTTTCAATAGGGAAAGGGTAATAGTTTTGAAGGAGTAACATAGCTTGTTCACCATGACCTTCGGGTCTAGTGAGAGATACAAGCTAGTGGGAGATTTTAAGTGGTGACATTCAATCGATAACTACTCAAAACAACGGTTGGTTTATCGAAAGAATACGAGGAGGTGTCTCTGATTTTAGCGAGAGAATAGAGTATTCCATGCTCGAAATAGGCTATCGCGTAGTCTTGGGGTGATGCTCGGCATGCCTCCTAAAGAATGTTTCTCACCGAGGAAGAAACCACGGACTTGCCACTATATAGTTATTGATATGCTACAATACAATCGCTAAACTCGATTAAGATAATTCGTTGCAAAATAACGGTTAACATTATTATGTAAACCGAGAAGTCTACCTAGAAGATGCTAGTGAGTTTATGGATAAGGAGTGAATTCGGTTCACACAACATCCGTAAATGTAGGCATTTAGCATTTAATGCTTGAAGGTAGGGCTCGGGATTTTCTTGCATACGTTCAAATTGTGAATGTTCATGAAATATCTTAATGAGACGAGTAAAGGTTGGTTATAAGATTCTTGAGATCGAAAGTGACGGTTGAATCATCACAAGCCTTCGATAGAATCTATAAGAAACGACCTTAAACCTTGAGTACGGTTACCCAAAGGTAGTTACTATCTGATTTAATCAGACCACGTCCAACATTAGTTGTTGGTGATTACACTGATAAATACTACTAGATCAGAATGTCAATCCACCCAAGACGCGGTGGGAGTATGGTTTAACCATTGACCCATTGTGATTTTGTGGACTTTATAGTCTGTTGGGGTGATTGATAACCTATGGCTCTTGGTGGGCAGTATAGGATTCTGATTATAGAGGTTGGTTTGAAAACCTTAACCCTGTGAATGGAGTTTTGATACTCCAGCCTACATTCGATCTCTTGTAGAACCACCCGAGTGTTTCAGCCCGATGGGAGCAATTGGATCTACACGGAAAGAGTCGAATGAATAGGAAAGTTTAAACTTTTCAACGCAGTCGAGTGGTACAGGGGTGATTCACGACAAGTAGAGAGTTAACCGGACCACTCGAACTCTCTCACCACTCGATCTTGCTAGATTTCGTTAGAAAGCGAAAAAATAGGGTGATTCCCGAGACTTTCTTGCCGAACAACGGAATCAATTCATTCGAAACGAAGGGTTTTAGCTAAGAATGAATAACGGATTCGTTACAAAGCAGAAGATAGGGGTGATTCCCTAAGACCTTTTTTGCGAGACTAACGATATCTTAATTCATTCAGAAAGAACCTTTGGTAGGAGGCCTGCCATGGCTTATATCCTTTGTGGATTTAAGAGAACCTCTCGGTCATTTAAAGTCACATGTTTTAAAGTATGTGGACTTGACCAGAATATTGATAAGTCTTTCGTAGACTGGATATCAATATTGGTAAAGTAGTAGTATTAGTGTTCATGAATGATAACACTGAAACGGTTGGAAACAACATGGGTGTGCTATCTGAAGTCGGAAATTGACACGCCAAGATTCTCTGGATGAGAGAATTGGACTATGTTCTAAGAATTCGATTCGGTCAAATTCACAAGAATGAGTCATTGGCTATCCCACCTATCTTATTGAATAAGATGATCATGCATATACGTTTGCAACATTCATCGAGAGTAGTCCTACCCTACCTCTCAGGAATGATTCTCTAAAGAGAAAATGGGATATAGTCTCTCTTGGATAACGGCAAGTCAGGTTATCACAAGTCAATAGTAGTCGAATCTCGGATTCGAGCATTGAATAGCGTTTAGTATATCCTCAAGTATCTTTGAAGAACGAGGAATAATGTGCTTGTATATTCGGGTGCAAACTTGAATATGGTTGACTACACTGATTCTGACTTATAGTCAGATTAAGGATGATCGTTGTGACGATCTCGGGCTCAGTGTTTACTCATTGTGAACCGCCAGTTCGATTTTAGTTAATCGGATACGTTGCAGCTTTCGGAGCAGCTAGAGTGGCGATATGGCTTAGGGATTTCCTTTTTGATCCGGGAGTAATTCCAGGTCTAGTGAGCCGATATCACTTCATTGTGAAAATAGTGAAGAGATAGCTTAGAAGGATCTTCTCAGTCACTAGAGGTCAAAAGCATATTGAGAGAGAGTACCGCCTGATTAAATGGACCGGCGACGTTTCGATCCTATAAATCGTCTCGAGCCGACAACCAAACTGATCAGTGTACCAAGTCGAGTGCTTGAAGGGTATGGCATTGAGTGATATGTCTCATCTGCTTTTAGAGAAAGTGGGAGAGTGTTGTGAATAAGATGAGAAAGGGTGTGCTCTAAAAACAATCATTACTTGTCATTTCGTGCAAGTGGGAGATTGTTAGGTGTAGTGCCCGAAAGACAATTTGTGTAATTGTTTTTGATGACAGAATTTATCTCACCTTATTACTTGCTTTGTGCTTGTAAGTAATACATCACACTTTGCAAACCCTAAATATATCAAGATGTAACGGCTAACTTTCGGTTGCATGGCATGCACGTGAGGATTGAGTTAGTGGTGATATACTTAAATCTGATAGTCCGTGGTGAACTTAAACGAGTTTAGGGTCTCTTGATTAAAACACCAATAATACGCCCGAACACCTTAGGGTGTGATAGTCTTATCCGGATTTGTCGGTAGAGGGTACCTCGTGGGGCATTTATATATGATGGCATTCATATAGAAATTTGGACCGATTTGATATGAATTTCTCGATATAATTCCGTAATCGAGGAATCTTATTAAATCATTATATGATCATGTATGGATCAACCTTAATCCTGAGGTGATCATAGGATGCTTTGCTGTCCCGGGTAGTGTTTGATGTGTTAGTTACGGTTCACTTTAATATGTGTTCCAAGCCACTTCTCATTGGCACTATCTCCGGATGAGTGAGTAGTTCTAATTTTCACAGACATGGAATCCATTCCTTCCTGCGGGAAGTAGAGAGACAGTCCCCTTATTTGTTAGCCCTAAGAAAGTGATCGATCCCGGGAGTTCGCATTTGACTAATTAGCTACTAGTCATATATGTGTGCTAATTGATCATCGTGGGTTAATGGTAAATAAGGATAAGATATTCTCGAGTCGGGTTCACGGAGACTTCCCACTCGAGAATGGGCGATCTATGGAGGGTTAATCCGTATGTAGTGATTATATCAATGGACGTTTATTCACTCTATGGGTTGAGTATAAGTATACATCTATAATCGGTAGAGTTCGGGCCGGGTTTATGGTGGCGTAATCCCGGAATTAATAATTAATGTACTTATTACGCTCGATGAATAATTAATTATTGAGCTATTTCTTGGTTATAGTCCATGGTCCCCGATGTGGCTTCGTAATTTGGACTAATAATCTTGTTATTTGGGCCTCAAAGTGATAATTAATTGGTCGGGCTAATTAATTGATATGAATGAATATTATTTAGTTGGGCTAAATAATATAATACACATAAAAGACATTTTATGTGGGCTTTCAACCCTAAAAGTGGCGCCTCTTATATCATTAATTATCACAAGAATTAATTTTTGATGTGGAAAATAAAAGATATTCTTGTTATATGATTGGTTGGATGACTTGTTATTTGATTTCCTATTGGTCAATACATGTCACAATTAGTCATTAAGGAAAATATCTTTTTATTTTGATTAATTAATTATTTATTTAATTAATTAATACTTGGAGGCCAAGGATTTACTCTCCTATAAAAGGAGAGTTATTCCAAGGGAAATTGGCATTGCAATTTTTGAAATTCACCACTAAAAAGGAGAGAAAAATTAGTTTTTTCTTGCCTAGGGTTTTAGGTAGAAGAAAAACTTTGAGTTTTTCTTGATGTTGCATATCAAGGAGGTTTGTGTATCAAGAAGGGTGTCCACCAACCGCCGTTTGGAGAACACATCGGAAGATCAAGGCGACTCTTCCCGTTATTGGTAACATGATCTTAACCCCCTTGTAGTTTTAAGTCCTTTAATTATGTATTATGATATATAAGTCGTGATCCATCCGCTGCGCATAGATCTAATTCGTTTAGATCTAAGATCCTACATCCTTCAGATAGCCGGGTTGACCTTGACTTCGCCAGGCATGGCATAGTCAGCCAACGTTCGTCTATCGTCTGCAGCCATAATGACTATGTCTTCGAAAATCTAAAAATTAAAAGTTAAAACCTAAAAACTAAAAGTTAAAGCCTATGGAAGGGAAAGAAAAGAATGAAAAAGAAATAAAATCAAATAAGAGAGGAGGACAGACGGACGTCCAGGCACTGGACGGTCGTCTGCTAGAGGAATGATCAGGACGGGCGTTTGTCAAGCCAGACGCTCGTCTGGTAGGCTAAAAACGATTCAGAGTAGAAACTTTTAAAACAGACGGGCGTCCAAGTTATTGGACGGGCGTCGGCCTGGAGAATGAACAGGACGGGCGTCTGGATAACCAGACGCTCGTCTGACTGGGTAAAACACGAACAGAGTTATAAAAATTTGAATGGACGGGCGTCCACTACCCCGCACGCAGCCCGTTCTTTGGAGCAATGAAATGCATACGAGAAAAAGAGAGAAAAACTATAAAAACCTTAATAACAAAAACCTAACAAAAACTACGAAACCTAACAAAACTATAAAAGTTAATAAAAACTAGACAACCGTTACCGATTCCCCGGCAACGGCGCCAAAAACTTGTTCACGGATTTATCTATGAAGAATAACAAGTAATAATATTATAAATCCGATATACCTCAAGTGCAAGGATCGTAGTAAAGAGGTTAATACCGGGGCGATCTTACGGGGAATCGGGGTTGTGAATTCTAGTTTTTTATTTCTAACCTAACTATGTCACGATTACTACTAAAAAGATACTAAAAACAAAACAGTGAATAACTAACAAGAAAGATAACAAACGTAAGCTGGACAGAAGATCAAGATCTAAAGCCAGGAAAATAAAGTTGCGAACCAATTAAACTAAATCTAATCCTAATATGCAATAAAAAGACTAACTAAGCTAAACAATTCAAGTTCAAGGGATTTTAATCAATAAGTTACGAACGAACAAGCAATTGATCCACCTATCCTACAACATTCAATTTCAATTCAGATTATCTCGTGATTTCTAACCAAGTTGTGATTCACCTAATCAAGGTATGAACTCCTAATTTCTTAGACAAGTTCGCCTATTAATCTCCTATCTTTCGATCTAAAGATTAACGCTTTTCTAACCAAAGGTGTGAAATTTATACGTTTCTAACCTAGAAATCTAACCTAATAACTCTCGTTACTTAGATTAAAAGATCTATTCTTTATCATGGTGATCTAACGTCTAACATGATTTTCATCGATATAAACAATCATAAAAGCAAACATCTTTCGATATAAATTGCAATAAACATTATAAACATGATAAAAGAAACAACTTGAAGTAGATACTCACAAAATAATCAAGAAACGAAACTGAATTGTTGATCGGATGGCTTCACAACGCTTGTTCAATGGAGGTCTAGCCTCTTGGCATCCTCTTGAAGCTTCGAATTGTTGAATAAAAATACATAAAAAGTGTTTAATCTAACCTAGAAATTTAGAAGCATAAAAGTGGATAAAAACTAAGTAAAAACCGCAGCCAAGCTGCCCCTAGGTTTAGGGTTTCGAGTATGTATTATTATGTCCAGGAAACGGCTGCTTTATAGAGATTTCAAAGTCGGTTTACTGATGTCGGCTTAAGGACGCCCGTCTGAAAAGGTGAACGCCCGTCCAGGGAACTTCTTGAACTCTCTGAATCGATTTTCCTGTCTTGGACGCTCGTTCAATGGGTCTGGACGCCAGTTCATCAAATATCTCAAGACTCTGTACTGATTTGCACCTCTGGACGCCCGTTCACTTGATCAAACGCCCGTCCAACTGGACGGAACTCAGACGCACATTCAGTGTGATCTAAATTCGAAATCTTCAACTTTATCTCTTTTCTTCTAGCCAATTCCATCCTTATCTCTTTCTCATCAATCCAATTTCTTCCTTATCCCTTTCTCATCAATTAAATCCGACTTGATCATCTTTTAATCATCTTTTGGATCGAAAATATGCATCTACAAATCATTAAAACATCACAAAAATGTAATATAATCCAAATAAACATAAAACCATCATTAAAACACATAATTTAGCCAATTTTGCGAACAATTCATTTAAAACATCACTTACTCAATAAATCAATTAAACACTCATTTTCTATGCAAATAATACGAATATGGAGGAAATTGTTATAAAATATATCATAATAAATCGTATAAAATCACCATAAACAACAGACAACATAGTAGAGAGGGATCCGTGTAACTTCGAGGCGAACTTTTCCTCTCACCCAGCAAGTCCTGGCCTGTGTGGCATACACCAAACAAAATGGTTTAGCCATTAATAAGTGAAGCATGCATCAGGCAAAGGATGTTTGTTTACTTACAATCTGGAAAACATTCATAGCAGTAGTCACATCCAATGCGTGGTCTACTTTCGGCGGCGGGAAAAAGTGGCCGTTATTTTCATAGGCCTTGTTTTGCACTAATTCAGCAACCATAGCCTTGTTTGCAGCAAACCTGTAAAATGACATGAACAAGCATAATGTGATGTGGTGGGTGTTAATATAGGCTGCCAGGTAACATCATACCATTTCTTAAAGTCTTGGGCTTCAGGCAGGGGTGGATTCTGAAGGAGGTAGGTGTTGTTCCTGGTGGCTAAAGAAAGGCCTGTGACATTGGACAGCGTAAAGTGGCAAGCAACACATAGGTGTATATGAGTAAAGGCAGATATAAGTAATGTTACCATGAAATGTGTTCACTTCGAGATTGGACGCGATTATGGTTACTGGCTCATTGTTCAATGCAGTTATGTCAGGATCATAGTCTGCTAACAAATTCTTCCGGAGCCGAAGGACCATTGGGATTCCCCTGTCAAAAAATAGAGCTGGTGAGCGCAGCGGCGATAGCTGCATTGCAAGGGTAAGACTAAAAGCGATGCAAGCTTACTCTTCATCGATGATGACGTAATCCTTGGCGCTTTTGACAGCTGTTATGTCAATTTCAGGAAATCGATGCACAACCAAGGCTTTGATAGCTAACAACAGAAGACATTTACCCCAGTAAACAAGTGCAACAAAAGTATGACTACGAAAAGCTTGTATGAATACATTCGTATAAAATCAACGATCACATGAAGTTGTGCCATGGTTAATGAAATAAAGTGACGTGCGTACCTATGTTTTCATCTGATTCTGCAAACTTATGTAGTTCAGAAAACCTACACACCTTGAATGCACACGGCAATACATAGGGCTTGCTATCAATGATTGGCTCAACTGGGATCTTTGAGGTGATGGTCCAGGAGTACCTGTAGCCATGAAGTTGGTATTGCTCCGGAGGCAGAGTGACATTTGCGTTGGAGACTAGCGCCGAAAAGGCTGCAAGGACCGCTCGAAAAAGTAGATATCTTTATCAAACATGACAGCTTTAACCTTTGTTCCCTGCAATTAACAAAATATGTAAAAGAAGTGAGTCTGTGTGTGCGATTTTTGGTAAGGCAAAACAGAATAGTTAGAGATTTAGGTGCAAAGATGATATCACCTTCATGTCAGTAAGCAAGTAGTTTCTGTAGCGTTTCTGGAAGGGGTAGCAGGACAGTTCTTTCAGCAAGACATGGTGCCGCTCGATAACCTGTATTATACATGTCTAACCCTTTTTCCCAGGGTGTGCATCAGCCGCATCGATGATCTGTCGGGGCATTGTGCTGCATATCAGGATACGTGTTAGTAAGAACAGAAAGCAAAGATCCGTGGAGTGCGTAAGCATGGGTAAAGTTTTGTAGAAGGCAAAGATGCAAGCAGTATTTATAAACCTGAGCCTAGAAGAGCAGGTGGCCTAAGCATGTAAGTTAGAGTGATTAGTAGCAAACATTTGTTCTGGTAGGTTTTTAGAAGCACAATAGGAAGTATACATGAAAAGGACATGTAATGGTTAAACAAGCATTGGAAATACACATTCAGGCAACATGACTCCCACGCAATCCTTAGGTGCAATACCTTGGCGTGTCGAAGGTGGCCATTTTGTCTGTGCAGCGGAAGAAGTTAATTAATTTTCAGTAAGAATGTGCTTGTAGACCACGTTTTTTGTTTCTTCATAGTTAGTATCGTCATAGAAAGGAGGTTTTATGTATACTTGAACACACGAAGAGGTCTTAGCCCGGGATAAAGCTACATATAACTGTCCGTGGGAGAAAACAGGTTCTTTTAAATAGATGCCTACGTAGTCCAGAGTTTGACCCTGAGATTTGTTGATTGTCATTGCGAAGCTAAGTCGAACTGGAAACTGTTTACGCTTGTACGGCACAGGGTAATGGTCATCTTTAGGAGGCTGCAAAGGTATTCTATTAATGAAAACATGTTTCCCTGAGAAATCACCATAAGCTATCTGAGCATAAATAAAAATTAAATAACTCCAGATTATCTAAACCCTTAAATGACGGAAACGAATCATATATTTAAAAAGGTTAAGCTATAAACTTATCCGCTAACCTTATCCGCTAATAATTCAAAAACAAGATAAATAATTCAAAAACAAGATAAATTAGAGAGTAAATTACGAATTCGGATCCTCTCATGTGCCAACGCTCATCAAGCTTCCGTCTTTGTGGAGGCAAAAGCGCCGTCGTGCCAAACGACGCGTCGTTTGGCACAAAGAGGAGTCTTTAGAGATTTCTCCGTAAAGCCCTGCAAACCAATCGTGTACCATAGCAAAGGCCTTCTGATGGATCTAGGTTCCTAAGAAGAATAATTGGTGCATCAACCTTTAGCGTGAGACGGTGAGGGGGCAAGCCATTTGGAGTTACAGAGTTTATTATGTCTATGTATTGGCCTTGTTCATTGGGATTTAGAGTTTCGTCAAAGCTGAGATAGTCAACTGGCTCTCCTGGAAATCTACGTATCATAATTTCATTTATCTCATCGACAAAATTATTTTTGGTTGTTAATATTGCCTTGTTCAGTTGCTGAGTTGGTGGACATAGTGAGTTGCTTATGTCAGGATAGACTTTGTTTATTAGATCGTTAAGTGCCTCATCGTCGTTCGACGCTTTTAAAAGTATTGATCTTGGAAGTTTAACAGCCTCACAGCTTTTGGTCTGTAGGTTTCCATTTCCGATGTCCAGTAGAAACTGTGTGTATTCAGGGTCATGCAAAGATCTCATGTTTTCTGTTAGTTTAAGTTTTTTTAGCATAGGCCAGATTGGAGAACTAATCAACGTGGCAAGCACGATTTCGTTCACAGTGCCTTGTTTAACCACGGGTAAAGTCTGTCTGAAGTCACCGCCTAACACGACAACTTTACCTCCAAAAAGTTGGGACGATCCCATAATGTCCCTAAGCAAAGCGTCAAAGGCTTCAATGGCACTCCTTTTAGCCATAGGTGCCTCATCCCAAATGATTAACCTGCATTCTCTGATTAACATTGCTAGCCCGCTTTGCTTTGACACCCTACATGTGTGGCCATCCGTCTCAACAAGTGGAATCTTAAACCTTGAATGTGCTGTTCTACGTCCCGGCAGAATAGATGCTGCAATTCCAGAGGTGGCAGTGGCTAGTGCAGTGTAGCCTCTAGAACGCAACGCTACTAGCAAGGACCTGTACAGGAAAGTCTTGCTTGTTCCCTCAGGGCCGTCTACGAAGAATGCGCCTTTACGAAGAATGCGCCTTTTACATTACGACTAACTGTATCCATGATTGCGTCATATGCAATTTTCGGCTTTTCATTCAAGTTGTTTATTGACTGCAGGTCAGCGATGGAGACCTGTATATTTTTCTCAGCTTGAACCTCTTTGTTTAGGTCTGCAAGGCATTCGTAGTTTATATCTTCTTCGGTTATGCCAAAAGATTTTATATGCTTTCCCATAGATTGTAGGAATCCATTAATTTGTTGAAGGACATTAGTTTCAATTTGATTTGGTGCCAAGTCATTGTTTCTGTTGTAGTCTTCAGACAACTGATCCTTGAACATCAACCATAATTGTTTAGGATCATTTGGGCAAGAGTAGACCAAGATGTTTGCAAACAATCTTCTTAGTTCATAAGGCATATGAAACAGCGATGCTTCTTCTAAGCAAATCTGCTGACTATTGTCGCTTTCTAACAATCCACGGTTTAGTGCAGCTTGTCTAAAGGTGGTGCTTCTTTTACCGTTGTAAATGAGAAGATCATCGTAAGATAAAGGGCAGCGAACATTGGATAAGAGTATTCTCATGTAATATCGCTCTCCCTCTGAAGGGTGTGCACTTACAATTCGACCTATGGAGTCACCACGCTCCCTTAGCTTCCATCATTTGTCGCTTGCAAGCCATACAAAATGGTCTGGAAACTCGGCATATGTGCAGTTTAACCTTTTCGCGTCAGAAGAAGAGCGGGTCATGTGAAAGAATTCGGTTAGCATTGTTTTTCGTTGTACCGGATTGTTTAAAACATCTTGTAGGTTCTGTTTTTTTTTAAAGACAAGCGGCTGGTAGTTCTCTAGGTGTAGAGGAAACCTGACAACAGCAGGTTTCAGCTCACTCATGGAGAACCTAAAAATCCGCCACAGAGCCTCAGGAGCAGATATCCATCTCGCTGAAACAAACTGGTCGATTTCATCGATTATCTCAGTTGTACAATCGCGCTAAACTCAGACAGATCTTATCGTTACCACTTACAAATATATTTGTAAATGCATTTGATCGCTTTCTTTCAGCTTGAACATATCTCAAGAGTTGATATGACAATCTAGCTTTGCCACCAAATATGGTGGATGAGGACAACCAGTGATTGTCTAGTGTGACACCCTAACCTCGACTTGCGTCGACCATCATCGCGCGCGTATATACACACAGTGGTAGGCATCATTAGAGTCAGTTGTTTCCTCACTGAAAGCTTTAGGATATGAACTTCGGCATTCATTATTGTCTTGCATACAAACGTTAGTAGGGTTTAGTGCCCCACAAGGGCCATGCATCATATGGCGTACTACCAGTTCATGCAAGTAAGGGTGTTTCGCTTTGTCCGGTATTTCTGCCGAGACAATCTCGTCATATTCCTCAGGCCGATAAAGTTTTGCGTGAGGTTTCAGAATTATAAGAAAGTGTGCATGCGGTAAGCCACGTTTTTGGTATTCAACAACGTAGGTGTAGGTGACGGACGTTTTCTAAGCTATACAATCCTTACCGGCAGTGTACCGGGTCAAATCGTAGCGTAGTATGGTGAGTCAGGTGTCGTATCCTCAGGGAAACATTTGGTAATTCAAAGTGTGGTTAAACACCAAGAAGCTATTATTAACTCGATCTAAGCATGGGTCACTCCATTTTGTCATTCGGCCAGTATTTTAAGATCTGTCGATTAAATAGGTGATTTCAACGTAATAATCTCTCGTATAAATATTTTGCCCCGGGATAGGAAATAGGATTCCGTTTGTCAGACGGCCATTTTTACCCTCCAGTCTTTCTATCCACGATCTCATATCCTAACTTCTCTGGTCAGTTCATCATTAGGTTATGCTTCCGTTTATATTGATTAGCTACGTCAATATTAACATGCCATTAAGTTCAAATAGAAAGAGATTCATCATAATCGATTTTAATCAGATTTTAACATAGTCATCATCCATTTCCCTGAAAAGATAAAACTAATTCAATTTCATATCTTGGCTAGATATAAAGTTAGCCTATTATCATTATAACTATTATATAGATACTAATATAAACAAACAAACATAAATACATTAGAAAGTTACCAGATTACAATTGAAGCATCAGAGCCGTATTCTCCGGAAATAGCAACTCTTCTAACAACAACGAGGCTTGATAAGTCTTCTAAGTATTACAACGATACTTATACTACATTATTATTTCGGCAGAATGCCTTTTACGGTATTTACAAAACTAGAAACTAAGAAAAGATAATATATATATATATATATATATATATATATATATATATATATATATAAGTGATATATATATTGGTACACTCCCCAAAGCTGGCATTTGAAGAGTATTTATAGACCAGGGGTAGCACACCGGCGCGTGCCGGCCCCTCACCGGCGCGTGCCGGTGCTACAGTAAAGATTCCCTTGTGTCAGACCCATGTGCTTGAATTCAGAAAGATTCCGGCGCGTGCCGGCCTTCTCCGGTGTGTGCCGAACTGTCAAAAACATCTGTCGTGAATTTTTTATTCTTTCGCTACTGATTCATTGATTTTTCTCGTATTCATCCTGTATCAGTAAAAAACAAAACCCACGGAAAATCTGACACAAAAGTTATAATTTTTACTAATTTTATAACGATAATATTTATTTATAATGATTTATGTTTTTATAAGTTCTTAGTTATATTTTATGGAATTTATACGATATTATCGTTAATACGTTATAAAAAGTTATATAATTTAGTCATATTTTTATCGTATATCAGTAGGCAGCAACCTCCCCGAAAACGTGTTTTTTCAGGATCTCATCTTTTAGTTCCTCTAGTTTAGCGCGAAAGACCCGGACAAGCAAGTCAGGTCTGTTTTGAGCTTCCTCATAAGGCAGCAAATGTTCTTTTATTTCTTTCCAATTTGAGTTACATGTCATAGTTAGGAATAAATCTGGTTTCCCATTTTTTTGTACTAAAGCCATGGCGTCTATGTACTTGCGCCTCATGTTCCTTGGCCCGTTTGTAAACGCTGCAGGAAGTATGATGCGATGGCCTATCTTAGATGAGTCTGTTTCCCCAGAAGCGATTGCATCTGCAACGCCTTGCAGGTACTCCTGTCTGATTTCGCTTTGTTGAGATCGGTAAAAGTCTAGGCGTTGCGTCTCTAACTTGACGTACATATCGACGACAAATTGTTGGAACAAACGACCAAAGTGGAGCAAGCCTGATTGGTCGTGAGACCTAATCTGAAACCTGTAAAAGTAATATTCTCTTACAGACACATTATTTCCAGGATCCATATGCAAAGTCAAAGCTGAAAAAAACGTTATGGTCAGTACCTAATTTGATAAGTGTATGCAAACGTAGAGGAAACTACTATAGTTTCTTACAATCACCTTCTTCTTCGTTCCTAATGAGCTCATCTGCTGAACCGAGAACCGTGGGGTCTAAATCAGATTGGTTTGTTTTCCTCTTCCTACGGTTTGCCAAGCGCTTGACACCATTCTTGTCTATTCCTTGATGCCATCCCATCTCCCCAGCCGTGAAAATAATGGGATATTGCAATGGATCGTAACAAGCAAAGTAGTAGTTAATTGTTTTTGGATTGCCTGCCTTTGTGTACACTCTTATGTTTCTTTTTAACGAATTTTCAGTTTCATCGGGCTCATTTAAAATCAGGCTTACCTGTTCTACTGTTGGTTTATTGTAGACTTTTTTATTAAGCTTTGGGTTACTGCGTAAGAAGATAAATTTATCCTCTATTTCTGGTATGGTGCGCAGGTCACGGAAAAAGCGTGCGTATGGGTTTGCTTTGATGATCTTAAGCAAAATCTGCCGAACACTTTCAGACAACCTGGAGCAAGCCTCCAGTCTAGCAGACACTTCGTAGTCTGTGTCATAAAAGTAAAGCTGCAAATTCCGGAGGGCTCCATTGTCAGGGGTTAAGACGTTAAGGAAATGGTACACCTGACCCTGTATTCTGAATGTGTAGACACCCCTATTTCTTTGTGCTAATTGCTTGTCATACCTAACGCCTAAAGATGTGAAAGCTAAGTGATTGTTGTAAGTCCGGATGGAGCACCTGAATTCTTTTGCCTCTCGTGTATTGCCTAGCAACAACATTCGCATTTCATCAGGTAGATGACCTAAGGCTAGGGTAATGTCTCCATCAGAACAGCACATGTTCGCTGTTTCGTGGATAAATTTCTTAGCCCCACAGTGTTGGCAATCCTCTTTCTTTTCCAGCTCCACCTGAGAGGTAGCAATTCCATCAAGCAACCGTCTGGCCTGAGGTTTTTTTTTTTGAGGTTTGTTTCTTGTTTCTGGTTGTTTGTGTGCGAGAACCTGTGTTCCTTTTCCATAGAGACACAGCATGGCGCCTGTACTCCTGCTTATCTACAGAATGACCTGCCACTACCGGTGCCTGAGTAGATGTTGCATGGTCATCAGTAACCGAACAAATAGGGGATTCATTGGGTAGGTTCCCCTTGCCTGGGATATTCGGTGCAGCAGGAGGTTTTTTTATCCTGTCAATGGTGTTAGCCGCAGAAGCAAGTGTTTTTCTACGTTTAAGTGTTTTGGTTGTGTGCTGTATGTTTAGGCCTGGGGGTGAGCCAGGGGAATCTGAGCGAGCACGCAGCTAGCGAAGACATCCACGCTTACTTCATTCCTGTTGCAGAACGTAGGGTGTTCATAGTGGGCAGAACCATCGGCCCAAGCCACAAACAGAGGGTTCAATGTTTTTTGGTTTGGATTGAATGGGTTTGCCGCGACAGAGGGGTTTAATTCTACGCCAGCAGGTTGTTGAATGTGCAACGGGTTTTTCTTAAGGTTTTTCTTTTTCTATATTTTAGTAGCAGAGCAAGCATTAGGCTGAATACTACCGTCAGTACCAGAAGGCACAACAAGCGTGTTTGTTAAACTGATTGGTACTGTGTTAGCAGGAGCAGAAAGCCCACCCACATGGTCCCTAGGCATGTAGCCAGGCCTCGGCTTTGCAGATCCCTTGGTGCGCATTGGGTGGAATTTTTCAGGGTGTGAATAATTTTCTGTGTCATTTACCCCATTGATAAGCAGACCAATTAGGACAAAGGGGAAAAAACTTGTGGTGTAACTGACGAAAACAAAGCACAGGAAGAAGAAATGGAAAACACAGTATCGAGAAAAGCAGGAAACATAACGAATAAGGCATGTATGCATGAGGATGCAGCAGCAGTAACTCAATGAATGAACATGAACACAACAAAAATACATGGCACAATAACAGGTTAGAGGAAGAGAACATACCCAAAGGTATGCAGTACAATCTCTGGTAATTTATGTTTGCCTGAAAGCCTGCATGAAATGGAAATAGACATTCTATGGCAGTAAGTAAGCGGCTATAGAAAAGCAAAGTGAACAATACATGAACATGGTTTCAAGGTTTGTATTGGCTAACTAAACAGGCTGCAATGTGCCACACACATCAACATACAATTAATTCTTGGTTGTAAGGGCTGCAGAGGATAACTAAACAGGCATGCGTGACACACAACAACAACACATATAAGAAGAAACGACCACCGGGAATGCATTTATGCAACAGCACGCACACAGACACCGAGGAAAGCATTCATCTAAGGAAGCAACTGGGGGGGCTCTATATACCAATAAGCACAAGAACGGTGCACCCGAGAGTCACATCAGCTTCAAAGGCTGCCTGGAAAAGTAAGTACACTGACAAAGGGCGAAGATGTTTTGTTAAAGCTGGCGCAGGCGATGGTTCCCCTTTTTCACTTACTTACTGAGTTATCAATTGTGTTATATTGAACCGATCAAGGCATAACACAAAACAAGGGCTTGAGTGTCAATCACTCAACATTTTTTGCGAAGATAAATGTGATTATCTCAACATTAACCAACAACAACACTTTTCTTTACACCATAACCAAACATGTTTGTTGGCATCATTGCCCTTTTAAAAAATGGAGCTAATTTTAAAGACACTGTAACAGCGGGATCCAAGTTTTAAACGAGCTATTCTTTGACGTATAATCAAAAGTGTTTTTTTGACAGCAATGCAGATGAAATTAACAGACATGTGAAGAAACAACCGAAGGGAAAAACATGGAGCTTTTTGAAGAAACATGTTCGGCTACTGCTAAAGTGTTTCCAAAGATGGAGCTCTTTTGAAAGAAGACACAACAAGCATATTTCTGTACATAATTAAACTTCTTAAAGTGTTTGTTAAAGTGTTGCTTGACACCCTCACTTTTCTCTTCATGCTCAAAAAAAGGTCAACACTTTTCCATACATATACCACAACAACAAACAAGAAAGTTAAGCTGCTCAATAAATGCCATACCAGTAGCCTTGGAAGAGGGATATACAATAAATGATCTCACCAAACCGACAGAACATGTATTGTGAAAACACACATTTACAAAGAGACTATGGGAAGACCCTAAAAGAACAAATTAATTTATTTTCTTCACAAAGCAGGTAATCTACCTTGGGGAGGAGTAAATGCAGTGTATTAGGATGCAAAAGCAGGGCTTACCGAGATGTGGCAGATATAGCCATTGGAAGCAGTTAGCCCAAGACCTCCAAGTCACCAAAATCATCATTACTTCACTGAGAGCTACTGTTGATCGGAAAGACAACCATCAATCCAATAGGAGCAGGTTGGAGAAATCTGCGCATAGGAGAAAGTGGGAAAATCCATGAACAGCAAAAAAGATCCGGCGGCCAAACACTATGTTGCTGACCTTCGTTAGTCTGGGCCGGAAGAAAGAAGGCCAAGCCCAAAGCAATATTAAACATTGGTAGCAGGCTGGATGTAACGTAGGGGAAAAAACAAAGGAAGGAACCAATAAAGCTTGAAAGTAAATATTATCACCCTTTGACCCGAAGTTTTTTTTATTTATCAAAATCCCCTAAACCTGATCCGATTACTCATTTCTTAGCCGAATTTTCTGAAACCATGTTCTTCCATCTCATTGCCGTTTCATCCGCTTTTTCCCCACATTCAACTACAATATGACACATTAAAATGTGATACAATTGAGTCACAGTTTAAAAAAAAAAAAAGAACTAATCTTTTCTGGACTCAGCCGATAAATAGCTAAATAAATAAAATAACTAATATAAAAAATAAAAGAACCTTTCTGGAATGGGCGGAAATTTTTTTTTTTGGACTCGGCCGATTTTTGATTTGGAGTTGATCTGCTCACGTTTTTCATATAGAATCATGAACATCGAAAAAAATAGAAGAACCAATCTTTTCTGGACTGGACCGATAAACAGTTAAATAAATAAAAGAACTAATAAAAAATTTTAGTTTTTTTTCCTGGAATGGGTCGGCCCAAAAAAATAATAATAATTGGACTGGACCGATGAACAGTAAAAACGGGGAGAGGGAAAAAAAAAAACCAAACTGGGCTGGGCCATGAACAGTAACCGGTGAACAGTTTAAAAAAATAAAAGAACCAATGAAAAAAATACAAGTGTCAATCCCTCCTTCACCCTTCTCTTCTTATTAGATAGGTAGATAGATAGATAGAAGATATGCATATTTATTTATTTATTTATTCATACACATATACATATATCAACTTTGATTAATTATGAATAATAGTATAAACGGAATAATTTTATAGTGGATTCTAATATGCACTTAGACTCCATCTCATATGTAAGATTGTTCGTATCTTTACGGTGTAAATAGAAATAAATGTAATTGGATAGATGGGATTTGCAATTAAAAAGTCGATATAATGGGAAAATCTATATAATAATATGTTTTTTAAGTTGTCTAAAATCAATTACCCGATTACCCGGACCAACCCCGCCAATTGACTCATTTTTAAACCCGTTTCATAAAAAAAGTTTGCATTCAATTAATTTTCTCCCCAACATCATCCCTTAAATTACTCTCTCAAATCTCTCATTTACTCCCCCAAATCTCTCATTGAATTTAAAACTAAATTCAAATTTCAGAATTTCAAAAATGAGTCTTTATCACCACCTTTCATCTTCATCCCTATTTATTTTTTGACAGCACTCTTCAACTATTGTTTAGTTTGTTTTGAAGTAATATTAATGTTGTTGTTGTTGGTTTTTTTTTTTTTTTTTTTTTTTTTTTTTTTGCAGCATAATAGTCTTTTTGTTTTCTTTTGTTCTACTACCGCTTCTCTCCGCCGTACCTGCTTATAACCAACATCATCCTCCGGCTAAAATAGTTATTTAGATTCTGTAGTCAAAATGTGTAACTTCTTTCATATAAACTTTATATTTTGTTTATTTCAATAAAATTACTGAGATTCTTAATATCTTTCAATGAATATACGTTTTGAGTTTTTGGGTTCTCTTTTGTAGTATAGACGCGATTTTTGGCTCTCTTATCTCCTCCAACTTCTATCAGCCATGTTCCAACTATCTATATCATGTTTACCATTTTATTAAAGTCGATAGAATGTGTCTTTCTTTGATATAATGTTTTTTTTTTCTAATAATTTCGATGTATTATTTGTTTTCTTTTATAGTGTATCCAATTTTTCTCTTTGTGTTTTTATTTTTATCTATTTATTCTTTTGTTCTCTTCAACAATATAATTGATATTTTGTTGTAATGCCTCAATAGTAATAGAGAGTGAATTAGATAAAAGTATAGAACAATTAATGTACCAATAGAATAAAATACCAATGCTACATCAACATTCTTTTGCCACCAATGTAAAAATCATAAGAACGGGATGGAAATTGCTTCGTAATACTCACATGAAAAAGGAAACAAGTAAAATTGATGTAAATGAAAGTCAATCGATCAACTCCCGGGTTACAAACAATGTAGAGAATAAAATAGGCACTCCCTTCACACACAAAAAAAGAAACGAGAGAGAAGGAGATGAAGATTGAGTAGTGGAAAGGATTCAATGCTCTAATAATTCTATAAGAGGGATATTCAAAAATAATTATGGGTGAAATTTCAGGGGTATTGAATTTGAATATTGAATTGTTGATTAAATAAATTGAAGTTTAGGTATTTTTTTATTTATTTTTTATTTTTGAAAAAATGATTGAAGGCTTGACAATTTTGTAGGAATGGTAGGCAAGATTGCCGGAGAATTTAGGGTCGATGAAGTAAATATCAATGTTCAATTTTGAATGTCAATGAGCATTCGGGAATAATAAAAAAAAATGCAGACGCTTTGAGGTCTTTTGCTTCGATCTGGTGGGCCACCAACTAAAAAGAATATTACAATATTTAAATACACATAAATATTTGAAATTAGACGTAGTTATACTTTATATCTTTATATTCATATTGAACTGTAATGTGTAAGACTATGTTTATTAATTATAAAGTTAAGTTTAGTAGTTATAGAGTGTGATAATATTCTGATTCGTATTTTCAATTTCCTGCTAATGTTTTCCAAACCATATAGATAGATAGATACAATTATCCTACTCAGGTAAAATTTTGTTTTTAACGAAGACGAAAGCTTATTTACTAAACTGACACCTTCTATTTTGCCTCAAGGAGGCTTGAAACCCCGACCTCTTGGTCTTGGGCCTCGATTTTTATCCCCGGGTAATCTTCATCGGTTGTCTTCACATAAATTTGAATAGATTCGGTATTTGTGATAAATAAAATTTATCTTTTATGTCTGATAAGCAACGCTTCATCCTCTTTTCTTATCATTCAAACGATTGTGATGAATTAAAAATAATGTTTTTTTTTTCCGTAACTTTCAAAGTCCTACTTATTAGAATTTATTCTATGACAATACTATTGTGTGTTTTTATTTTTATATTTATAAAACTTACATAAAATGTGATGATCATGCGGTTATTTTGGCTAGTGATCATATTTTGGAGCAAAACTGCCAATTGGACCTTTTGTCAATTGACCCACTCATGACCCATTTCCTTTAATATCTTTTTTTAAGGCTCCTTTAATATCTGCTTTCCAAAAAAAAATTCGTATCCTACGTTTTTATTGGCCTATCCCACGTTCTCAAAAGAAAAAAAAAAAAACCACACCAACACACGTCCCCCAACTTCCCATTTACGTTGAAACTGCATATTTATCTTCTCACTTGCTTCCAAAATAACTCACCCCAAAAAATAAAACCAAAAAAAAAATTCATATCCTACGGTTTTTTTAATGGCCTATCCCACGTCCTCAGAAGAAGAAAAAAAAAAAAACACCAACACACGTCCCCCAACTTCCCATCTACTTTGAAACTGCATATTTATCTTCCCACTTGCTTCCAAAATAAGGTATTCATACCAGTTTCCCTATCTCTATCCTCACAAATACTATTAAAAATATATATCCCTACTTTCAAAGAACTAAATTCACAATACTCTACATCAAGATCCCTATCTCTATTCCTACAACAATAAAAGCAATGAAAAATATATAGGGATAAACTACGATTCACCCAGATATAGGGAGGAATCAGTAGTTATCCCTTAATGTAGGGTGGGGATAGGGATTCTCATGCTGAAGCTTTCTTTCTTCTTCCCTATTTTTTATCCCTAATGTAGGGATAAAGTTGAAGATAAAGAGTCTGATGCTAATACCCAACTCACCCCAAAAAATAAAACCCTAAAATTGAATAAAAATAAAAATAAAAAACTTCCCACGTTTACAAGGATAAGTAACGCCCCAACCCATTATCTTCTAAAATAACTCACCCTCTCATAATCGTTTTGCTTATTCATCCTGATCATCTCCAATTCCAATCGAATTCTCTTCTTCAATTCATTTCAGATCGTCGTTTCAGTGTATCAACCGAAAGTCCACATGGGTTCCTACATGATGAACTGGATTGACAATGGTGATCATTTTTCTACTCTTTCACGGCAATAGATTTGTAAGTCTACGTCTACTATTTCACAACGATATATAGATATGTCATTAATTATTTTTAGTATTTGATTTTCTTCTATTTGGCAATTTCAGCCAAATTTGTGCTGTCTGCTTCTGTGTATTGTTCTTTAATTTTTTGATTTTCAAGCTCTATTTGATCAATCATTGTTCATATTGTTGTGCAGTTATTAACTTTGCAAGGGCTACCGGTGATCTCCAATCACTCTCAGATGTGGATCTTAAGCTTATTGCTCCAACTTACACGTTGGATGCTCAGATCCATGGGACCCAGGTACGTATGAAAGAGCTCGGGAGGAATTCACCAAATAGTAGAAGGGAAGGTGTTCACATGTGATTGTGGGAATTTAGGTACGTATGAACTCAGTTACTTTTCTAATTAATCGTAAAAGATGAACAGTTCTTTTCTCTGCTGATCTGTCTTATTGGCCGACACTAAAAATTGTAAGTAATTTATTTTTATTATCTTGGACATGGTAAAAAAGATATGTGTTTGTTGATTAATTTACTTTTGTAAGTTTGATTTTCGAATGTTTATGCGGCAATTCACTACTTTGGAAGGATGACATTCTCTGTCGTGCTTTTCCTAAGTGCTGCAACGGTGATGCTTCTGCCATTCACACCCGTAAAAGGAAGGTATTACAATTTTGCATTGTTCAAATTTTGAAGCAGCGAGTTAATATGATTTTTTTTTTTAACATTGCGCGAGTCTTTTGATCAGAAGTAATATTGATTTGGCAAAATAAATTGTTCTTCTTCCATTAATCATATTTTCTTCCATCATTTGGGCAAGAATGGTTACACATTTATTGAGCTTTGCAAACAAAACATTTCATGACAAATGTTTTCATCATTGGCTGGTTTTTTGCTTCTTTTTTCTTTCCGTTTTCTCAACCCCGTTTTAGTTTCAAATAAATCTTTTTGTTGCTATTTTTTCTTTAGAAATGTTATTTAAAGTATTCAATGAAAATATATATGATAGTTTGAGAGTGATTATCCAATTCTGTGAAACTGTTATTGATCATTTTATTATCCAATTTTTTTTGTGCTGTGTTGAATGTGAATGATTGATTAAGGCTGTTAAGAAAGAGTTGTGCTACTTCTAAGTTTTCATTGTATTGTTTTAGGGGCAGAAATGGCTGCAGAATGTCCGCCGCCTTCAATGGGGCTTCTAGGGTGAAGACATGTGAAAATATTGTATGTTATACGAAATAAAAGTATGCATCTTGGTATGTTATTCACTTGCTTTTCTACATATATGGTTCAATTGTATTTATTTCTCTATTATCGTTAACATTTCTTATTTCAAGGTCTTAAGTTTGGCATCCTGGGGTTGTTTTTAGTTGAGGGATCGAATAACGAATTGTGTCAATTATTTTCTTTCAGACCGTATATTAATCAACTTCTCATGTTATCAATGATTTGTTATGTTTGGCTTATTTCCGTTTGGTGACAATTCATGTTTGCGCTTAGTCAGACGGGATTCAGCATTGTAAATAACAACGAGAAAGAGAAGAGTGATGAGCCAGAAATGGGCGCTGCTCATTTTGTTAGGGCTTTCAGGGAGGACGGCAATGCTGCAATGATGATGGTAGAAGATCTATTCCTACCTCTATTGTACACTAACTATTCTTTGTGTTCCGACTTTTATATGTCATGTATTGTGTTCCGACTTTTATATTACAAATTTCTATATACACATATATGAATCATGTATACACCTTTATGCAGGGCCGGCCCTGTGGATTTGGAGGCTTAAGGCCATCCCTATCATTCGAGGCCCTCTAATATATATATATATATAACCAAAAGATTCAAAACATTCAATAACTTACATGTTTATGCTATCAAAGTACACTTTTTTTTTCCGGTGATTCATCCAATCAAAATATCAAATATAGCAAAAATTCTTATGAAAACAAAAACGAAAAAGACTAAAAGAGTATATTTTAATACCTACTGATTTAAGAGCCGGAGGGTGGGGGAGGAAGAGTGAAGAGACAAGCAGCAGGAGGACTGGAGGAGTGCCGAACTGATCTGGAGGAAGGAGGAACTGAGACGGCGGGCAGCGGTGCCTGATCAATTGCCTCCGATTTGGGGATTTTCCTGATAGTGTCACCAGCAAGCGTGTTTTGTGAGAGATGAGAATTGTGAAAGTCAGAAAGTGATTTACGTTGGTTAAAAAAGAATTGTGAATTCTTTTTTTATGATTAACAATAAAAAAAAAGAATTGTTATTTAATCATATTATTTCAAAAAAAATTCCCCACATTTTTTTCCCGTGGATGGATATATGGGGAACATGAATATTTTCTTTTACTTTCACTGCGTTCAAATTTTATATTACAGATCGCATTTAATTTTTTTTTTTTACATTTTTTTATTTTTACATATGAAAGCGCTTAAAATTGGAGGCCACTGAGTGGGTTAAGTTAAGCCAGTGCCGTGAGCCTTTCTACTGAGGCGGCTCTCGCTTTATGATAGGTCTTTCTTTTCATTATTGCAAAAATTAAATTTATTCTATGTTTTTATGAATATTATCATTTATATTTATATTGTATTTTTGCATTTATGTTTGTTTGATAGGTTACACATTTATGAATATTGTATTTTTCGAAAGTACAATACTTTCTTCGATGTTTACTTTTTAAATTTAACGTTATTCCATCGTCGCATGAGAGATTCCTCTTAGTTATATAATAGTTTTAATGTAATTGTAGTATTTATGGTCTAATTAAAACTTTTTTTTTGACTGGGACTAATTAAAACTTGTATATCCTTTAAGAGATTTAGGACATACTGCATTATGTTTTGATTAAATCACCCTTATACTCTATTAACTCCTTATTCTCGAATTGTATTCTTTCTTCTACATCCTTCTCATTTTTCTTCCCGACACCGTTAATAACATTCTAGCGCATATATCTCTATATCTATTTATTTAAAAATCATGATTCTTTCGGTATAAATTTCATCTTTTCGATATCTTTTTTTACGATCAATATGTACCTTATTTTGATGTCATTTATGTACTATCATCAAATTAATGCACTGTTGAAATACACATCAATTCTGGATTTTGAAAGTAATGTGGAAATGCATTCACTTCAGATTTCCTGAATGAATGAAAGGTGATTCAAGAGTTTACTGCATATGTTTTTCTTGTTGTTTTCAACAGTTGCAGTAAATTGTAACTTATGCTCTTGGTTACCCAAAAGGAAAAAAATATTAGTTTAACTGAATGATCTCTTTCTTTTTATGTTTTCACATAAAATAAACTTGAACATGTACGTGCTTTTTACAGCAAGGTGATTTATATCATGTTTGTATCTTAATTTTTTACGGTTAATCTAAGGTTTTCTTATAATTTGGACACATGCATGTTGTTGGTATCTTAATTAGGGTCACATAATATATATGCGGTTTTCTTTCGAATACTCATGAGTAACATTGTTTTTTAGGGGGAGTTACATTACTCTCACAAGGCTGTATTTGTAGTCAATTTGGTGGATTCGTACATATTCATTGTAATCGTGCAAAACTCTTTGAAGTTATTATCAAAGTGAAAATTAATCACGACAGCTTGTTGATTAGACAACATATATATACTTTCATTATTCACTATAATAACAATGGGTTTATTTCACACCATTGTGCACCTAATAAGTGATCAGTTGAGTGGTAAATGTAAGCCAGAAGAAATTCACTATGACTTTTCAGTGTGATCAATTGAAATTATACACTGAAATTATACCTACAACCACCTATATATGACTTTACATAACAAATCTTGTGATGCTTTGCCTTAAGCACAATAATTTCTACATTTTTCTTCATGATTTATGTATCCTTATCTTCAACCTTAACACTCTGTCCATTAAACAACATACAATATAAATAACTAAAAAAAAAAAGCACAATAAGACACTTCAATGATGCATGACTATTTATTTTCGGTGTTGCATGTATACATATATATACATATACAATGTCATTTGTCACTGCAAATATAGTTATTATTGATAGTGAAATGGTTCTTACGCCCTATTAGCCACTATAATGACAATGAATATGCCTAGTAAATTGTTCTTAAAGAATGTTAATTTAATATGTCACCATTTGGTTGCCACATATGAGCTAGGAGAAATGAACCCTAAAGTCACATTGCTAATATACAGTCAAATACCGTTTAAATATAATTTTTTTGTGTATTCTAAAAGTGAGAAAAATACATATTATAGTAATTATAAATCTTAATATTATCTTATATATGCAATTTATATTTATTAACTATTACAACTATTATCTTATATACTCTTTCATGTAATGTGGATGCCGGTGTACGAGAGGATAGGCCGGGTGTCGGGCTTGTTTTTCGGGACCCGACAAGGGCAGTCACGCACACGATGAGTTACCCCTTTGACGGGGGGACTGCCGGAATTTGTGGAGCTCCGGGCTATTTACTTGGCACTGGTGGAGGCACAACGTTTGAATGTGATTAGAGGTGAAAAACGATTGTTTAGCATGTGTGCAACGGATCCGACAACCTGTGGAGGATATTACTGCTCAGGGTTGCTTACTGCAGGATTGTTTGGCTCTACTTCCTAGTTTTACCTCTATTTCTTTTTCTTTTGTCCGCCGGACTGGCAATGTGAAAAAGAATAGATATAGTATAATTATGTGTCACTATGTGATTGGTTAGTTAATGTTGTATTGACACATAATAGATTGTGTCTAGAAATGTGTGATATGGTTGTAACAACCTAGTGAATATAAGGGTGTTGCGTCTGTACATGCAAGGTATTGAAGAATCTTAATGAAACAGTAAAATTCCATCTTCTTATTTGTTCTTTTCTTGGTATCAGAGACAGGTTATGGCGGAGCCACCACCGCCACCGGATTCCGGCGCTCCTTCCATCACCGGTGTAGGAGCAAGCATAGAAAACCCATCCTCTTTTTCCACTGGTGTAACATCAAGCCATATTGTCACTGGAATCCCCATTTCGAGCTTTACTTTAGCTCTAGCTACAAACTTTTCTGGGAGCTCTTTTCCGTCCTCATCTGGCTACATTCCTCAGCATGCAGGCTCATCGGCCATAGGATTGAGTTTTGGTACTGGGTTGCCACCACTTTCTGCTCATGTGTTTCAACGATCATAAAATCTGTTTCAGCCCACATTTAGGCCGGCAAGTCCAACATCTCCGTTCAATACTCTTACTCCGGCGCCTTTTAATGGTCATCTGAATCAAGTCACTACTGTTAAACTCAACAGAGAGAACTATCTTTTATGGAGGTACATGATTTTACCAGTTGTCAGAGGATATAAGCTGGATGGTTTCTTACTGGGAACAAAACCTCGACCACCGGAGATCCCTGGTCTGCCATTGAACCCAGCAATTGATGAATGGGACTCAGTAGATCATCTTCTCATGGGCTGGCTTCTAGGTTCCATGACTGATCAAGCTCTCACAGAGGTAATTGGATGTTCTACCTCACATGAAATTTGGTCCACTTTAGAACTTTTGTTTAATAATCAGTCTGAATCTAGAATGCTTGAGTATAAGACTGCCCTTACTAAGGCTGAAAAGGGCACTCGTTCTATGGCAGACTACTTAGCCTTAATGAAATCCTATAGTGACAACCTAACAGTAGCAGGTTATCCTATTTCCAAATCAGAGCTGATTCTTGCGACATTGGAGGGGGGGTCTGGATAAGGAATATGAGGCTGTGATAGTGAATCTTACAGCTCGAATTGGATCTCTGTCATGGCAAGAGGTCCAGTCTCAGTTGGTTACTCATGAGCGACTTTTAGCTAGGTTTAATCCTGGACATCAAGTTTCTTTGGGACATTCCAATCCCTCTGCTCATTTTGTTAACTACAATTGTGGCAATGGTCAAGGAAGAGGAGGCAATCCTAGACCTCCTGGTTCAGGTCAAACTTCCTACAGAGGCAGAGGTGGATCCAGAGGTGGTAGAAGTAGAGGAAGAGGTGGTGGTAGATCCTCTTCATCTGGAAACAGGATGGTGTGCCAATTATGTGGAAAAAGTGGACACACAGTGGGCATCTGCTGGCACAGATTTGAGACTGATTTTCAGCCTGTTGATCAGAATCCACCAGCAAGGCCTACTCAACCTTCAGCTTTTGTGGTAACACCAAGCTCTGTGGCTGATCATGCTTGGTATCTTGATAGTGGAGCCACAAATCATGTGACCTCAGATCTGGCTAATCTAAATTTAAGCACTCATTATCAGGGTACTGATACACTAACAGTTGGTAATGGTGAACACATAGCTATTGAGCACATTGGTCACACTATGTTGCACACAACATGTTGGTCCCTTAGTCCTAAATGCTGTCCTACATGTTCCACAGATTACTAGAAATTTACTCAGTTTATCTAAACTTATGTCTGATAATGATATAACTGTTGAGTTTACTGATAATTTCTGTTTTGTCAAGGACAAGTCAACAAAGAGCACAGTTCTCAGGGGTCAACTCAAGGATGGTCTCTATCAGATTCTGCCACTGGACAATGAATCAGACCAGATCTCCCTTCACTCCAAAATTCAACCTAAAGTCATCTATCTCAGTCAACTTGAATCTCAATCTGCTGCAGCTAGGTCTAAGTCTGTAGTAGTAGATGATTTAAATAAGGATCCAAATGTCTGGCATAGGAGGTTAGGTCATCCCTCTATTAGGGTTTTAAACCATGTTTTGAATGATTGTAACTCTTCTGTTAATGGAAAGTTGGTTTTTTGTGATGCTTGTCAATTTGGTAAATTTCATGCTTTGCCTCACCCCCATCTTCTTTTCATGCTGATCATTTATTCCAACTTGTGCATACTGATATCTGGGGCCCTGCCCCTGTTAAGTCCACTGAAGGCTTTATGTACTATATACACTTCCTTGATGATTATACACGGTTTACTTGGATTTTTCCTTTGAAAGCTAAATCTGATGCTCTTTCCACTTTTACACAGTTTAAAACCCTAGCTGAAACTCAGTTTTCTACCAAGATTAAATGTGTCCAATCTGATTGGGGGGGGGTGAGTATAGGGTGTTTGAGTCATTTCTGAAACAATATGGTATTCTTTTCAGACATCCATGCCCTCATGACCATGCCCAAAATGGAGGGTCAGAAAGAAAGCATAGACACATTACTGAATTAGGCCTTACTATGCTTGCTCAAGCTACTATGCCACTTAGATTCTGGTGGCACAGCTTTCAGGCTGCTGTGTCTGTCATAAATTGTTTACCTACCCCTGTTCTTGACCTAAAGTCTTCTTATGAATGTCTGTTTCAGAAAAACCTAACTACCAAGTTTTCAAGGTTTTTGGTTGCACTGTCTATCCCTATCTCAGGCCTTTTCATACTACCAAATTTCAATATCATACCATTAAATGTGTCAAGTTAGGTCTCATTCCTTTCCATAAAGGGTACAAGTGTCTTGACTCCTTAGGAAGAATCTATATTTCTAATAATGTTAGGTTTAATGAGATGCAGTTTCCCTTTGCTAAAGGTTTCATCCAGGGCCCTTCTACACAACAAATTTCCACTCCTGACCTTGTTGTTACCTCTTTACCCTTTGGTCTGACTCATTCAGAGGGGCACAAAACATCAATGATTAAGCCAGACTTGAATTGCACCACTGGAATTGAAGATTATCATGGTAATCATGTTTATCCTTCAGTCACTACATCAGTTCACACACACACATCTAGAGATCATGAGTCTCCACCAAATCACAGGACTCCCACACAGTCCATGTCACCAATCACAACAACACCAGTCACACAGTCCATGTCACCAATCACTACAACACCAGCACATTATCATGAGCACTCTGGATCATCTTCCATATATGAGTCCACAGAATCCAGTCATCATTCCTCCACTCATAATAGCAGTCAAAACACTGCTTCTCCTCCACCACAAGTCACACACCATCATATGCAGACAAGGTCAAAGAGTGGCATTTTTAAGCCAAAAGTCTATAAAGTCTCAATATCTAAGTTTCATGCTTTTCCAACTGAACCAACCTGTGTATCAGAGGCATTGATGAGTGATGAATGGAAGCATGCCATGATGGATGAGTATAAATCTCTTATTCACAATAAGACATGGGACTTGGTAAAACTTAGTTCCAATTGCACCACAGTGGGGAGTAAATGGGTGTTCAAGTTAAAGCTGAAACCAGATGGAAGTATAATTAAACATAAAGCAAGATTAGTGGCTAAAGGGTATGATCAGCACTATGGGATTGATTTTACAGAGACCTTTAGTCCTGTAGCATAGCTGGCTACCATTAGGATTGTTCTGGCTATAGCTGTGTCCATGAATTGGCCCATCAATCAGATTGACATAAATAATGCGTTTCTTAATGGTCCTCTACAAGAACCTGTGTATATGTTGCAGCCAGAAGGGTTTGAAGATTCAAGTAGACCAGGGCATGTTTGCAGATTAAACAAGGCTATCTATGGCCTAAAGCAAGCTCCTAGGGCTTGGTTTAATGCCTTGAAATCACAGCTTCTCTGTTGGGGTTTCACTCAAACCATCAGATTTTGTTTGCTCTAATATATGTTGATGATATCCTTCTGACAGGAAACTCTCCAACATTGATACAGAAATTTATCAAAGTCTTGGACTCCAAGTTCTCTCTTAAGGATTTAGGTTTTTGTATCACATTTTCTGGGAATGCAAGTGTCTAGGAATACATCCGGATTGCATCTTAATCAGTCCTATTATGCATCACAACTGCTCAAGAAGTTGGGATTTGAACATCTTAACTCCTGTCCCACTCCTATGGTGATGAAAGCGATTCTTTGCCACAAAGCAGAGAGAGCCTCTTAAAAATCCTACAGTTTATAGAAGTGTAATAGGGGCACTGCAGTATCTCACTCTAACAAGACCAGAAATATCTTTTACAGTCAACACTCTGAGTCAATTTATACAAGAGCCCTACACACCCTACCTCACTCCAATCATCGACTAGCTTTCGACACACCCAATTATTTCATACTTTTTCAACTTTTTTATGTTGACATTAGTCACGTGTTACTTATCACATTCAAACCTTCAGATATTCACAGTATATCATACTCGGAGCTAAATACAGACTATCATAAATCTCAAGATATATACGTAGCACTAAGCACATGACTTATAAGAAAATCAAAAATCATTAATCCAAAAGGGGTATAACTTTATAAATAGCTCATCATTTACTATGGCTCGTGAAAAATCGATCTCAGGTGAAACAACTAACTTATCAGACATATGATATACAGCTTAAATGACTATAAAAATAGCGAACATTGAATCAAATTGCCTACTCGGGACAAAACAGAAACAAAAGTGTTGAAAAATTTCGAAAATTGTAGCTCATTTGCATAGAAACATTACGAATTAAGCAAATGTGTAGATACATATCGAACATCCCCCTCCCCCACACTTAAAAAACAACATGTCCTCATGTTGTGCAGAGCGAAAGAAAAAGGAAAATACTTAGCTGATTTAAATCGAAATGCGAATCGTTGGTCAGGCCGGAGCCTACATAATGACACTTTAGAATGCGCAACCAGGCAATGTAGCTCAACGAAACCGCTAAAAATATACCTGCACGTCTTGACAAACATGGAACCATCTCGGGGAAAACGGGGAGTTATACCAAAATGAAAAGATATATCAAAAATGAAGATAAAGCAAAGTGAAAGCATTCAATACATCCAGAAAGTATAAACACAGTAGAAATGAAAGTACGGGTGCCTTATGGCTTACATGATCCATCGAAAGAATAAATAGTAGCAACACCAAAAATTACAATGAACCATATAAGAGGAAAAAGTAGTAAAACTACACAATGAAAGTACCTAGGGCAAATCAAATCGAAAAAAAAAGAAAAAAAAGAAAAAAAGAAAATCAAGATTGGCCCGGAGCCGGAGTATCATCAGCCGGAGGATCAGAAGGAGGTCCAGAAGGTGGTGACGTAGCCCTAGCTGCCAAATCAGGCTGCTCCTCGTCGAAAGAGGACTCAGACTCGTGAAGAACATCGGCAATGGCCTGCTCAATCTCAGAAGAATAATGGAAATCAATGAGGCTCGGACTGAAAACCCTGTCATCCCTCGGTTGCCGGCCTTCACATATACACTTCAGGATCGTCAAAATGTTGTTCGAGACGTCCCGATGTCTTCCAAACCGATCCCGCATGCTTGTTGGCCATACTTAGCCGCATCCGGACCGGAAGGCGGTAAAGCGAGAACCGTAGACGCTTTAGGCGGTGCGAAGATGAACCGGGCTCTGTGGTGTCTCCATCTCGACGGACTGAAGGCTTACCCCTTCTCACGCCAGATCGGCCTCGGATTCTTCGGTTTATGATCGGCCCCATACTCGGCACACCAAAGATCGATCGTAGATCGTGGATTAAGTGAGGATAGTCAAGCATCGGGTATAGATCTTCTGATTAATAGCCACCTCATCATATAACGCCTGCCCCACATCCACGTTCAGGCCAAATGTCAATGCGTATAACATGCCGAGGTCACCTATAAGAAAGTGCGTCAAGTTGTTCTTAGGCAACAACCGACTCTGAATAAACCGACACTGGACCTTCCAGTCCTCCGTCCAGGTCGTGGTAACCAACTCATTCCGGTCGCCTCCCGGTCTTAACGTCCACGCCACGTCCGGACACACTCGTAACCTCAACTCCTCCAAAGGATCCTGCCCCAAACTCTGCCTATGCACAATCTCTTCCTTATAATCCCTGCCCTCAAAAGACGCTAAGTTGTATTTAGCATTGATCACCTCCGGTGTAAAAGGAACTTCTACCCCTCGAACCACAACTACCTTTGTCCCCAAGTCGGTTTCGAGCAGTTTGCATAAAATTCCCGAACTAGGAGCTATTTACCGGGGTAGTCGGGATTGTCATCAAAGCTCCCCAATTCCGATCCTTGAGCAACTTAACGAACCCCGGATCGACTTTGGCCTCCAAAATGGCCCGCTCAGTCAACATCGTCCTCGAGAAATAATGTTGTTTATACACATCGTGAGCTCTAGGGTTTATGAATCTACGAGGCAATGGCATCGGGCAAGCGGTTTTAGATTTCTTTCTAGGAGGGCACCCAGGTACAACCGGTTCCTCTTCCCGGGTAGTTTCTAAAGTCTCTCACTTCTAGACGAGGCTCCACCTTTACGAACTCTGGGCATCCGTACCAAAGGCACATCGTCATCGGTCCTCAGTCGTCGAGGTCGGCTCATCTCTCAAAGTAGCCCTAGTTTGGGTGGCTCTAGGAGGTTGTTCTCGTATACTCACACCCCGGTTAGGATCAATTAAAGTAGGATCAAACTCCTTGCGTTTCTTTCCGGCCTCCCTAGCCACTTCCTTACCATGCCTCTTAACCACTCCCTTCTTATGAACCATAATCGAAACCTAGACTACACGAAAGCAATCCCAATTCACAACAAGAGATACCCGTTTAACATCCAAAGCGGGATTTCAAAAACAACCAAACCACAACCACAATCATCACCAACCAACCAATTCACCATCCATCACAACACCACATCACCATATCAGAGCAGAAAGAAACACAAAACCAGAAAAAAAAAAAAAAAAAAAAAAACGAATTAAGATGACATTCAAGGGAACGAGCCGACCCAAAGATCGAACTCACAAAACGTGAAGAAAAAGCGGAAAAGTTGTTACTAACTTACCAAGTAGGATGAGTAGATGCGGATTGATGTGAAGATTAGTCCAAACAACACAAATTTGGCTCCAAAATCGGATTTTCTTCTCCGAAAAGTCGGACTAAGGAGAGTCTTGATTCTCAAAAAATAAAGCGTGTTGGGAGTTTTGGTTATGAAAATCGAAAAGAGGGTATCAATAGCGGTCTATAGCACTTGGAATCGCTCAAAATGGTTTAGAAATGAAGATTTTAGGCCAAAAAGAGGAGAAAAAACGCTTTTTGATTTGAAAAAGTGAAAAGTGAGGTTCATCGAGCGGGGGTATATATAGGCGAGATGTTGGGCGCTCGTCCAACTCGGTGGACGGGCGTTCACTGGGAAATCGAGATGAAGCGGACGGGCGTCCGGTACGATGACGCCTTCGTCAAGAATTTAAATCACATCTGAGATTGGAGGAAAATATCGGACGGGCGTCCAGCATAGTGGACGTCCGTCTAAGGATTTGTCATAAGCGACGCGCGTCGAGCTTTACGGGCGGGCGTCCCAAACGAGTAAAAATGCAAAAATCATAAAATTCCATACAACCCAAATTCAAAAGTACATCTCTTATTAAACTTAATTAAAACTTCAAAAATACACCCTTAAATCAAATAAAGTACATAAAATTCCTATAACATAAATAAAACAAATGGAAAACAGTGGGTTGCCTCCCACGAAGCGCTTTTTGTTTTACGTCGTTTGCTCGATTTAAACAAACCTAACTAACGCTAGTGCTGCATAAATCTCGTCCCAATCCACCAAGCGGATGAGGCGACGAAGCATATCAATAGCGGGAGGAAATCATAGTCGTCTTATGCGCCCGGTCATCTCCAGCTACCTCTAAACCTCTAAAATGTGAATCACGGAGTACCAGCGCTAGATCATCGAAGATAGGGTCATTTAGGATCGTATATGGACGTCCTATAGCTTCCTGTAGCTCCTCAGTGGTGAAGGCACTACCTCCCGAACAACGGGGTACAATGAGAACATAAGTGATGGTCTTCGTATGGGTACTAAGCTCAAAATCTACGTGCAAGACTATAGTGCCTCCTGGTCCATCAGCTACTGTAATCAGTGGGATTCGACTAATGATGGGGAACTCCTCAGGAAGAACTCCGTAATCCATATCTAAAAAGCACACTAAGCGCGAGATATAAATAGAAAAACTTAGTCAGCTAAAACTTAATTAAACTAAAACTTAAATAAATAAAACACTAACAGCGTGAACAGAACCTAACTAATATAATAAGGGATATCTAGGATGCCTCCTTGTAGCGCTTTTTGGTTTATGTCGTTAGCTCGACACGATTGAAGCTCGGCTGGATCGAGGCCATTTGACTTTTCGCGCCACCACTACCTCGTAAGCTCGATCGAGAGTGTGGGCTGCAGAAACGACATCTCACACATGGGGTGAAATCTTTAATAGCTTTCCACATACGCTTGAACTTCCCCATGGGTGACCTCTTCATTCTCTGAGCCCTCGATGACGCTTCAATCGGCGCTCCTCTCCAATTCTTCCATATCCCAACTACCGGCTAGAACTTCTTCGAAGGATCACTACTGACCATCCTCAAAACGAGGTTGAGTGAAGACTGCGCCGAATTCTTCGACTTCCGTAGCACCACACCCTAGGATGTCGAGGCAACGGACATTCGAAGGTCTCTCTTTAGGTTCACTAATATAGTGCTTGCACCTTTGGCCATTTACTCAAAGCGGGTCACCACTATAACCACGAAGTTCTAGAACGCCTCAGAATGATTTGGAGAATCTCGAAAGGGCCGGACCAACGTGTCCTTAACTTTCCATGAAACTGATGTAACCTAGAATTATATAAAAGAACTTGTTCGCCGACTAGAAATTCTCTCTTCTTAATCTTAGCATCGTGGAGTAGCTTCATCTTATCTTTACTAATCCTGGCACTTTCATAGGCTTGGAGTGCAATTAAATAGCTCATGTATATCACTTTGTAGTCAATGTTGTCCACAAGATTGGGAATCAAAGTTCAAAAACTTTGTAGCCCAATAAGCTCTATGCTCTAATTCAACAGGCAGATGACATGGTTTCCGTAGACCATTTGATATGGAGATGTACCCATAGGAGTTTTATAGGCGATTCTATATGCCCAAAGTACATCGTCCAACTTCAAACTCCGATCTTTCCTATGATCACTACCGTTTTCTCGAGGATTTTCTTAATGCTCTGGTTGCTCCTTTCAACGACCGACCACTAGTCATTGGATGATATGGTGTGCCGCTTTATGACGAACACCATACTTCTCAAGTACTTTCTCTGAATGTCGGTTGCGAAATGCGTCCCTTCATCACCGATCAAGGCACGTGGACATCCAAACCTCACGAAGATATTCTTCTTTAGAAATTTCATCACCGTCTTATGATCATTGTGAGGAGTGGCTTGGGCCTCCACCCATTTAGATACGTAGTCTACGCAGACTAAGATGTATTTATTACCGTAAGATGATGGGAATGGTCCCATAAAATCGATACCCCATACATCAAAAACTTCGCATTCGAGGATGGGTTTTAAAGGCATGTCAAAACGCGCCTTGTCGTGAGTACCGTTCTTTGGCACCTATCACAAGCTTTACAAAAAGCTTCGTATCTTTAAAGATCGTAGGCCAATAGAAACCAGTTGAAAGATCTTAGCAACGGTTTTCCACGGACCAAAGTGACCTCCTGTGGGTCCACCGTGGCCTTTGCTCAATAATATCGCGTTGCTCGGATTCTGGAACACATCTCCTAAGCAACCCATCTTTACAGATCTTGAAAAGATAAGGTTCATCCCAAACGAAATATTTCAAATCAGAGAAGAACTTTTTCTTCTCCTGATAAGACATTTCGGGATCGAGATAACGGGCATGAAGGTAGTTCACAATGGAAGAATACCATGGAACATCAGGAGGACAACCGTCTATCAACATAATGTTTTCTAGAGGAAAGTAAAGATCTATATCATCTGGTTCATCCTTTCCTCATTTAACATTCTAGAAACGTGATCCGCCACTACATTTTCACTGCCCTTTTTGTCCTTAATTTGAACGTCAAACTCTTGTAGGTCGGTATCCAACGCGAGCGCGGTTTAGCCTCTTTCTTAGTCATCGATAACGATAACGCATAAGCGGCGTGATCGATCCACACGATCACTTGAGCTCCTAACAAGTAACTCTGAAACTTGTCCATAGCAAAGACTACGGCCGATGGTTCCTTTTCGATAGTAGTATAGTTAACTTGAGAGGGGTTCAATGTGTGACTTATGTAATAGATAGTGCTGAACTTTCCTTGATCTTTTGCCCTAGAACGGCACTCAACAACATAGTTTGATGCGTCGCACATAAGCTCAAATGGTAGGTTCGGTCGAAGCGATATAAGAATTGGATCGATATTAAATGATCCTTGAGCTCCTCAAACGCTTGCTTGCAGCTCTCATCAAAATTAAACTCAACGTCTTCCTTTAGTAAAGTGGACAGGGGCTTGGCTATCTTGGAGAAGTTTTGAATGAACCTTCTGTAAAAACCGACATGTCCAAGAAAGCCTCTAACTTCCCACACATTCTTAGGGTAGCTCATATTCTCGATAGCTTCTACTTTTGCCCTGTCAACTTCTATACCTTTGGCGGAGATCTTGTGGCCAAGAACTATTCCCTCATCTACCATGAAATGGCATTTTTCCCAGTTCAGTACTAAGTTCTTTTCCACACATCTGGATAACACTTGATCAAGATTGTCGAGGCAATCATCGAAGGACTGACCAAAAACCGAAAAATCGCCCCATAAAGATCTCCATACACTTTTCTACAAGCCCGTCAAAGATAGCCACATACATCGTTGAAATGTAGCTTGGGCATTGCAGAGACCGAATGGCATTAAATGCATAGCGAATGTACCATAAGAGGCGGTGAAGGTGGTCTTTTCTTGGTCACCGGATCAATGGGTATCTGGAAGTATCCTGAATATCCATCCAGAAGCGATAGAATCGTGCCCGCGCCAGGCGCTCAAGCATCGATCAATGAGCGGAAGGGAAAGTGATCTTTCATGGTTACCTCATTGAGCTTTCGATAATCGATGAAGACTCACGTAACCAAAGTGACAAGTCTCAATGCTATCTCCTCTCCCTTCTCATTCTTCTCAATCGTAATTCCACCTTTCTTGGGAACTACTTGAGTTGGGGAAACCCATTCACTATCCGCGATGGCATAAATGATTCCCATGTCCGTAAGTTTAATGATTTCTTTCTTAACCACCTCTTGCATATGAGGTTGAGCCTTCTCTCGAGATTGTCTAACACATTTTGCACCCTCATTCGTCTTGATCTTGTGCATCTGAGATGTCCGGAGATATCCTTCGATATCTCCTACTTACCAACCAAAGGCTTTTTCATTCTTTTTCAAGACGTTGATAAGTTTCATTTCCTCTAAACGAAAGCTTGGCGGATATAATTAGTGGAAGCTTGTCACCTTTTCTTAAAAACACATACTTGGATGTTTAGGCAACGGCTTTAGCACTAAATCTGCAGGGGGTCTTAAAACTAGACTTGAGATCTCCACTTTTCAACTCAACATCGCTGAGTTTACTCTGTGGTCCCACTGCCAAAGCTTCTCCTTCCAACAATTCTTCCTCAAAATCAGCTACTAATTGGTCTAGATTAACCACACCATGAGTATTCAGGTTGTCAACCAATCGCTCATATTATGCTTCTACAGCCATGACTTGCTTATCCATATAGTCGGTGAAATCATCCGTCATATAATCAATGGAAAAGCCGGTTGGAGGCCATAGGGTACTTGAATGGACTTTAAGACATTGTAACTCACCTCTTGATCACCAACTCGGATAGTCACTTGCCCACCATCGCAATCGATGAGGCCTAGTGTAGATAAGAATGGTCTTCAAGAATCGAGGGGCGTTTTCATCTTTCTCCATATCTAAAACATACCAATCGATTGGAAAGGTAAATCTATCAATCAAACCAAAACGTCTTTTAGGATCCCTGAAGCTTTCTTAGAGGATCTATCAGCGAATTGTAAACTCATAGTAGTGGGTTCTAGAAGGCTTTGTAAACCGAGCTGTTTGCATACATACATTGGCATAAGGCTTATAGAGGCACCTAGGTCACACAAAGAATTTGGGAAGACTAGACCTCCCATTAATACTGTAAGTACGAATTTGCCAGGGTCACCTCTTTTAATTGGTAAGTTTTCATAATTAATCATGGAACAATCCTCACCAATCTGCCTTTCCATGCCTGCTAATTTAATTTCTTTTTCAAGACACAACATCCTTGATAAATTTTGTATACTTAGGCATCTCGACTAAGACATCCGATAATGGAAGATTCACACAGAGTATTTTTCAAAAGGTTCAAACCTTTTCATACTTCTTATCCTCAATCAAAGGATTGTTGCTCTTTCTCGGTGGAAATGGAAGTTTCTTAAGGTCAGTCTCAGAAAAAACTTTCTTTGAGGATGCACTTACGACTCTATCTTCCGAGATCCTTCCATCGAACAGCTTTCTCAGATTTCTTAGTAGTCGAGGATCGACCTCACGACTTTCGATTGCTTTTCAGGTCCTCGAGGATCACCCACTTGAGGATCACCAACTCTTCACCTCTCGGGGATCAGCCTCCCGAGTTTTCTCTTTGCGATTGAGGGAGTGTAGGTGCTCGGCTTCCCTCCCGCTTGTCAATGGCGGCGGAGGGGCAAGTGGTTTCCACGATGGGAAGGACCACTAACTTGAGTACCACTTCTCGATTCATTGCACCGCCTCCTCTTTACCGTATTGAATTGATGGCACGAGGTCGAGACATGGGCCTTTGTTCAAGTCACTGAGCAACTTGACCACCCTTCGGATTCTTCTCGATAAAAAACTGGCAAACGCCTGGGGTCCGAAGCTAACTGTTCAGCTAGTTGCCCAATTTGTCTCTCAAGATTCTTCATCGATCTACTTTGCTCCTCCAACTTAGCTTCAAGATTGGTAGGTTGGGAGAGGCCTTGAGAGTTTTGGAGATTTGGAGCATAGGGCTGGCTGGGCCGACTTTGAAATTGAGAGTTTGAATTGGAAGGCCAACTTTGATTGAATTTTTGCGTAGGATTGGAAAAATTCGAGTTTTGATTCTGATTAAACCCAGGGTTTCTGTTGAAATTCTGATTCGAATTAAAATTCGAATTAGGATTGAAATTTGAAGATGGATTAAACCCTTGGTTTTGAAAATTGCCCTGGCCAGAAACCGATTGAACCTTTGATTGTTACGCCATAGAATGCATTCACTTCCGCGTTCTCGTCCGTTCATAGGCGGGAATTTAGAAATGTGCCCTACCTCGTCACAATTCGACATGTGACTTGATTGTCTTGCCCATAATCATGAACATCATTCACTTGATAAGGTGCGAGGATTAAATTGACATTGGCCATTCATATGGCGGTCCGATGACAATTTTCACGATCTGACAGAACCCGAGGGTTACGTGGAAAAGAAAAGTTTGATTTATTGGATTTGAAACTTGAGGTGGTACCATCATCGCTTCAGAGCATGGCGATCAAACTTTGTAAATTGACTTCCTCAACCTTGGGAGGAGGAGGTGCTTGAATTGCTTGATAAGAAGGGCATAGTTATACTTTGCAATGTCCTCAAACAATGCCCATCCTCATCAGCGTTTTCTTGAAATGCCCCACCGAAAAGAGCTATTGACCATGCCTTTTGTAAGCTCGGTCACCCAATCGAAGAATGTATTGACTTGCATTTCCAGTGGCAAGCCATGATGGGGACATTTTCTGAGAAGAGACTTGAATCTCTTCCAACATTCAAAGAACGATTCATTTTCTTTCTGATAGAATGTGAAGATGTCGTTCAAACAATGGGCTGTCTTTGAAGGCGGAAAGTATTGACTTAGAAATTCTCTTTCAAGTTCAGCCAGGTGGTGATAGATTCGAGAGGGAGAGAGGTGTACCACTCTTTAGCCTCTCCTTCAAGGAAAATGGGAAAAGTTTCACTTGATGGCATCCTCACTTACTCCTTGGATGCGTGTAGTCCCGCATATCTCTAAGAATGTGTGTAAGTGGGTGTGGGGATTCTCGATTGATAACCATGAAAAATAGATGCATCTTTGCATCTTCGGATAAGTCCTGGCTTCACTCAAAGGTTTGTGCGATGTGGCATTTGGAATAACAATAGCGGGTTGACTTTGACTTCGCCTGGCATGGCGTAGTCTGCCAACGTACATCTATTATCAGCGGCCATTATCACAAAATCAGTGATTTCTCTAGCTAGTTGTTCTTCAAGATCTCGCTCGGCTCATGCGCGAACATGAGAACGGAAATTCGCTTTGTTTGGCCGGACTACGGTTCGCTCGGGTCGGGGTGTATAATAACGGTCCTTTTGACTCGAGTTTGCATAAACCGGACCAAAAACAAGTGGAACGAAACCTAAAAGCTAAGAAAGTAAAAGCCTAAACTAAAATTAAAAGCCTAAAGAAAAGAATGGGAAAGAAGAAAAGAAACAAAAGTGTTGAAGAAAAGCAGACCAGGCGGACGTCAAAAGTTTGGACGGGCGTCCAGATGAAATTGAGATCGGACGGGCGTTTAGTGACCCAACGCCGCGAAAAGACGGAATACTGAACGGGCGTCCAAATATTATGGGCGCTTCGTCAAAGTGAATAAAAACGAATACAATTGATAATTTTCCAGTGGACGGGCGTCCAATATCCAGGCACGCCCGTTTGCTAACGGAAAAACTAGAAATGCGAGAAATTTGCGAGAGAATAAGAGAAGGTAAGAAAGAACGATGAAAAAACGAAAGACGTAAGATCTAATCTCCAAGGAAACTACTAAGGGGCGATCTTGAATCCTAATTATCTACTTAACAACTACCTAAAACAATTATCAACTAAAAGCAGAATTTAAAAGCGAAATAAAACGGGAAAAACAAATGAGAAAAAAAAAAAACAGAAAACAAAAACTAGACAACCGTCCGGTTCCCCGGCAACGGCGCCAAAAACTTGTCACGGATTTTATTAACACAAAACAAACAAGTAATAATCCGGTTAACCTCAAGTATAAGGATCGTAGTAAATAGGTTGATGCCGGGTCGATCTTACGGGGAACTAAACGATTGTGATTCTAGCTTTTTGTCTAACCTAACTATGTCACGAAACTACTCTAAACAGGGAATAAACATCAAACAAAACAGAAGATAAAACTAGACAGAGGATATAATCCAAAGCTAGGAAGGATACGGGCTGCGAACCAATTTAAACTAACTAAACTAAGATGCAAGTAAAACTAAACTACTAAACAAATTCAAGTTTTAAGGATTTAAATCAAGTTTATAACGGACAAACGAGGATTGATCCACCTATCCAACAAGCGTTGATTCCCAGTCTCGATTATATTGTGGTTTTTATCTAGGTTGTGATTCACCTTATCTAAACATGAACCCTAATTCCTTAGAAAGTTCATCTATTAATCTATTATCTTCCAATGCAAGATTAACGCGTTTTCTAACCAAAGGTGCAAACTTTACGTTTATAATCTAGCAATTAAACCTATTAACTTCCGTTATGATAGATTCGAATTACTATTCTTATTCATGATGATCTAGGGTTTATTAAGATTTCCATCAACAATAAACAATCACACATGCAGATCTTCCGATATAAAAGCAATTAAACGTAATAAACATGAATAAGAAACAACATTTAAATAAAAACTCACAAGACAACCAAGAAAACGAAATCAACAATCGTTGGACGGCTTCACAATTCTCGTTTGATGAAGCTTTTAGCCTCTAAACATCCTCAAAGAACTCGAATGTGCAGGGAATAGTTCATAAAAAGTAACTAGTTTAATCTAGATCTAAAGTGCATAAAAGCGGACTAAAAGGAAAAAACGCAGCCTAAAGCCGCCCCCTAGGTTTAGGGTTTTGAATAATGAGTGTATGGTGCCTTTGTGTGGAGAAAACAACTGCTATATATAGATTTCGAAGTCGGTTCAGCAAAGTCGGCCGACGGACGCTCGTCCGCTCTTGTGAACGCCCGTCCGGTAGATCTCGGGCAGTGCAGACGCCGTTCGCATAGGCGTCCAAACTCTCAGTATCAAAATCGCTTCTCCGACGCCCGTCTGCTTTATCAAACGCCCGTCCACTCGGGCGGGACTGAGGCCGCTGTTCGGATGGTGAATCTTGATTTCTTGATCTTTTCCTCTACGTCATTCCTTCATTATCTCTTTTATCATCAATTAACTCGAACTTAATCAACTTTTGATCATCTCTTGAGCCTCAAACATGTATCTATAACACATAAAAACATCGCAAACTGTAGTAATGTCCAAATAATCATAAAATCATATAAAAACACCAAAATCAACCAATTTTGCGAATAACTTATTTAAAACCTCATTTACTCAATATTTCCATTAAACACTCGTTTCTTATGCAAAATTTATACAAATACGGGGGAAAATATCATAGAATATAGCGTTATAAATCGTATAAATTCACCCTTAACACAGAAATTTATCGAAGTCTTGGACTCTAAGTTCTCTCTTAAGGATTTAGGTTTTTGTATCACATTTTCTGGGAATGCAAGTGTCTAGGAATACATCTGGATTGCATCTTAATCAGTCCTATTATGCATCACAGCTGCTCAAGAAGTTGGGATTTGAACATCTTAACTCCTGTCCCACTCCTATGGTGACTGGAAAACAGTTGCTGCCACAGCAGGGAGAGCCTCTTAAAATTCCTACAGTTTATAGAAGTGTAATAGGGGCACTGCAGTATCTCACTCTAACAAGACCAGAAATATCTTTTACAGTCAACACTCTGAGTCAATTTATACAAGAGCCCTACACATCCCATTGGCAAGCATTGAAGAGACTTCTCAGATATATACAGGGAACTTTGGATATGGGGCTGATATTTAAACCTTCAGAAGCACTGGAGGTACATGGATTCTCTGATGCAAATTGGGTTGTTTGTCCAATTGATAGGAAGTCCACTGGTGGTTATTGTGTGTATTTAGGAGACTCTCTTGTTTCTTGGAGCTCTAAAAAGCAAACAGTGGTATCAAGGTCGAGTTGTGAATCAGAGTACAGGTCACTAGCAAATCTGACAGCAGAAGTTAAATGGATCACACAACTCCTCAAAGAAATACAGTTTCAACTCCCTCAGATACCAATCCTTTGGTGTGATAATACAGGTGCCAATTCTCTAGCTCAAAATCCGGTTTACCATGCTAGAACAAAACATATAGAAGTTGATGTACATTTTATTAGAAATCTGGTGCTGAATAAGGAGTTGACAGTGTCTTATATACCTACTGGGGATCAAGTTGCAGACAGCTTTACTAAAGCATTACCAGCTAGTACTTTTGACATTTTTAGGCACAAACTCAATGTGACACATCCACATATTCGTTTGAGAGGGTTTGAAAAAGAATAGATATATAGTATAATTATGTGTCACTATGTGATTGGTTAGTTAATGTTATATTGACACATAATAGATTGTGTCTAGAAATATGTGATATGGTTGTAACAACCTAGTGAATATAAGGGTGCTGCGTCTGTACATGCAAGGTATTGAAGAATCTTAATGAAACAGTAAAATTCCATCTTCTTCTTTGTTCTTTTCTCAATGTACCTGCGAACCTGCTAGCGCGACATGGTTGCCTTTAGATGTTGTTACTTCTTGGGACACTTTGCCCCATGCAGACATTTTGGCCGCATGTTATGCAGACGTTGATTAATAAAATTCTTTGGTTGCTAAAAAAAAATATAAAAATGCCGGAAAACAAAAAAATGAACATATATTTGCCCTTTTGTTTGACTTTTGATGTCAAACTTATGAAAAGATTGTTGTTTCATGTTTTTTTACTCGACGTGTTCACAATTGGATTATTTTGTATTGGATAACCTAGTTTTGATACTTTATTTAATTTTATTTTTTTTTATTTTAATTTTTTTTTTTAAGAAATGGTTTCATTTTATTGATCAAAAGTGGAGGGCCCACAAACTTTACAAGAAAACAAAGCAACTCGAAAACTATACATAACAAAGACTGGTCTAAGGACCAGGCTAACCGAAGGTTCCTGGCCCTTTCAAACGTACTAGCTACAAAACTATAGGCTGGGGGCCTTTCCTTTTCACAATTATGTTTCACCTTATTCCGCCACAACCAAATACCGTAGGTTGCTTCCTTCCACAATTATTTCCATTTCTCTCTTTCACGTCTTGTTAACTGATTGCTCTTCAGGTTAACTTGAATCCAATCTTTGGTATTTTGAGTTTCAAAAAAATCAGCTGTAATACTCTCAGGTACACAAGTCGACCAGATATCCTTAGCCCAATAACAGTCCCTCAAAGCGTGTAACGTTGTCTCGTCTTTCTCTCCACACAGAGAACATATTGGAGAGTCTACAACATGCCTACTGTATAAGAAGTCTGCCACAGGTATTGCATTATGGGCTATGTTCCAAATAAGATAAGTACCTCGAGTTGGGCCTTTTATATCCCAAATTGCCCTCCAAATTGGTTCCGGATCGGGTTGTTCTCCTCCATTTGTGAGAAAATTGTATCCCGAAGCTACTGAATATTTACTATTTGGACCCAAGATCCACTTTGCTGCGTTTTGCTCCAAACTGATGCCGGTTTGTAACTCTCCAAAAGCTTTACAAATACCTCTCCAAGCTTTACAAAAGCTTTACAAATACCTCTCCAAGTTTTGATACTTTGTGGGTTGATACGTTATAATAACAAAAACTTACATATGTAAGTGGAAGGTTAACTGTCTAAAATACATATTAACTATCATTTTTGCAATATTTAGTAAATAATTAAAAAGGATTTGATTGATAATAAATTTGGGGTATAATACTATAAAGGGTAATAAACGTTGCATTAGTAACTGTGAGTCAAATATAAATATACAAGATGACTTATATTTTGGGATGAAAAATGAGTGAATTTTTTTATAATAATAATGTTACTTTTTAATAATTATATTAATAAGTATTCCGTACGGGAATATTAATTTTATATATCGAAATAAACCTAACAGTAGCCGAATAGGTTATAATTTGAACAAGACATTATATTATATTAATTTTAGTAGTATTACTTACGCGAATATTGATTCCAGATATTGAAAAAAACCTTAATAGATTATTTATTTCTTATTGTTCTTGTCTAATGATAAAATGAGATAATAAAACCTTACAATTGCCATTAGATAGATTATTTATTTCTTATTGTTCTTGTCTAATGATAAAATGAGATAATAAAACCTTACAATTGCCATTAGATAGATTATTTATTTCTTATTGTTCTTGTCTAATGATAAAATGAGATAATGATTAGTATTGTTATTTTTTTTATTTTTTTTGAGAACTTAGTATTGTTATTTTACTTTTGTTATTTTACTTTTACATTTAATGATAATGATAAAATTAGCACTGTAATCAATTCTAGTCATTGATGGCGGTTAAAAAAGGGAAAATTAAGGGGTGCTGTATTTACACCTCATCTATTCTACCCATACACCCCATTGCTTTAAGAAATAAAAACCTTTTTGATACACCACACCATTTTTGATTTGAGTCCGGCATTCTACCTATACACCCCATTTAGATTATGGAATTAAAAAAGAACACTTTCACTAATGAAATTTTACTACTACCAAGTTTTATAAATTATACTTACACCCCGAAGCTATTTTCAACTGATTCCAAACACCCCCCCTCCCCCAAAAAACCTTCATGATCGACTCTTCCCCACTTTCCCCTCTTTTATTTCTTTTTCAACCTCTTCAACTCGATAAGGTTTGTCCACATTCGCCCTGATGTATTTTGGATTAATGTCAATGGATTTGCTCTCTGCTATTATTTGGAACCAACTAATGTGACGTATGGCAGATTTTCAAGCTTCTTGGCACACCAAATGAAAATATCTGCCTAGGTTTGTCAAATCTTCCAAAACAAAATTTGTTATCCATCGGTGAGTATTTTTGATAACCCACTTAATCCAATGGGGGGTTTGTGACTCAATTGATTACTCCATGATGCTTACCCAACTATGTGAACATTCGAATTTCATGGGAAGAAGATCGTCTTAAGGTTTCAAGAGGATGAAGATGATGAAAGGTTTTGAGAATGAGAATTGCCTTTATTAAAAATTTGAGGGTTTTAGATATATTAGTGAGATGAAGATGATGAAAAATTAGGAAGTTGAAACAAGAGTAAGAGTTTGAGAATGATGGAGTTTAAAGATGTGGTGTGAAGGGTATAGTGATGATGAAGATGTAGGGTTTCATGAATGAAGGAATGATGATGAAAAAATTAATAGATGAATTTGATGAAGAAGATAATATGAAACGAGGATGAAGTAAATATGATATAAAAAGTTTGGGACCTTTTTGTAATATATTTTTAGATTGGAAATCCAATGAAAATGGGGTGTGTAAGTAGGTGTAGTAAAATTGTAATTAAGCATGTGGTGCAAATAAATAAATAAATATGTTGCAATTTAAGTGTGGTGTAAAAGTAGATTTGATTTATTAGGTATGGTGTAATGTGTATAGTGGTGTGTGGGTAGATTAGGTGGGGTGTAAATAATAACTCCCTTTAATATGGTCAATTGATGGTTATCTTTTTTTTTTCTCGCCGAATTATTAGTATTATTTTCTTTTTACATTTAATGGTAAAAAATTAAATTAAATCGTGGAGAAACACTTTTGGAGAAACACTCGAGGGGAAAACACTTTTAAGGAGAAACACATTGACTTTTTTAATATAGTTAATTAATTAATAATAATTAATGATGTATGTTTTTTCATTTATTGGACCTTTATATGATATTTATTTTTGTAAATATATGTACATGGCATATTATCCTTCGGTTTATTGTGTATGTTCTCTAGAATTTTGGTTCAAGTTGATAATATAATTAGCAGAAATTGAAAAATCAGGTTGTGTCAGATCTGTGACTTGCAAATCAGGTCATGTTTTTTCTGAAATTGAAAATAAGGTAAATGTAAATGTAAGGAACCAACGTCCAAACGTCGGGAAATTCAAACGTAGTACAGGTAGATGGCAATTAAGGTTGGAAGTGGTAGATGGCAATTAAGGTTATTGTACAGGTACTTGTTCAATATAACCACATGAACGAGCCATTTCTCTCATTCCTTCAAAGTCTTTCAAGAAACTCTCAATTTTCTAACCACTTCTTCATCTTTTAAGTCCATTTCTTCATCATTCAAGTGTTCAAATGAGTAAGTTTTTGCTATGTAATTTGTCTTAATTCAAGTGCTCAATGTGATTATGTTATTTATATTGTAGTAATACTATGTATTTAACCGAAATGTGTGTTTTAAGTAGGTTGTTTATGTAATGTTTATACATCTAACTAGTGTGTTTAAGTGTTTTCTTAGTGTTATTCTTTAGGGTTTAGTGGGGCTTAGTGTAAGTATGTTTTGTTTCTATTTGTAATAATTTTGTTTATGTAGGGTTTTGAATTACTATATTGAATGTCTATAATGCATTTTAAGTTGTTATCTAAGTTGATATTGAATGAGTTAGTAATGACTTGAATTTGTTCTTTTTTTTTAAACAGATAATCGCAACACTATGATTGTTGTCTCGTTCAACAGAAAATTTACGTACGATCTGTTGGAAGTAGCGCCCGAAAGACAATTTATGTAATTGTGTTTAGAATTAATAAATGACAGATTTATTCTCATCTTATTACTTGCTTCGTGCTTGTAAGTAATACACTACTAAAAACCTCAAGTCGTATCATATGTAGGCATGTAACTTAGTGTGTGTCACACATGAGGATTAAGTTTATGGTGATACACTTGAAAAGTTAGTCCGTGGTAAAGTTAATCAAAGTATGGGGTCTATTGATTAAACCACCATTAATGCATCCAGAACGCTTTATGGTGTGACTGTCTTATCCGGACCGTCGTCATTGGTTGTCTAAGTGGGGCATTTATATATGATGAGAGTCATATAGGACTGGACCGATTTAATCTGAGTTTCTCATATAATTTTGTGATTGAGAAATCTTATTAAATCACAAGATGATCATATATGGATTAACCTTAATCATGAAGCGATTACAGACTCCTACTTGTTTCAGGATAGGGTTTGATGTGTTCGTTAAGGATCGCTAAGAGGTGCAGTCTGAATCACTTTTATGTTGGCACTATTCTAGAATGAGTGAGAAGTGTGTGTCTCACAGATATGGAATCCATTCCTTCATGCGGGAAGTAGAAAGACAATCCCCTTATTTGTTGATCCTAGAAACTAATCGATCCCGGGAGTTCGTATTGGTTATGAACTACTTGATCACTAGTGGGTTGATGGTAAATAAGGATAAGTTTAAGTGAAGAAGGTTTACGAAAATAATCATGCTTCATTACGGATAGTCTATGGAGGGTTAGTTTATATGTAATGATTATATCAATGGACACTTATCGACTCGACTCGGCGTTTTGAGAATAAGTTATATCTATAATAGATAGAGTTCAGTTTGGCGTTTTGAGAATAAGTTATCTCTATAATAGATAGAGTTCAGTTTCGGATTTATGATGGCGTAATTCCGGAATTAATGAGTTGAGTAGAAATATTTTATTCAATGAATATTTTATTCAATTTATTGTAGCTACTGGTTATAGGTCCACGGTCCCCGGGTTGGCTCCTAACACGCGAGTGTTTTCTCGTTTTATGGAACCTCGAGAATAAATTAAATAGTTGGTCTATTTAATGAATATGCAAATATTATTTATTTGGTAAATAATATGTAATATAGAAAAGACATTTTCTACTAAAAATTATGACATATGTGGCGCCCTTATTTAGTGATAAATTAGGAAAATAAATTTTTCTAGATTATGTCGCACGTGTAATTAATTAATTATCTATTTGTTGGATAATTAATGAAAAAGAGATAAAGAGATTGATTTTTTGGGAATTATTTCTTATCTTTTGGCAAATATCTTTTCCTTATGGGAATATGTAATTTTTGTGTGAAAATGATAACTCTCTCTAGACTAGTTATTTTCCTATATAAAGAGAGTTCCTCCTAACACAATTTTCATTCACAAATTGGCGCCACTATTCACTAAAAAGGAAGAAAAATTTGTTTCTTGCCTTAGTCATTAAGAGGAGAAAAACCTAGGGTTTTTCTTGTGCATATTCGAGGAGGTTCTACGGCGAGGATCGACGTCCACCAGTTGTCGCTAGGAGATACAATCCGGAAGATTGTGGCTTCTCCCTTTTGTCGATTTATCGTCTCTCTCCGGTTTGGGTAAATCTAATAACCTTCTTGTAGTTATTAATTATTTATGCGAATCAAATCGTGGTAAAATCGCATGCGAATTGATTCGTAGCTTCCGCTGTGCTAGATCGAGTGTCTCGATCGGTGCTGTGAATCAGATCTTATGATCCAATTATAGATCGGATCCGGATTCGGGTTTCTGTACATCCAGCATGTGGTATCGGAGCCAGGTTAAAGTGATTTTGCGATCTTGATTACGTAATGGCCAAGGATCAAAATCCCTTCGAAAAAGCAAGACGACCCGCTGATTAAACTAGTTAAAGAGAAATGTCAAATCATTACCAAGTGTTTGTTGTATTAGCTTTTAGAATAGGGGGGTTCTATTGGCACACATCTTTTTACTACTGGCACCCTGTTACTCCCGTCACCAAAAAAAATTACGCCGGCACCACGGTTGTTTTTAATGAACGAAACGTCAATGGCACTGTTGTTGCTATAGAAAACCAACGTCACTGACAATGACGTTGGTGTTCAAAAACGAACATCAGTAGCACCGATATTTACGTTATAAAAATGTTACAACTTAGAAACAATAGTGCCACTGACTTTCATTTTTGAATAGCAACGTCAGTGTTGGTTTTCAATAGCAACAACAATGACATTGACATTTTGTTCATAAAAAAAAAATCAAAAAATGGGTGTCATTAGTAAAAATTGGTGGTCCCTCCTTAGAATAAAGCTAAAAGAATATTTCCAAACCAAAAAAAAAAGAAAAAAAGAAAAAACAGAAAAGCCTCACTATGGGCCTCTATTTGTAGAAGGCATGGTTGAAGCCCATGAAAAAAAGAAGACCACCATGAATTCATGTGCCAGGCCAATATCAAAGTTGTTTCATGCGGTAAAAAATTCACACTGTGAATGTATATATGTATATGTATGAATGTATATTTTATTCCAAATCTGATGAATGAAACTGTAAAAAAAAAATCTGATGAAACCTTAGGGCAACCGTAGTAGCCTCCGTTCCCATCCATTATTACCGACATATTCAAAAGTAGAGTTTTGGTATAACATAATTAGTTGGTAGTGACCCTTTCTACTCGATCTGCTTATTGATAATTTAAAGGATGTATGATTTCCCAAAGCATGTTGACAATCTAATTTAACTAAGGGTTTATATAGACTTGCATAACATGACTTTACACAATCAATTCCACAATCAACTGTCAATGAAACGATTTTGAAAAATATCCAATTTAGTTTGCATACATATCCTTTGTACTCAGGCCATAAAACTTTGTTGCCTTGCTGCCACTTGTCAAATAAGCATTTGAGTGTTTCTCCACACCAAACAACCAAACAAACAAACAAACACACAAACAAAACACAAAATAGTATCCAGCTTTAACCAATCGCTAGGAAAATTTGTTAGCCAACGTCGAGACCTGCATGTGAGTAACCTACTTTGGCACTGGGAAAGTCTGTTATACTCCGCAACTCGTAAATATGTCGATGCTCTTCTTTTCTAGACTTCGGCCTATAAGTAATTTTCTGCGATTCTCCATTGCGAATGTAGGCAATGAAAATGTCTCCACCACAACCTTTCAAAGACTTCACAGCACGTGCAATTGAATCTTTGACGAAATTCGCAGCATCGATCATATTCGGATTTGCAGCAAGTTGATGCTTATCTTGATGCTTCTTGGCTAATGATGCACCACATCCTATATTAAGAATCCTGTCATGGCAGCGCCACGCCTTTAAAAGGCCCTTAGGATTAACATGTACCTCATACACTGCATACTCCCCATTAACCTCCCCAAGAATTACAAATATTGGCGGCGGATCTACAAGATGCAATTTGAATTTACCTCTGATGATAAGGTTCATCGCCCCCACTAGAATATCTGCCACTTCATCCATGCAGGTAGCCTTCTCTATTTCATTCAATAAAAACAATGTAGCAACAATTTCATCTCTAACCTCTTTCAAGATCTCTGATATGCCGGACCCCGTGAGGAACACATTCTTTATCATTGGCAGACTAATTAGCTTTTTGCAATGAGTATCAACTATATGAACTTCGCCGTACACGTCCTTAGAAATTGTTGATTCCACCCCTAAGAGTGCCATCCCTTGCTGACATACGGCTACGATACATGTACAGGAACCACACCCCCCCTGTATTCAATTTTCCATGATAGAAACGTGACAATGGCAAAATAAAATTAGACCTTTTAATAAGTAAGCATTATAGGCAATGCAAATCAGCGCAATCAACCATGTAAAGCCCATAAGAAATGTCTCATTGCGTAAAACTCACCTTCAGTTTCACTTTCTCCAAGCATTTGCGGCCACAGAAGGCTTCAGCGAATAGGAATAAAGTAAATAAAAGAAATAAATTCAAACTTGAAGCAAGTTGAAGTAATTAAAAAAAAAGTTAAACTAGATAATTGAGGTCATTTTCATCAATCCTGTCAGTTTCAGAGCCGACGGAATTCACTGACTCAAAAACAACAAAAACTCAGACGGGTGAAAAAAAAAAAAAGAGCTACCTGGCTCGTTAATGACAGCTAAATGCTCCTCAATTTCCCTCATCTCTAATTTCTTTACAACGTATTCAGCTTCCACGGGTGTAACCTTTAGGTCCATGACAGACACCTGATAAAGAGTGAAGTTAGACTATTAGTAGGTAATAGATTACAGGCAATGCAAGACACAGTAATTTCAGTACCGAACCAAGTAATCCCCTAATTAATTGAATGATCATACATCGAATCGCAAGACTAATTTGTAACCTCATTGAAGATTGTCTTATTTAGTAACCTAATTTACTCAGTAATGGCCTATGTGCCAGTTTTGCTTTCCATTACGATGATTATTACGGATTCGTAGCAGCGAAATGTCAGCCAAAGGGTGACAAATACCCAATGAACAGTGAAATTCCTTTCATATTAACAAATAAATGCTATCTTGACCATAAGAAGTGGTGGTATGGTTTAAGCAGTTTCTTATTGGGTGGAAGAAATGATTAAGAAAAAAAAGAATAAACAGAGTCACTCCCAGAACTTACCTCAATCTCGCTAGCTTTGAACTTTGTTTGGAACAAATGCTGAAAAGCACTAATCGCTGTCTGCCAAGACAATAATAGTAATAATAATCAGGACATTAACCCCCACGTCTAAAATAAGCAAAAAGCAAGTGTAATCCGTTTTAGTTTTTATTCTGGGAACTTCGTCGTGGTTTAGGAAAAAAAAATAACCTTTCACACAATCACACAGTACATAATCACCCGATTAGGTTGATTCCTTTTACCTGTATTGTTTCTTTCAAGGTAAAAGCAGTCTTGCTTTTCATTTCATCCCGTAAAAACTCGATGGCCTTTGTGTCATCATACTCAACACTTGATTCCTGTTGAGAGTGCCAACATTACAGGTGAGCTCAAAACGTCATATCAAAACAAACAAACAAAAACATAATGAAGTGCTATAACATGAAGGGAATAATCATCACTCCAATTGTAGAAACGGTCCATCTAGGCATCTACAAGGAGAATACATTGGCACATCAAAATAGGATGCTGCCAGCGTTTCTATTATAACCAACCTCTACTGATGAGCGATATTGGCCTTATTGAGATTTATAAAATATACTGATGGGCGATATTGGCCTTACTGAGATTTATAAAATATACTGAAACTACTTTCTTCCTCTTTTCACTAGACTCTAATATTAAAGCTGTCGATGTATTTATTATCTCTATCTCCAAATAAGCTATAGATTTAGACTCGTCCAAGTAAAAAATGGCTGCATTTTCCGATACATTGATTTTAAGGCAACACGCGCTACATAGAGAATAAGACATCTCTATATCAAACCTATTGGGTAACGTGTTAGTAGCTTATATGCCATGGGAAGTTTACAATTTTGAGGATGCAGTACTCATTAACAAATACGACACTCATGCTAGACGAATATTTGAAATTCAAAGAAAGATTCAAGAATATTCAATATGAATCACAAAGTCACTACTTGAACAAGACCACAAATTACTTGATTTCCTAAGTTACATGATGTCATTTACCTGAATAGTCTCGCTGCTTGTCAGCAATGCATTCCTTTTTATTTTCTCCTGTAAAAACTTTATGGTTGTTTCCTCATCGCACCAAGGTGGCTGCAGATATTGCCAACATTACCAATGAGCCCAAAGTGTCACGTCAAAACAAACAAAAATAAATACCAGTAAAAAAAACCACAGAAGTACCATAACACGAAGAGTAATCATTGAGCCAAATAGTATATTACTCGATTTTTGGAAGTCCAGATTCAATGACAAAATGGTCTATCTAAAAGGAGAAAATATTGACACAACAAAAAATGGGATCCCGACAGCATTTCAATATTAACCAACCTATAGTGGATGGGCGATTTTGGTTTTACAGATATTATTTCTCTAGCCGCTGTAAGCTAGGTTGCACGACGGATACAGGACACACGGGTGCGGAAAATTCAGAAATGCAGGATATGTGTACAGTGTACACATACGCAGGACATATATGCAAGTATATTCAGTGTAATGATCAAACTGCATAATAAAACTACAAGAACCAAATAATAACACAGATCTTTTTAGTGATTCTCTTCATTTTTGGTAGTTTTCTGTCCAATTGGCATTTACTCAATTTACAACACAGATCTTCAGTTCTCACATCCGAGTTAGGGATATACATATTCTACTCCTGTATCCAACTTTCAAAATTACAAATTTGCTACTAGGTGTGTATCCCAAGTATTCGGTCAGTATTTGTGTCGAATATGTATCGGATGCGGACATAGGTTGTAGGTCACCTTAGTTGTTCTAGTCTATGCACTCTGTCCAAGATACAAATATATTGAAATTGCTCTACTCTTTTCACCAGACTAAAGAGATCAAGTTTATTATCCACAACAACATTCAGAATTATCTAGTTAAAAACTGCTTGCTTGCATTCGCCGATACGTTGATTATAGGGTAATGTGAGCTACTGAAAAAATAAATCTCAAGGCATGCTAGAGAGATGCAAGATTATACATTATGAATCATAAAGCGAAAGTTTAAGATACTTCAACAAGCTAAAAGAACCTTTCAGCACTTGAACAAGCTCTCAAAATACATAATTTTCCACGTTAAGTTGATTCTGTTTTACCTTTGGAAAAATGCCCTTCTCAGTACTGTTTCGCTCAACCTCATCACTTGAGGCCTGCTAAGAGTGTCAACGTTACCAGTGAGCTCAGAGCATCACATCTAAACAAATAAAAAAAAGAAACACTAGAAACAAAAACAAACAGGAGCAGCGTAACGCAAAGAAAATAATCATTTAAGTGTTCAATTTTTTAAGGTTGTCTGCGGAGCAAGCTTGTATCAATCACCATGTCGCCCGCTTCAATGAAGCAACAGTCTATCTACAAAGAGAATATATTGGCACACCACATAGGATCCTACCGGCATTTCTATTTTAACCAACCTCTAGTATATGGGCGATATTGGCTTTATCGAGATTTATAACATGAAGAGAGAAATCATTGAGCCAAATATTATATAACTCGATTTTTGGAAGGCCGGATTCATCAGGTAGCATGCTTTCAGTGACAACTGACAAAATGGTCTATCTAAACGGAGAAAACAGTACCACACCAAAAATATGATCCCGACAGCATTTTAATATTAACCAACCTATAGTGGAAGGGCGATTTTGGTTTTACAGAGATTATTTCTCTGGCCGTTGTAGGTTAGATTGCACGACGGATACAAGATACACGGGTGCGGAATTTTTGAAAAAAAAAAAAAAACAAGATACGGGTACGGGTACGCATGACATATATGCAAGTATTTTAATGTTAAATGTTAATCATCAAACTGCAAAATAAAACTACAAGGACCACATAATAAATATTAAAACACACAAATAAAACATTTTTAAGTGATTCCCTTCATTTTTGGCAGTTTTTCTTTAATTTCTACAGTTTTTTGTTCATGATCTGGCAGGTATTTACTCAATTTTCAATACGGTTCTTCATTTCACACATCCAAGTTATGGATACACATCCGAAACTTGTAACCAACTTTCAAAATTACAAATACGTTTCTAGGTGTGTATCCCAAGTATTCGGTCTGTATCCGTGTCGAATATGTATCGGATGCGGGCATAGGTTATGAGGTCACCTTAGTTGTTCTAGTCTATGAATTCTGTCCAAGATTCAAATTTATTGAAATTACTTGACTCATTTCGAGACTAAAGAGATTGAGTGTATTATCCACAAACAATTCAGAATTATCTAATTAGAAAGTGCTTGCATTCGCTGATTCGTTTTTCGGGTAACATGTGCTACTGAAAAAATAAGTCACAAGGCATGCTAGAGCTAGAGAGATAATTTAAAGAAAGACGCGAGATTATCATTAAGTATCATAAAGCAAAAGTTTGTGATACTTGAACATGATAAAAGAACTTTCAGCACTTGAACAAGCAAGTTAAGTTGATTCCGTTTACCTCTTTCCTCCTAAATTTCTCCAGTAAAAGACTATTATCCTCATCCTCATCACTTGAGGCCTGCTAAGAGTGTCAACGTTACTGGTGAGCTCAGAGCATCACGTCGTAACAAATAAACAAAAGAAACACCAGAAACAAAAACAAACAGTATCATTCACCATATGGCGCTTCAGTGAAGCAACAGTCTATCTACAAAGAGAGTATATTGGCACACAAAATAGGATTCTATTTCAACAAACCTCTAGTACATAAGCGATTTCGGATTTTTTGAGATTTTATCTCCTTTGCTTTCCCCTTTTAGGAGGTGTCACTAAATCGGTAAAAACATAGGAAACACGATTCTTGAATGATTCATTCTTAATCATGTCTCATAGAATTTTCTACTTTTTGAAATATATTCAAAGGACAGTTACAGGGGAAAAAAAAGGAGAATTTCTGCAAGATTTGATATATTTTTGCGAGTTTGGGGTGGATGAATGGGTGCTAATGAATTATAGTATGCTGCTTTATTGGGCTCCCAATTTTTCTAAAGGAAGCAAGTAATATATGCAACGCTTATCCAATGCATCTTTATACATGATTTAAGTAGAATATGCTAATTATCAAGGTAAAAAAAGAGCAAGGCATCCAAGAAGATTAATTTTAGCTGATTACCTCATGACCAATTTCTTTTTGAACCATGCATGGAATCCTAGAAACTGCATGAAGTAAAGCAAAAATGAGCAGAAGATTGTCATGTGTCAAAAGAAGAGGTCTTACGAACATACCAACACCAAAAGGCTTCTCGATGCTACGGCCAACTATTCCACTCAGTTTACTCGATGGGTCTGCGAGGTCTGCTTGAACAATGAGTTAACCATTAACCGAAAGGTTCAACGGAAGACTAATCTACAATGCTAGTAAGATCTCCAAAGAAACAGAGTTTATTCTAAAAAAAAAAAAGAGGCTGCAGTGAACACATCAATTATGTTTAGTACGAAAATGAAAAGAATCAACTGTTCTTCTCGTATCTAGAGTTCCAAACAGAACTTTTCCAGAACGCAAATAAGAACTTAAATAAAGGGATTATTATGTTCAAGTGATGTTTTGTTATAAAAAAATGCATGCCATACACACACACAAACAAACAAATGGCTTGATAAACCCCAATGTCTTCAGCTCTAGCTGAATTGTTTGCTCAAAATCTCCTTCCAAGTAAAAGGGTAATAAGAATTATCTGCCAACACAAATATCTCCCTCCCCACAATATCATTTATCCTTGCCTTTTCCACACAGTAAGTTTGAACTCGGCCTTTACATAATGTTCAGGAAACGCACATCCACAAAAGAATTTATTGTTCTCCCCCACCCCCAAGGTTGAAAATGGTATGCCATATGTATCCCCGGACAATGGCACAATAACCAACCACATTTACATAAAATAAGTATGAGGTATAATGGATAGAGACGACCAGCTACACTTCAAAGTTAGTTGTTAAGACAATAACAAGAGAGAATGGAAGGGAATCCAACACACCTTTGATTTCAGAGAGTATTGTTATCTTGAAACCGTGGAGAAACGTCTCTTCAGTATTATAAACTAGGCCACTGCACACCCGTGTCACATCCTGTTCATAATAGGATTGATACTTAACATATGAAATATAAAAATAGTTGAGTGCTTACTGAAGAAACAAAGAAATAGGTGACGAACCGCATCTCTCTTCCTAGTTACAACACAAATTGAGTCCATCCCATGTACACCTACCCACATGATTCCCAATGAACTGTCTGCATTTCATAAAAGAAATTGTTATCAAACAAAATCAAATGGTTGTGGCACCACCTACAACAAGCTTGAAATAGACTTTTAAAAGTCACTGCAGAAGAGATCAACTCAATATTTTCGGTCCTCTTTACTAGGCTTTGCTAATAAAAAAAATAAAATAAAGCAAATAAAAGAAATGAGATCAACATTTGAAGGAAGAATGAAAGCCAATTAAAGAGTAAAAACAGAAAGAATGAAGCTAATTAAAGAGGAAAAACAGATGTGTAAGTAGATAAATAATTACCAAGATCCAGATCAGGATTGTCCAGGTACGAGTCCATAATCTCATCTTCTGCCATAATCATTCCCGAATCTGCCATAAGAATCCCCGAATTTACTGAATGAGGGAAAAAAGGGTTAAGCTTAGTGGCCGTCAATCGGGAAATAGCACGCCGGGAAGTAATCGAACAAAATATCGTAAATAGCACGCCGGGAAGTAATCGAACGAAATATCGTCCGGAGAATTAACAGATAAATGAAAACGTGCATAAAAAGAGAAAATACGCCGGTACCTTTTTGATCATTTGAATTCTTCGAGCAAAACACATCTGACTTCTTCGAACGAAATTTCATGGGAACTATTACCAGAGCAACCTTGACAATTAACCGGACGGGGAAAATAAACTTGTTGCCCAAGAGAGCATGAGTTAAGCTACAAAAGGTGACTACAAAAAAAAAAAAAAAAAAAAAAAAAAAGAAAGAAGAAGAAGAAGTAGTACGGCGTAAATAACCCATTCACTAAGTATTTGGTAAAAATAACTCATGATTATTGGGGGCAATTTAAAAAAAAGGAAAAATACCAAACAAATAAGGGTGGAACTTCCAAAACTGCCCTTCATTTACTTCCCCAATTTCCAACCACCGGTGAGTTTCAATTTCCCCAAATTTCGATGACGCAAGAGTTTTCCCCCAAATCAACAAATGCGATCAGTGGTGAAAGGTTTGCACTTTCGTCATCTTCACTTCCATCTATAACAACCTCAAAGTAGTTCTGAACTCATCTCTCATCTCTCTCATATCAATCTCTCCCTCTCTTGAAGAACCCTAAATTGGATTACAAGCTGACGAACTCCAAGATTTCCCGAAGGAATCAGGTATTGCTAAAGGTTGTTTCGTAAATAATTGAAATTGATTGGTTAATTTGATTATAGTCGATTTAAGTGGGATTATGGTAATACATGTACCTTATATTGTACAAACAGAAATTGGGGGGTGATTGGTGAAATTAAGGGATGTATTTACTAGGTTTAATCGGTGTAGTTTGTGATTTAGAACCATTGGATATTGTGAATTTGAAATTAAACTGGATTGTGCATATCTTTAATCGAGTTAAGCACATGTAATATGTGTTTTATGATACTTTGTAAGTGCGTCATGCATGTACTAATTGACAAGAAATGTAATCTGTGTTGAATTTGAAATTAAACTGGGTTATCTTTTTTGTTTATTTTGTAGAAAAGAAATGGAGTTTAAATACCAATTGACAAGAGTGGAGAGGGCGAAGCCAAGTACGATTGTTAATAGAAGTCATATTGATAAAGTTGATTATGTCTATTCTAAATTAGACAAACAACACAAGACAACACTAAAAAACAGTTGTTTTGGAAGTTTAATTATTCCTAAGTTTAATGGTATTCAAATCTTGCATAATATGTTGATGAGTCAGGCGGCAGGCAATTCAAAAGAAATTTTCTGGTTTAAGATTGGAAACAAGTCTGTCAGGTTTTGTTTGAAAGAATTTACACTGGTTACCGGTTTAAATGTTAGGAACTTTGAGTGGTCAGAGAGTGAGAAGAAAGCTAAAGGTTGTCGTATTGTCAAAAGCTATTTTATGAAAAAAAAAAGTTGATTACTAGAAAAGATGTGTTGGCAGTGTTTCCTAGGGTTGCGGATGAAGAAGATAAGTACAAGTTGGGTTTGTTGATTATTTTGTCTTATGTTTTGTTGGCTGCGGAGGAAAATGTGTGTTTGGAATGGTGGTGGTTTATCTTGGTTGATGATTTGGAAGCATTCAACAAGTTTCCTTGGGGGAGCTTGTGTTATGAATACACAGTTCGCGTGTTTAATCGGGACCTGAATAAGAAGTTCAAAGAGAAGAAGGTGGCGTATACATTGTATGGATTCCCATATGCTCTGATGGTATGTCTTATGATATGTAGTATTGTTTTAATTCAGTAGTCTTAAAATTTTGGAAGTTGTTTTTGTAGTATTGTCTTATGAATGTTTGCGTAGGTATGGGCACTTGAATCCATACCTTGTTTACGTTCGTTGGCGGAGTTTGTTGATATGGAAGCCTTGCCAAGAATGCGCAAGTGGACAATGCCAAAGAGAGTGACCTCTTCGAGTGTTGATGCTCTTTTGCAAAAAGCACAGGTTTGAATGTATATCTTGTTAGGTAGTCCTTTCTTAAATGTTTGATGCCCGAATTAAATATCTTAATTAATTTATATATTATGAAATCATTGTAGGAGGATGATGTTTTTCCAACTCTTGTTGTACATAAGTCTGAAAAATCTAAGCCATATTATGTTGCTTTACTGGATTTCCATGACAGTGATGTTAGTGAGGAAGAAGGAGGTGAGGAAGAAGGAGGTGGGGTGAATCTGGATCAACCTTCAGTTCCCCAACCCTCTGAAATGGAGAAGGTGAAAGATGAGATTTTAAGAGTGGTGAAAGAGGAAAACAAATTGTTGCAATGTGAACTGGAGGCTGTTAGGAGAAAGGTTGATTCATTGGAAGCTATTGTCAAGAAAGCTTTATGTGAAAATGCTAGAACTGACACGGTTGGAGGAGGTGAAGAGAGGAAGGAAGGTGAAGGTGAAGGAGGTGAAGAGAGGAAGGAAGGTGAAGGTGAAGGTGAAGGAGCTGTTAATCCTGATCATCACATGGTTGGAGGTGAGGGTCAGGAAGGTCAAGGTGAAGAGAGGCATGAAGGTGAGGGGACTGTAGGTGAAGGTGAAGAACTTGTAAATCTTGATGATGTAATGGTTGGAGGTTATGATGAGGTTGGGGAGCAAGCTCAGAGTGAAGGTAAAATGGTTGCACTTGTATTATGAGTTAAAACCCCATGAGTTTTCCTCAAAAAAAAAAATATTATTATGAGTTTTAAGTTGTAAATTGGATATTTAACATGTTAGGAGAAAAGGTGTTGGGGAAACAGAAAGCTCAGCTGGAGCCAGCATATCCTTATTTTCATAACTTGAAGAGAAGCTTGATACCGCCTCGTTTTTGATCCGCACTTTTAGAAGTAGAAGCTAAGTTGATGGAATTGCTTGATACCTTTCGCATTTTGAAGAGGACAGTATGAAATTGGCACAGTTGAAGTCATTTGTTGTTGTATCTTATTTAAATTATTTTAACCTTTGAATGAATATAGTAAAAATGTGAGGCTGGTTGATGGAGATGTCAAAGCTTCAGATTTGAAAGTAGTTGTGGCTGGGGGATGGGTGACAACCCCGGTAAGCCCGATGATGTGTTATATTTGCAGCAAATATATGGTGAAATTTTTATTTAACTAATATATAATGTTTTACGATACAATTTAGATTGTGAATCTGCGTATGTTGTGAGATCGACCTCCGGCAAAAATCTTATCCGAGTCAATTTGAAAGAAGATGCTCGAGTGCTCGACACATATTTTTCCATACTACTAAAACAGATGCATGCTGCCAAGGATAAGGATGTGACAGCAGGGGATTTAAGTTTTGATAAGAAGCTGCTGAAGTATGTGACGGGGAAAATCCACTTGGAGGCCATACAGGATGGTTGTAGATATCTATATATACCGGTGTCTCGTGCAAAGATCACCGGATTCTCTTGAAAGTTGATCTAGTAAACAGGATAATCTATGTTTATGATGACTTGAAAAACACATTAGACTGAATTTTCTTCAATCAATGCTTGTGTCTCTACAATTGCTTATACCTTATTTAGTAAGGAAGCATGTGGATGGTTTCCAGAAGTATGCTTTAAAGAAATTGGGTTTGAAGAGAGTGAATTGTCCCCTTCAAGAAAACGGGTATGTTTCTTATTATTTATGCAAAGCATAGCTTTGTATTTATTAGTCGTTGTTTGATGTGTTGAGTAACTTGTATTGTATAGGTCTGATTGTGGTATTTACACAATAAAATTCTTGGAGTTCTTGCTTGCAAATATGGATGTGGCAGCGGTTGAGGGCAGGCATATGACATTCTGGAGAAAGAAGTTGGTGGCTGAGTTGCTAGCATCGCAATTCCAGCCATAGAAATTACGGTTTTGTAAAAGGATAACTGTTATGGAAGCTGAGTTGATGGATGTGTTTCTTGGAACAATTGAAACCCTAGTTCATATTTCTTCTCAAGGATATTTTTAGAAAGAATGATGAAACCCTAGTTCTTTTTATTTGATTGTGATATGTGTTTCTACGTTATTTGATGTTTTAATACTACCAATTTATGTTGTATCATTGTGCATTTTTTATTTAATGTTGTTATGTAATAACTTTGTGTATCCTAAAACTTCTATTTCTATTTTAAGTATATACAATCTTATTATGTAACCTTTAGATTGGGGAAATTTTAATGTGTTCTTATGCTGCTGGTATTGACCATCTTTTTATAGATTTTTTCTAGGTGGGCAATTATAGTCACTCTGCCTTCAATAACTCATGCAGGGCTCATCATTAGAAAAAGGATACAATATCACATAAGCTAATCATACGAAAACATAGCAGTAGAATAGGTTACCTTAAATGTTTAATTGTTTATTGTAGGGTCGAAAAGGTTTCCACAAATGATAACAGGAAACTTATCTATAGACTATATACATGAAAAGCCTTGTCGAAGATATTTGATGTTTTAATACTATCAATAATGATATATATCGAAGATATATCTATAGACTAGCAAAGGAATAATCGAAGATATTTGATGTTTTAATACTACCAATAATGATATATATCGTTATTTAAATCCATTCATAATTACAGAATAACAAAATACATTCATTGTAAACCGGAAAGCATTAGATTCATTAAAAATTGTACAGATAATTAGCACTAATGAGTACTGGAAGGGGCATGTCTTTGAGACAAATTTACAACAAAAAAAAGGAAGGAACATAATATTAGACAAGAATTACAACAAACAATAATCCAACAAACAATTTACATATGAGTCATAAGATACATGACAAGAATTACAAGATTGACCAAAATAAAAATTTTGATTAAAAAATCCAATAAATTGGGTAAAATGAATACAACATTTCCACCTGTATTTGCACGAGGGGGCAGAACTGTATGTGTGCTTGTGCTTGCGCTTGATCCTTCGTTCGTCTCAACAACCCAATAATTAGGGCAATGGTAATACAGCCTTCCCGGATTCTTTGTGCTATTAGATCTTACAATTTTTGTCGGGCTACGGCATTTACGACAATATGTGATTTGAGTGGAGCTGCTCATTTCCTACAAAATAATGTATGCCATCCATAAAAAAAAACACTTCAATACAGAATTACAAGAGCAAACATAACGCGTACAAGACCAGGGCATACACACACTATTCACATTATGCAAGATTAAACAATGAGAAAACTGAAACGGAATTTGAAAATTCTGAAGCATGACTTAAATGTCCAAACTTGATCCCTGTATAGTGACTTTAGCCTAGAAGACTTCTCTAAACTTTTTCATTGAACACACTTGTTCCTGTCAGACTCCCTGCCCCCCCCCCCTCCCCAAAACAAAATCAAAGATTGATTCAGGTTCTAAATCATTCTCTGAGGTTTTGTGTAACAGAAATAAAAATAAACACGTATCAGTGCAGCATAATAGCGATCCTCGAACAGAACAATGAAAAGAAACATAAGAAGCATAGTCTCATTGCTAATCCCAGGTCACTGTTCTGTTAGTCATGCTATGAGCACTTCAAGCAGCCAGAAACATTTTCAATTTTATGTTTGCCTAGCCAGGAACACAAGATGGATACATGCAAGTTATACAGAGACATTAAATGAAAGCTTTGCAGAAAATAGGAGATCAAATACATTCACTAACTGGCAAGAAAAGTCACTAACTGGCAAAGAAAAGTCACTAATAGGGGGAAAAAAACAAAACAATCAAAAGTCTGACTGTAAGTAGAAACCAAACCATATAAAAAAACTCAAGGTCAAGCACGAATATGATATGCCTATAAAACTCAAGCTCAATCATGACCATCTTCGAACTCAAGTTTGTTTCATATGCTATTCAATATGTAAACTACCAAAAGCGGTGCTCAAATACATACATAACCTTTTCTTTTACGCATTCTGTAAGTTGTTCTAGCAGCTAACAAATCAAGCACAAAACTGTTGAGATTCCCTCATTTAGCATTCGAGTTTGAACCATATCAAACCCAATTATTCAAGAAATAACCGAATCAAACTCAAACAGCTAACAAAGCTCAAGCTTAGCTCGTTTACACTGATAGCTGCGAACTAAGTAGGAACTGAAATACAAAGGTTGGAAGAAAGACCTGTAAAATCACTTGGGAGGCGCCGGTGTTGGGAGGGGAGGAGAGGCTGATTTAGCCGCTGGTGTTGGGAGGGGGAGGAGAGGCTGATTTAGGTGCTGAAAGATAACGAAATTAGGGTTTTGGTTTGGGTGTGGGACGGTTTATATAGGGTGCCAAGAACGAGCTCAATTATCAGACAAACGAGTTAAGTCTTGTCATAACGTCTCGAAGCGAATGAATCATATCACGTTTAATCGACTCAGATTACCGTAATCGCTTTAATCAAGAACCGATTTAACGTGGGAGATGAAGTGTAATCGCCTTAATCAATCAAGATCACAGTAATAGCCTCGATCGAACCTCGATCTATCGTCTTATTAAGTGGGATCAATAAGGATCACAATAATTGCCTTGATCGAACCTCGTTCTATCATCTAATTATGATTGATCAACTCGGATCACAATAATCGCCTCGATCGAACCTCGATCTATCGTCTTATTATGTGTGATCAACTCCGATCACAGTAATCGCCTTGGGCGAACCTCGATCTAACGTCCTATCACGGCGATTACTGTGATCAAGGTAGAATACACATAATGTCACGATAGATCCAGGTCCGATCAAGGGGATTACTGTGATTATGGTTGATTACACATAATAAGATGTTAGATCGAGGTCCGATCAAGGCGATTACTATGATCAAGGTTGATTACACATAATGTCATGATAGATCGAGGTCCGATCAAGACGATTACTGTGATTAGGGTTGATTACACATAATAAGATGTTAGATCGAGGTCCGATCAAGGCGATTACTGTGATCAAGGTAGAATACACATAATGTCACGATAGATCCAGGTCCGATCAAGGCGATTACTGTGATTATGGTTGATTACACATAATAAGATGTTAGATCGAGGTCCGATCAAGACGATTACTGTGATCATGGTTGATTACACATAATGTCATGATAGATCGAGGTCCAATCAAGGCGATTACTGTGATTAGGGTTGATTACACATAATACGATGTTAGATCGAGGTCCGATCAAGGCGATTACTGTGATCAAGGTTGATTACACATAATGTCACGATAGATCGAGGTCCGATCAAGGCGATTACTGTGATTAGGGTTGATTACACATAATAAGATGTTAGATCGAGGTCCGATTAAGGCGATTACTGTGATCAAGGTTGATTACACATAATAAGATGTTAGATCGAGGTCCGATCAAGGCGATTACTGTGATCAAGGTTGATTACACATAATGTCATGATAGATCGAGGTCCGATCAAGGCGATTACTGTGATTAGGGTTGATTACACATAATAAGATGTTAGATTGAGGTCCGATCAAGGCGATTACTGTGATCAAGGTTGATTACACATAATGTCACGATAGATCGAGGTCCGATCAAGGGGATTACTGTGATTAGGGTTGATTACACATAATAAGATGTTAGATCGAGGTTCGATCAAGGCGATTACTGTGATCAAGGTTGATTACACATAATGTCATGATAGATCGAGGTCCGATCAAGGCGATTACTATGATTAGGGTTGATTACACATAATAAGATGTTAGATCGAGGTCTGATCAAGGCGATTACTGTGATCAAGGTTGATTACACATAATGTCATGATAGATCGAGGTCTGATCAAGGTGATTACTGTGATTAGGGTTGATTACACATAATAAGATGTTAGATCGAGGTCCGATCAAGGCGATTACAGTGATTAGGGTTGATTACACATAATAAGATGTTAGATCGAGGTCCGATCAAGACGATTACTGTGATCAAGGTTGATTACACATAATAAGATGTTAGATCGAGGTCTGATCAAGGCGATTATTGTGATCAAGGTTGATTACACATAATGTCACGATAGATCGAGGTCCGATCAAGGCGATTACTGTGATTAGGGTTGATTACACATAATAAGATGTTAGATCGAGGTCCGATCAAGGCGATTACTGTGATCAATGTTGATTACACATAATGTCACGATACATCGAGGTCCGATCAAGGCGATTACTGTGATTAGGGTTGATTACACATAATAAGATGTTAGATTGAGGTTCGATCAAGGCGATTACTATGATCGAGGTTCGATCAAGGCGATTACTATGATCGAACCTCGATCAAGGCGATTACTATGATCGAGGTTCGATCAAGGCGATTACTATGATCGAGGTTCGATCAAGGTTGTTTCGTATGATCGAGGTTCGATCAAGGCTATTACTTGATGTTTTCCCCCTGGGTTATTGCTATTCTTCAACTTCATTCATGTGAACATCTCAATAATCAACAAAAAACAAGTTTGAACTTGTTATAATGTCGGTGTGAAAAAAAAACTTAAATCAACAACAAATACAACCTCTTCATGTTACAAAATATTTGAAAGAAACAAGACAACACACATCATACTCAAACATTATGTTTAACTTAGACAACACATCATACTCAAACAAGTTAAAACACGAACAAAGGAGATTCATCCTCATTTTGGGGGGCAGACTCCGCAGTCACACGCGAACAAGTAGTAATGTTATGGCCATATCCCTTGCATTTACTACATTGTACAGTCCTTCTAGGCCCATCTCCTGCAGGTGCTTTTCTCTTTTTTCGTCGACCTACAGGCGCGTCTCCGGCAGAGGCTTTTCTCTTTTTTGATGGACGTCAAGCTTGTCCCCTATCGCGTGTCGGTGGCAAAACCACTTTGCTCAGCACATCTTCAGGATATTCACAATCCGCTGAGTTCGGCAAAGGATTCACACATTGAGCATAAGCTTTCCTCCAATACTCGGTGCTATAATAAGGAGATGTATACTCGTACGCATGCTTCCCAATGTGCTTTCCCACAGTAACGGCATGCACACATGGATACTTGTGTACATCGAAATACTTACAATCACAGTTCCGTGCATCCAACCGAACAACGTAACTCACTTGGGTTGTCGTATCAAACACCTCGTACTTGCTATTGTCAACAATAGGAAAAACACTATACCGAGTTACCTTCTTGTAGTGTCCTTTTATTATCTTCTCCACCTCGGGAGTGACAGGGGCACCCCATTTTGTAGAAGTTGTATTTCTTGCAGCAAACCACTTTTGCATTTCACCCCGGATATGTTCAATTAGCCCAACTACCGAAAATTCCCGAGCACGCTTAATCTTACTGTTCAGAGACTCGGCATGATTTGTTGTCATTTTATTGTATCGACAAGCCTTAGAGTGACATCTAGACCAGTAAGGGAACGTTGATTCCTTCAAGTATTTCTTTATATCCGAATCCAATCCGCATAGTTTTTCGTAGCAAATCTTGAACTCTCCTTCAGTATAAGCCAGCGCAGCATCCTTAAAAGGCCTTGAGATTTTCAATTTTGGATAACGAGTCCTCAAATTATTTTGCATGTGATAGGTACAATACCGCGATGCGCATTCACGTACACATTCTCAAATCCTGCTTTTATAGCATCATGGCGATCGAAAGTATTGCTACATCATCGGTGTCACTGTAATCATTTTCAGCCTTTCAAGAACCATTGCCACGTTTCGTATCCTCAACATCAAGAACACCCCATGCTATTGGAAATAGATTTCTATTTCCATCTTGACACATTGCCACAAGTAGAACACCTTTGTAACCCGTTTTCAAATGCGTCCCGTCCACAGAAACGACCTTACGCATCACATTAAACCCCTCAATGCTTGGACCGAGTGCCATAAAAAAATATAAGAACTCATCGTTTGGTTTAGTTTTAATATCCGTCAAAGTACCCGGGTTTGCCAACTCCAACCGATAACAATACTTGGGTAATTTTCCATAACTTTTTTTTTGTTGTCCCCGGATGATTGCATCAGCATATGCCCTGGCATCGTGAGCCTTGTCATAAGTTATCACATACCCAAATTTTTCGAAAAAGTCTGCCCTTAAATCCCTCGGTGCATTGGTACGGTAGCCATCATTAAACCTCGAGCAGAAATATCTGCCAACTAGCTTGTATGAAGCATGCCTGTGCTCTTTTCTACCAATAATAGGTTGGCAAGTATGCTTAAATTTATACTGTGTAACTTTAAACCGTCTACTATTAGGAGGTTTGGTTGCTCGCAACCACCATTTGCATCCCTCTGCTTCACACGACACTACATAAAGGCTTTTGGTGGACTTTACCAGTTTAAAATAAAAATGATGCGTCACAGCCAACCACTCAACCTTATACACCAAAAACTTTTTCGCTTTGAACAATTCGTTGACTTGTATGTCTACCTCTTCTGGAATGCTCACAATGTCTAAACCTTCCATGATGAAACCAATGCCTTCTAAACCTCTTTCGGGTTCCGGTGCATTCAAGACACCACCATTCAATGAATCCACATTCAGGGGCCACCATTCAATGATTCTCATTCAGGGGCATCGTTCGGGGTCTTGAGGTACTAAAATTGCATCCGCACTCAAGGACAACAGAAACTATCTTCACAAAGATGAACAGAGGCAGCTTCTCTACTCTTAAAATATTCATCGATCCCGATTCCATCAAATCTCTCATTTACCGCATCGTTTACACCAACATCCATTTGAGCACTGATTTCTTGGGTTCCAAAATCAGGTTCCTCAATTTGAACACTTGTTTCTCCCTCAAATTGTGTTCCGTTTTCCTTTGCTTTTAGACTTACCAATATCACATCTTTCTTTGGATCACAACCACTTAAGAACGATGCCACAACCTTATCACAATCAATTACCATTGGTGAAGCTTTACTAATAGGAGCCATGACTTTCATTTCAAAATCATTCAACCCAGTATCAATTTTCAAATCTACTTTCACCATCTCATACAATTCGTTATATGGAATCATATTTTCAAGCTTAAAAGCTTGGTCACTTGTTCCTTTTCATCTCCTACATACTTCCAAACCCAATCACCAACGACATTCTTCTCAAACTCAACAGATAACATACAAATATCGAAACTTTGCGTATCCTAACCATGACGAATCAAAAATGTCCTGCAAAAATCCATTCAATACAATCATTACGGCAAAAACAAACAAAAGAGGATAACAACTTCAAACTTGTTTTTGTATAAACCAACAACAGGGTGTAAGAATAGCGAGGGACCTTGGTATGGTTGAAGAATAGCAATATGGGAAACAACAAATGTCTAACAAAGTTAGTCAAAGTAGGAAATTTGTACAAGCCAACATCCTAATTTTAGCTTCTCATTTACTTTCAATGCATCTTCTTCCCCACTTCATTACATACAATACTAACATCTACTTCAATAATCCTAAAAAAACTAATAAAAAGAAGACATACCCGTGACGGATTTTGGAGGGATTCTGGATTCGTTCACCTCTTCAACCAATACACGAACTCCGCTTCAACTTCAGCTTCTTATCCAATCGACAATGGAGCTTCAACTTCAGCTTCTTATACACGAACTCATCTTCAACTTCAGTTCTAATCCAGTCATGATGGAGGCTATGAAAATGGGAGGTTCTAATGATAATAATGGAGGAGCTGTGGCTGCCAATTGAGCTGTTTAAAATGGGGGGAAATGGGGGAAATACGGGTCGGGTTTGAGAGGGAGGTAAATTGGGGGCGATTTGGGCGGGAAAATTGAAAGATTAGGTTGGGGGTGGCCGGCGGTAGGATTCAGGAGGGTAAGAGGTCACCGGCGGTAGCATTTTAAATTGGGTCTGTAAGGGTAAATTGGATATTCAACAGCCTTATGGTAATATGGGTCATTTTTACCAAACCTTTGGGACAACAAGTTATTCCAACCATAAACTTTGTCAAGCGTCCCTCTTTTGCCAAACCCCCCAAAAAAAAAATTAAAAAAAAAATTCACAAAATTTAATTAGTTATGGTACAAATCTTATGGAAGCCGAATACATAGCGGCCTCTGAGGCAGCTAAGGAAGCGGTATGACTCAATAAGTTCTTGGGAGATTTATGAGTAATCCCAAATCCAGAAAGTCCGATACGTCTCCACTGTGACAACAACGGGGCCGTGTCGAATTCTAGAGAACCCCGAAGTCACCAAAAGTCAAAGCATATAGAGAGAAAGTACCACTTGATCAGAGAGATTGCTCAAAGAGGAGACACTTCCGTCACGAAAATCCCCTCAGCCGACAACCTTGCTGATCCGTTTACAAAGACGCTTTCCATTGAGGTCTTTAACAGGCACTTGGAAAATATGGGTATTCGAGACATGAGTCATTTGCTTTAGAGCAAGTGGGAGATGTAGTTCTAAATTTGTAATAGTTAAGGGGTGTGCTCTAAAACAATTATTACTTGTCATTCGTGCAAGTGGGAGATTGTTAGGTGTAGTGCCCGAAAGACAATTTTTGTAATTGTTTAAATTTATAAATGACAGATTTTATTATGCTTCTTATTTGTTTTGTGCTTATATAATATACACTACTGCAAACCCTAAGTATATCAGTATGTAACCACTTAACTCAGTGTATGGAATGCACAAGAGGATTGAGTTAGTGGTGATATACTTAAATTGTTAGTCCGTGGTGAACTTAATCAGAGTTTAGGGTCTCTTGATTAAAACACCAATAATGCGCCCAGAACACCTTAGGGTGTGACATTCTTATCCGGACTGTCGGTAGAGGGTACCTACGTGGGGCATTTATATATGATGGCATTCATATAGGGCTGGACCGATTTAATCTGAATTTCTCGATATAATTCCGTAATCGAGGAATCTTATTAAATCATTAGATGATCATATATGGATCAACCTTAATCCAGAGGTGATCACAGGGTACTGCTTGTCCCGGGGTAGTGTTTGATGTGTTAGTTACGGTTCACTTAAATATGTGTTCCAAGCCACTTCTTATTGGCACTATCTCCAGATGAGTGAGTAGTTCTGATTTTCACAGACATGGAATCCATTCCTTCCTGCGGGAAGTAGAGAGACAGTCCCCTTATTTGCTAGCCCTAAGAAAGTGATCGATCGGCCGAGTTCACATTTGACTAATTAGCTACTAGTCAGATATGTGCACTAATTGATCATTAGGGGGTTAATGGTAAATAAGGATAAGATATTCTGAGTCGGGTTCACGGAGACTTCCCACTCAGAATGGACAGTCTGTGGAGGGTTAATCCGTATGTAGTGATTATATCGATGGACACTTATTCACTCGATGGGTTGAGTATAAGTATACATCTATAATCGGTAGAGTTCAGTTTCGGGTTTATGGTGGCGTAATCCCGGAATTACTAATTAATATGCTTATTCTGTTCGATGAATAATTAATTATTGGAGCTACTGGTTATAGGTCCATGGTCCCCGATGTGGCTTCTGTAATTCGGACAAATAATCTTGATATTTGGGCCTCAGAAATAATTAATTGGCTGGGCTAATTAATTGATATGCATGTATATTGTTTAGTTGGGCTAAATAATATAATACACATAAAAGACATTTTATGTGGGCTTGGAAACCCTAGAGAAATGGCACCTCACCCTATTTTATTATCATAAGAATTATTTTTTGTGATGTGGAAAATAAAAGATATTCTTGTTATATGATTGGTTGGATGACTTGTTATTTGATTTCCTATTGGTCAATACATGTCACAATTAATCATTAAGGAAAATATCTTTTTATTTGGATTAATTAATTATTTATTTAATTAATTAAAACTTGGAGGCCAAAGATTTACTCTCCTATAAAAGGAGAGTTATTCCAAGGGAAATTGGATTGGCAATTTTCGAAATTACTCACTTGAAAAGGGAAGAAAATTAGTTTTTCTTGTCTAGGGTTTTGTAGAAGAAAAACTATAAGTTTTTCTTGAGTGTTGCATATCAAGGAGGCTCGTATACCAGGAAGGGTGTCCACCAACCGCCGTTTGGAGAACACATCGGAAGACCAAGGCGTCTCTTCCTAATATTGGTAATTAGATCCTAACCCCCTTGTAGTTTTTAAGTCCTTTAACTATGTTTTATGATATATAAATCGTGATCTATCCGCTGCGCATAGATCTAACTTGGTTAGATCTAAGATCCTACATCCTTCAACCTCAACAATATTGCTATTGATATTATATACAGAACCTTGGATAGCAATTTGTACATGAAAGTGAAGGATTGCAAAACAACAAATGAACTTTGGCAAAAATTACAACTTATCTGTGAAGGCACTGATGCTATAAAGAAAAACAAAGTCAGTGTAGCCAAAAGAAAGTTCCAAGATTTCAAAATGAAATCAAATGAAACCATTGAGCAATTGGAGTCAAGATTCAATGCTATCATGGATGAACTCACCCTATACAAAAGAAAAGATTAATACAAGAATCTTAGAAGCCCTACCTGCAAAGGAAGTTTGGGAGATGAAGGTTACTTCCATAGAAGAATCCAGGAGTCTACAGAAAGAAGACACCTTCAAGTTGTTTTTAGATCTCAAAGCATATGAAATAAGTAAAAAACTTGTTCATGAGACTGAAAAAGAAGAACCAAAGACTACTGAATTGGCTGCTGCACATAAAGAAGAATCATCAGGTGGTCAAAATGATCTATTAGATGAGATGAAAGAGAAAATTGCCCTAATGAGTAAGAAGATCAGAATGATGAAAACAAGAAGGGGTTCTCCAAGGAATTTCACAAAGAAATCAAGTGAAAATAATAAGGAAGAATCTAAAAAAGATAATGATTATTTGTGTTTTCATTGCAAGAAACCAGGACACTTCAAACGTGACTGTTCTGATTTGAAATAGAAAAAGGAACCTGATTATTTGTGCTTCAACTGCAAGAAACCAAGACATTTCAGACCTGATTGCCCAGACCTACTGAAGAACAAAAATCAGCAAAGAAGATCTGGCAAGAAAGCAATGGTTGTTGATGATGAATCAGGCTATGAAGTTGAATCAGAAAAGGAAAATGAATTTGATGATACTGCACTTGTTGCTGATATGGAAGATTATGCTTTAATGGTAAATATGGAAGAGACTGAGGAGGTATACAACTCTGTATCTATAAATACTCCTGCTGAAAATGATTGTGAATTTACTTGTGGTTCAAATCCTAAAAATTCTGACAATGAAGAAACTTTGGATGCCATCCTTAATCAACTAAGGAAAATACAACCTGGTTATGAGATTGTGAAGGCTGAAAAAGAAGCTCTTCAAGCAGAAATTGAAAGGTTAAAAGCTGAATTAAGAACTCTCAAAGGAAAGGAATTTTTTTTGAACAGAATCAACATAAGTCTGTTGTACATTCAGTAGCTGCTGAATCTGCTGAACAATCTAGTTCCACCACTGCATTCAAATCTGGAAAGCCTTATAGTGATAGAACATGCCTTGGATTTGGAACTCAACAATCTACTAAGGGTGGATCCAGTAAGGTTCTCGAACCTAGTACCGAGGTTGGTGCTAAGTTTGTGCTGCCACAAGATCCAATTCCCAAAAGGTTCTTTGAGGCGATAAAACCTCTTGAGAAGGCTTCAAGAAAGCAAAATCAGTAGTCAAAAAGGTCAACAGTACCTAACAAAAAGGGTAAATCCAAAAGTAGGACTGTTGGACCTTCTAGACCTGCTGATAGCAGACCTACTGCTAAGTCTGCTGGACCATAAAAGGGCAAAAATCAAAAATATTCCAAGGATAAGAATCCTAAAACTAAAAGTGTTAATCATTGGAATATTCCTACCTCTACTGCTAGAAACAATAGTCATAACCATAATGCTGGGGTAAAACCCAAGCAATGGAATCAGCCGAGGACTTATTCAAGACCTCAGTAGGGACCTCAGCGGACTCCATATTACAGGTTTGTTCCTAACAGACAACAACCTTATGGTTATGCTAGTGCTTCTAACAATAGAAATCATTTCAAACAGCATTATGTACCAAAAGACCAGAAAGCATATGTGAATCCTACGCAACCAAATGTTAGATTCTCTGGAAATGTAGGATACATATATGAACAAAAGTGTAATGATTTTTAAAGAAGACGTTATGGAAATTTGCCAAGGGTCATGCTTACCACTGACCACTATGGACCCAAACAGTTTTGGGTACCTAAAATACATTAACTTTGTTTTGTAGGGTGTCTGGTACTTTGACAGTGGATGTTCCTGACATATGAAAGAATAAGCACTGTTTGACAAAGTATGTGGCAAAGGATGGTCCAAGAGTCAACTTTGGCAACAAAAATACATCAGGATACACAAGAGGATATGGAACACTGGTGATGAATGGATTAACTGTCAGGAATGTTGCATTTGTGGAAAGACCGGACTACAACCTACTGAGCACTGGACAGTTCTGTGACATGGGTTACAAGGTCACTTTTGACAAAGGCAACTGTATTGTCATTAGTGAAAGAGGTGAACAAGTTGTGTTGGCTGGTAGAAGACAACAAAACATGTATGTTGTGGATTGGTCTACTGCTGTTCCAGAAACATGCCTGATTGTGCATAATAAGTCAGAACTGAATTGGTTGTGGCATAAGAAGTTGAATCATCTTAACTTTGATGATATCAATCAATTGGTGAAAAATAAGTTGGAGATTGGTTTGCCTGAGATCACATTCAAAAAGGATACTATATGTGATGCATGTCAGCAAGGTAAACAAACAAAGTCAAGCTTCAAGTCAAAGACTAAACAATCAACAAAAAGAGTTGGTTGGTCAACTGCTATTCTAGAAACATGCCTGATTATGCATACTAAGTCAGAACTGAATTGGTTGTGCCATAAGAAGTTGAATCATCTTAACTTTGATGATATCAATCAATTGGTGAAAAAAAAGTTGGTGATTGGTTTGCTTGAGATCACATTCAAAAAGGATGCTATATGTGATGCATGTCAGCAAGGTCAACAAACAAAGTCAAGTTTCAAGTCAAAGACTAAACAATCAATAAAAAGAGTTTTGGAGCTGATGCACATGGATTTATTTGGACCAGTAACACCAATAAGTGTAATAGGAAAGAAGTACACTCTGGTGGTTATGGATAATTATTCAAGATACACTTGGGTAGTATTCATGAACAAGAAAAGTGAAACACTTCAAAAGATGCCTGAACTTTTGAAGAGATTGCAAAATGAGAAAAGTTTGACAGTAGTGAAGATTAGATCAGACAAGGGTACTAATTTTCTCAATAAAGTCATAAGAGAATATTATGAACAAAATGGTGTGCTGCATCAATTAGCAAATTTCTTTACACCTCAAAGAAAATAGGGTTGCTGAGAGAAGAAACAAGACCTTGAAATAAGCAGGAAGGACTATGATTTGTGAAGCATTACTGCCTGAAAGATATTGGGCTGAAGCAATCAATACAACATGCTATACACAAAATAGGACCTTAGTAAACAAGAAGCTGCTGAAGACACCTTATGAGATATGGAATGGAAGAAAACCAAACATATCTTATTTCCATCCATTTGGAAGCAAGTGTTTTAATTTAAATCATAAGGAGCAATTGAAGACATTCCAACCAAAATAAGATGAATGAATCTTCTTGGGATATTCTTCAGTCAACAAGGCAATCAGGGTACTGAACAAGAGGACATTAAAACACGAAGAATAAATATATGTTGTATTTGATGAACCAAAGTTTACTGGAATGGATGATGAAGTTTCAGAACTTGCTGAAATTATCCAAGTCACTGATCCAGAATTTGTTGATGTTTTGGAAAAGATAAATGACTTAAAAGTTTCTGACTCTGCCCCTGCTGAAGAACCTGCTGGTAACACTACTGATGCAACAACAGATGCAGTTCAAGGATCTGCTGAACCCCCTACTGAAGCAACAACAGAGCCTACTTAAGATGAAGCTCCTGTAAATCAAACTAATCAAAATTTATAATGGTTGAAGGACCACCCTGCTGAACAAGTAATTGGCAATATACAGCAAGGTGTAAGGACTAGAAGACAATTAGAAGCAATGTTTACTTGTTTTCTATCTCAAATGGAGCCTAAAGTTGTTGAAGAAGCAATATCTGATCCAGATTGAATAATTTCTATGCAAGAAGAGTTGAATGAGTTTGAAAGAAACCAAGTTTGGACACTAGTGGAAATGCCTACTCATGCAAATATAATTGGAACTAAATGGGTATACAGAAATAAATTGGATGAATTTGGTACCATTGTAAGGAATAAGGCCAGACTAGTGGCAAAAGGCTATTCTCAAGCTGAAGGAATAGATTTTGATGAGACATATGCCCCAGTTGCAAGATTGGAAGCTATAAGACTATTTTTGGCATATGCTGCTTTTAAAAACTTCAAAGTATACCAGATGGATTTCAAAAGTGCATTTTTAAAAGGCATTATGGAGGAAGAAGTTTATGTTCAGCAACCTCCTAGTTTTGAAGTTAAAGATCAAGAAGATAAAGTGTATAGACTTAACAAGGCACTTTATGGTTTGAAACAAGCACCAAGAGCATGGTATGAAACCCTATCTCAATTCTTGGTGGAAAATGGCTTTACCAAAGGTACCATTGACAAGACTCTTTTCAGAATCAATGAAGGGGACAGCACCCTGCTGGTACAGATTTATGTTGATGACATAATTTTTGGTTCTGAAAATGATTTGCTACGTGAAAAGTTTGCTAATCTCATGAAAAGCAAGTTCCAAATGAGTATGATGGGATAGATGAACTACTTCTTGGGATTACAAGTCAAACGATGAAAGATGTAATCTTCATTCATCAAACTAAATATACCAAGGAGTTGCTGAAGAAGTTTGGCATGGAAAATAGTACCAAAGTATCAACTCCTATGAGTACTAACATCAGATTGGATGAAGATAAAGAAGGCAAAGATGTTGATTGACTTTATACAGAAGGATGATAGGCAGTCTGCTGTACCTCACTGCTAGCAGACCTGATATATCGTTTGCTGTAGGTGTTTGTGCAAGATTTCAATCAAAACCAAAGGAAAGTCACTTAGCTGCAGTCAAAAGGATTCTCAAGTATCTAAAAGAGACTTTGGGAGTAGGGATATGGTATTAAAAGGATGGAAGCTTCAAAGTTATATCCTACTCAGATTATAATTATGATGGATGCAAGATTGATAGAAAAAGCACCATAGGAACCTGTCAGTTGATGGGAAATAGACTGGTTTCCTGGTTCAGTAAGAAAAATAATTCTATATCAACTTCCACTGCTGAAGCTGAATATATTGCTAATGGAAGCTATTGTGCACAAATACTTTGGTTAAGACAAATATTAAGAGATTATGGAATTAAAGAAAGAGAAATTCCTATAATGTGTGATAACACAAGTGCAATTACAATCACAGAAAATCTTGTCTTGCACTCAATAACCAAGGACATTGACGTGAGACATCATTTAATAAGAGATCGTGTTGAGAAGAAAGATGTGGTGGTTCTTTACATCCCTACTGAAGATCAACTTGCTGATATATTTACAAAACCACTGGATAGTGAAAGGTTTGCTAAGTTAAGAACTGAACTTGGCATCATAAAAGTTGACTGATATACTAATGATCAGCAGTGTACTGGAATTCACCAAGGGGATTAGTCTTTGCTATGTTGGGTGAGCTCACTTAGCAGACTGGTCATTGGTATAAAAAATTCCATGTACTTAAATAAGTTTGGACAATTGAGCAAATGATGTTGCCAAGGGGATTGGTCTTTGTCCTGTTGGGTGAGCTCACTTGACAGATCAATCATTGGTGTTAAACTTCATCTGGTATTATCAGTTGGACAAAATTAAAGTGTTTAAAAATCAGCAGAGTAATTTGTCAGGAGGCTGCTGAGCCATCTTTGTCAGCAGGCTGCTGACCCAACTCTACTGAAGACCAAGTCTGCTGGAGTATACATTACATGACAGTCAAACTTAAATGAAAGTCAACAGTAATTGGATATTATTCTTATCCTTTATTACCGCGGTTATGATGACAAGATCAAGTGATAATAAAATACTTGACCACCATAAACCAATACTAGCAAGAGGACTAGGTCCATCGTAGTATAGCTGTAGCGAATCAAGGTCGATCCCACGGGGAAGCAATTGTGATCATTTATATACAAACAATTAATCATTCATGCCGAGCACACGAAGGCGGTCTATGACCAACAAACGACAAGAAAAGATAAAGGACACGACTCGACACAACACATAACATACAAGTAATTAACCTCCCTAATTACTATGTTATCGTTTGGATCTAGAGATTCTATATAACTAAGCTAGACTCGACAACTATTAATCTGATTCGTATCTATTTTATATTGGTTACGGGAGACATCCCCTAAACTAGATCTAGCTCCGGTTAGGCCATCTAGATCACTGTGCTACATTACGTGACTTCACTTTGTAGGCCTCCATCTCATATAACTTGCATGCTTACAAAACTAGGGATGCCGATATTAACCGTATTCCTCACCTAGGCAACATTCATGTGGTTAGGCGTACTTCCTAGGTGATCGCATCAGTCTCCGTCCCATTAACACTAAATTTTTAGGTATCATGTTAATCTACGACTTACGTATAATTAGGTGCATGCAATTTCCTAATATAAAACAGATCTAGATCTCGTTGAAAGTCCCAGAAGATCAATTCATGAGCTGACCTAGGAGTACTATATTGGTATTTCCTAACTACATGTTTTAATTAAAACAGACGAGCAACGTAGCCATAGCTATACCTACTAAGATAAGAAATTCTAGGTGGACAACCTCACCATAAAGATGTGGCTAGATTGACACGGCAAAAACCTAGATCTTAGCGTTTCTCTGTACGTAACGGATAAAATAGAGATTCATCAAGCAATTATATAGATCTACTAGAAACACGATTGTCGTCCAGATCAAAGTCATACGCAGGTCACCAGATCTCGACGTGGGCGTGTGGATCTTTACAGATGAGGAATCCCCACTGCTTCACGTCGTATCCTTAGATCCACATTGTTTGACGAAGAACGAACAACCTCAAACGGTAAACAATAATTGGGGGGATCTAATTACAAACAACAAAGAAGAAATATACACAAGAACCTCACATAATAACTGCTGGAATCTTGTATAAAAACTACTCTGAGAAACTGAGGATTTGTGTTATGAGTTGATGTAAAAAGTGTATGTAATAAAATCCGTGGCTGCTCTTTATATAGAGGCTTAGGCTGACTTAATAAATTTAAAAACCCTAAAATGCGTAGAGATAACTCCCAGCCGATCCTCGAGATTTTGCTGAGCTCGCCCCCAGCGAACTGTGCACTCGTTGCCAGCGAGCCTCTTCATTCTGATTGGTTCGCTGGCTTTTCTTGCTCCTCACTCCACTTTTCATGCTGCTTCGATATTTATCTTTTATTCAATCCGATTCTGCTCTTATTTATCTTGAGATTTACTTCCTTCGTTGGTAGATATCCTCCGATTCACCATAATCTATAAAAATAAATAATTGTCGCACAGTAAATCATATTTTAATAATAGAATAGATAAATACCAAATTATATTCTATAAATAACATAACATTAAATAATCATTATAAACAAGTGATTTAATATAAAATATATATTATTAAGCTCGATTTAAGGATAAAGTTGATGACTTTTACGGGTATAATTTGACTGTCATCAACTACCCCCCCACTTAGACTTTGATCGTTCCAAACAAAGCATCGATAAGTCATTCCCCAAGAAAACATTTTCCATGCTCAAATCATACTTACACAAGAAACTCGAGTCAACTCATATCAGTCATGCTCATAAGGTATCCATTATTCACTACTCGCTATGAATCAAAGTGATGTGTGCATGTGCATTCAGTTTTATATATTTTTGGCAAAATTAAAGTTTATGCTAACTTTGCAGTCTTAACCTACTAACATCAGCATTCCCACTTCTTAAGCCTCGCAATGGGTAAAGACATGGTGCAATAAGCAAGAGTGTCATCTAAAAGGTTTTTGGACTCGGAGACCGAGAAAATACTCAAAGCCTCTTAAAAAGTTGAATTTCTTCGCATTTTCAAATTTCAAGTATTAACACCTCTCAAGAAAGAAATGTGCTTTAAAAGTAAAGTATGCATTGCAAGAATCCCCCTCTCACGGATTAGTCAATAGCGTTGAATATTACCACAAGCTCGGGGCTAATTTGGTAATGTTACTACAAGCCCAGTGTTTAACGCATTGTTAAAACACAGATAATTCTCAAGCTTATTACTCCGCGTTGATCGCCAGAAGATAAGAATACATCAGCAGATAAATATCGACACTAAGTTCACATAACTAATCATTTACGCAATGTACACGTAATTTCTTCAGTTATTATAATTCGTGCGATATTCGTCGATTCAAAGATTGAGTAATTGAATAATAAATAACTACTTGCAACAGTTGACATGAATATCCTTAAATTTACTTCACCTAAGTATAATATGATCATGTACTCATGCAACTTGGTTCCTTTCCTACCAATTTCATGTTTAACAACTCATAATTCTAAGGGTACGAGATAATTACTTTTGGCTTTTGTTCAATTCTTTCAAATTTTCACCGTTTCATTTAATTTTCAATTATAGCACATCATAGCTAAGTCTCCTACCCCCACTTAAACTTGGCATTGTCCCCAATGACAAAGAAAAATGGGAATTTAAGAAAAAGACTTAGCTCTTGAAACGGCTCTCAAGCAGATGCAAATTATCAGAGTTATTCAAGCACGTCGTGGAGAAGCAAATGAAAACCTGTTTAAGCAAACCAAACAGAAACTCCACGAAACCGTTTGTTGGTCCAGAGAAGATATAAATGTAAATGTGTAAACAGAAACTCCACGAAACCTGTTTAAAAATAGGTACTTTTGACAAAAAGTTTGAGGAATCCATAAGTGCAAATGAAGATATAAATGTAAATGTGTAGAAACTCAGATTTGAAAACTACTTTGAAAATATGTGATCTCCTTGTTACCGTAAATTAGATCTCAATGTGTTACGATACTAGAACACTTGCTCACGATACCAATTGTTGGTCCCAGAGAAGGGTGAAACTATAGTCGAGAGAGGGGGTGAATGACTATAGTGGAGTTTCAAAAACTTTTCGTTTGTTTAAAAGCTTTTTTGGGCAGCAGATAAGTCCCTTCTTACTATGTTGTTTTCAAATCAGTTTAGACAATTACGAGATATAAGTTATGCTCTAGGCAATTTAAATAAATGTTTGTAAAGTAAATTGCGAAAGTTAATTGACACAAGGCTTATAGTGGTTCAGTGGTGGTGTAATCCCTTAATCCACTCTTCTCCTGTGATGATTGGAGGAATTCACTATTGTTTTCACGAGATACAATAGTATGATTGTCCTTGGCTTCCTAAGATTCATAATCTACAAGACTATTACTCCTTGACTCGCAATGTGCTTGATGATTCGATCTCTTTCACTTTGCTCCTGAGATCAAAATCCTTCAAGAAATTATCACAAACACAACTCCTTCTCAGTTGCTTCCGATTCGATTTGCTTCATTTGATGTGAATGAGATTCACAAACTTGCTTGATCAATCTCAGTGCTGGATATAAAGTTGTAGTTCTGATGTCTGAGTTGATATCTAGATAAGTCCTTGTAAGTTCAGAGAAGGCTTTTCAAATTGACAGAGTTTCTGCTTGACTTTTCTTTTTCTATTCGTTATTTGTTTGTCTGTCAATGCCTTATATTTATAGCCTTGAATAACTTTGATTTTGAAATTCCGTCCGTTGGCTGTATTAACGAGGGAATAATCCTTGATTTTATTCTTGATTCCCCCTCAATTGCATTCTCCTTGATTTCAGTGATTGGATTTTTTCCTTCAAACATATAGCAGAAAATCCGTCCTTGATTGATCCTCTATTGATTGTGCATTTAATGCATGATCTTTTGAATCTTCACCATATATTAAATCTGATCTGGTAAGTGTTACTTCGCCGTTTACTGAACGGTCGAGTGATCCTTCTGACTTAGCCGTTTTGGATCTTTCTTCACCATTTCGTTTTTACTCAGCCGAAATTCAGTTTACTCAGCCGATTCACTGTTTCCTTCTTTGCTTCAGTTTAAGGAGAATCTTTGTACTTCACTGATCCTTAATTGGGGTGAGATCAGTGTACACCATATTTGAATCTTAAGTTTCATCACTTGAAACATAACTTAGAATTATCCAAGGTCATCACAGACTTTCTTGGTTATAGGTCGGACCATAAAGTCTTCATTGTATCTCTGCTGGTGCTTGGCTGGCTTCACTCTGCCGAAAGTCTGTTTTACTTTGCCGTCCTACCAACTAGTACAATACTTGTCTAACTCAACTTATACAACATGTCAGACTCTAAGTAAAGACTTATACAGAGAATTCTAACTTATTTCAAAGCTTGCTATAACAGTTTAGTATGGCCATCATCAAAACACAATAAAATGTTCCTAACAATTTACCCCTTTTTGATGATGCCAAAACCCTCATAAGCCTGAACATAAGTGATCCAACCTTTTTATAATAAATAACAAAACAAAAACTCAGCAATTTTATTCATCCATTCCAGGGCAATAAGAAAAAAAACTTTAGTCAATTGTTACAAAACTACATTTTGCTTAGTTCAGCTTTGTACCTCTTGAACTTTGTAGTCTGAACCTCTTCAATGTCTTTCCAGCCAATTTCTGGGAACTTCCACTTCCAATATTCCATAGCGGTATTCAGATACTCCTTGAATACTTTCTTTGCAAAGAGTCTCATTGAAATCGGCATAGTCTCATTTGCCCTAGGTTCTCCAAAATACTTCTCAAGTCTCTCTCTAGCTTCAGTAATGTGTGAGTCAGCAAACTTGAGACTTTTGCAGAGACTCCACTGATCTTGTTTGTTCATTCTTCCCATAGGATTGAAGAATTTTGCCATATAGTTGAAGTCGTCTTGTTGTTCAGTTGGCAAGTCTTCTGGTCCTTTTGCAGACAGAGATATGGCTGAGCTTGGTTTGTTGTTAGTTTGTTTGAAAAGTGAAAACTCTCTTTTGACTTCATGTAGAGTTTGACCATATCAGTTCTCATCCTTTCATCCTGATAGCTTAGCCAATCAACCCATGCTTCATCTTGTGAGGAATGAGGATAAAGTCCATCCTGTACTCTGAAAAATTCTCTTACATGGTCTAGTACATCTGCTTCATATTCTGCTTTGCGTTGGTGACCAGTGTAAGTTCTGTGTTCCCCAGTATATTTGGAGCTGCTACTACCTCTGCTGGTGTTTCCTCTGGTGCTAAGTCTGTGTTGATTTGCTGAACCTCTTTGCTAACTAGATCCAGACCTTTGCTGTCTGTCGGATCTGTCTCTATCATCATCTCTTCTTTGCATGGGATGAGGAAATCCAGTGCAGGGTTCATTTAGGGCCTTTTCTCTTTCTTCTCTGGCCCTCCTTTGCTGTTCTTCTGCCTCATTCCTGATCCTCATTTCTCTATCCTTTGCTCTCAGTTGTTCTTCAGTGAAATTTGGGGGTCTAATAGTTGATCCTTCAGGCTTATCCTGATTTTCCCCCTTTTTGGCAGCATCATCCCTTTGCTGGAGTAAGATGCTATTTGTGGCCTCTGCTGTTCCAATCAGAGAGTCAAGTTTTGATTCAATGGATGTGAATTTGTTATGATGATCATTCAATTTCTCAGTGACACTACGAAATCTAATGCCAAAAGCCAATGCCATAGACTCATTTTCTTAGGAAATGTGTTGCCTGAGGCCTGCAAGATTGTTAGTGATGTTGATGCTGAGTTGCCTCATCAGGTTTCCCTATTGTTGAACAACGATATTTTATGCATCGATGTATTCTGCAATGGCCTGGAACTTGTTCTCAATGGAGGAGCTTTTATCATTAAATGCTGCAGTCATGGATCTGAGATACATGGCTTGCTGCTCCAATTCTTCAGCCAGCAAGTCTGCCGCTTTTTCAAAAGTTTCATTTGTAATGCCAGTGGCCAGCTGAGAGAGTTTGTGCCTTGTGTCAGCTGGTTCTGGGTCTGTTTGCTGTCCCTTGTCTTGATGTTGAGTAACATCCGCCCCAATTTCCAAATCTTCAAGAATTTGGGTGGATGTGTATGATGGTGTGGCTTGAGCTGCTGTTCCCCCTTTCTCTGTGCCGGGGTTTGCCTTGACTGGAGTGGCAGTAGCTGAACCAGTGTCCACAATGTTTGTGTTGTCAGCTGAAATATTGACAGACAACGGTTGAGTGGCTGTTTTTGCTGGAGATGTGGACTTGTTGGATACTTGTGGGTGTAAGAATGTACGGAGAAGAGTGGTATCATCGATTGCATCTAGTGTAGGAGTATCATCTTCTCTGTCTTTATCAAGATCATCGTCATGGTGATCATTATCATCATTGTCATCATGATCATCGCCATCATCTTGATCATGATCATCTCCACCATCTTCTGAATCATCACTCTGTTTGCCAGAGGTCTGGGGCAGTTTTGCCTTGGCTGCATCAACCAGGTCCCATAGAGGTGATTCATCAAGTACGCCAACCAGAGTTGTGATTCCCAGAAAATTAAATAGCCATGCCTCTTCTGCAAGCATGCGGTCAGAGTCTTGAAGCTGTTGTCGAGAATCACCTTCCTTCCACATAAGATATTCTGCAATTCGATCATCTATATCGTTTGCAGACAATTGTGTAACTTCTTCTGGAGATTCCTCATCATCTCCAGTGCCTTCCTCATTATGATCTTGTTCATCCTCACTGTCATGTTCTTCTTCTTGTGGTTCTGCCTCAGCGTCAGAATCCTCTTCTTCTTCTTCTTCTTTATCGATTAATTTTCCAAAGTCTGTCTTGTCCAGATTGCGCTGAACCTTTTGCTTCTTTCTTTGACTGGTAGTGCGTTGTGTTGATTTCTTTCTCTTCCCTTCTCCTGCCTTATTTTGTTGTTTAACATAGGTAAACATGACTTTGGATTCATGCAGTTTGTGGAGTTGTACAGTAGGGACTTTGAGACATTGCAACAGATAGTGCAACTGAATCCCATATGACTTTTTCACCCAGAATTGTCCTTTCTTCGTTTTTCCTTCTTTTGTCCCTTTTTCGCCTGCTTTTACTTCACCTTGGATTTGTTCTTTTATTCTCAAAAAGAAGTACTTAGCCCAATTGAACTCTAGATTGTTGTAGATGATTCCCATCAGCCGCATTCTGATTTCTGTCATCGCATTATTTGCTCCCAATTTTCCTTCAATAGTCTTGCCAATTAGGGCACTGAACTCATTGAACGGTTTTTTTAAGGCAGATCTAAGACAATTGACTTTTGTAGATCCTGGGTTTGCCGTTTTGGCAATGGTTGCCCAGAAAGCATCCAAGTCTTGTGGTACCAGAGTCACTTTTGCTTGACCTTTATTGGAAAGTTTGAGATGTTTTCGAATTACCTTTTCTGTAATCACCATGTCTTTGCCATTGACAGATGCAACAATCTTGTCTACTTCGAACTCATCACCTTTTTCAGCAAGGAGCCCAGAGATGTATCTTGCAGATTTCCAGAAGGAGATGAGACTTTCATAGCAAACGTCGGTTATGGGATGATTTAGAAAGATTGATAATTTTAGGTTTTTGCATCCTGCTGCCAATCGTTTGGCATCCTCATCATTTCCACACAGTTTTAAGTAATGTTCTTCTTGAAAGAATGATCCAGTGGCGATTGATTTTTCATACCTATCTTGGGTGTTAAAGGAGGATGAGGCCATTGTTGAAGGTTAAAAGAAACTTGAGAGTGAGTTTCGAAATTGCAATAGAGATTATGATTTGCAAGGGAGTGTAAAGATTTCTGAAAATTGAGTTTATATAGGATGATTTGGATAGTGTGAACGTGGTTTGAATGTGGAAGTATTTTATGACATAATGGCGTGATTTTGTGTATGTATATCGCGATATTCAAGTGTAAAGGGGAGTGGATTGAGGTAAGTAATGATAGAGCCCGGGAATCGAGGCGTTTATAATTGGAAAAATAATATGGTTACCTCCATGACCATAAGTTGATATCCATGTGTGTAAACTTTCACAAAATAATCCTCCATAATTTCCTTATTCTCCACGTGTAATAAAAAATGATTTTGTTCACACTTTAATTTATCCAAGTCTTTATTTCGGTGGAGTACTTTGGCTGGTCACTTCGTCGATGTAGTGAATTCTTCACTGAGCTGCTCGATTTAACCGTTCCTAACAATCAGTTAAGTTAGCTTCGCTGGATACCAGTGCCTTACATGCTACATCCCCTATAACGGCAAAGGTTTAACCAGTTGATGAAGTCACTTAGCCGATTACTCCAGTTAGATGCTCTTTGGTATCTAGTCAATTTCAATCATTCCTAACTCAGTTCTTAACATGCTAAATCTTTCATAACTGAGTGGTTTAGTAAAGATGTCAGCCAAATGATCTTCAGTGGGTATGTATTTTAGAATGACATCTCCCTTTTCAACATGATCTCTGATAAAGTGATGTTTCACATCAATGTGCTTTGTTCTTGAATGCAGCACTGGATTTTCAGTAATAGATATTGCACTTGTGTTATCACACATGATTGGTATTGTCTTCTCCTCCACTCCATAATCCCTTAGCTGTTGTCTAATCCAAAGCACTTGTGCACAGCAACTACCTGCTGCTATATATTCTGCTTCAGCTGTTGATGTAGTTATGGAGTTTTGCTTTTTACTGAACTAAGAGACTAGTCTGGTGCCTAGCATCTGACATGTTCCAGAGGTGCTTTTTCTATCTATTTTGCATCCAGCATAGTCAGAGTCTGAATATGATATCTGTTGGTCCCTTGGAAAGGCTTGGATAAGTTTAGAGGGGGGTGAATAAACTTATCACTAAAAACTCGGAGTTAAAACAAACTCAGCAAGTTTCAGCAGGTTACTAATGTCTCAGTAGACCGCTGATGGTTCAGTAGGGTGTTGATGTCTCAGTAGCCTACTGACATAAGTTTACTGAATATGTTGCAGCGGAAATATAAGAGTATAAGCCTTTTAAATATGTTGTGCTTGTGTTATACAAAGTATTAGATACTCAGTAGTGACTTGTGTGAATGTGTATCAGTATGCTTGAATGAATGTAATCTGGATATCAAAACTAAAATGCATAAAGTAAATGAAACACATAATTTTTATAGTGGTTCCAAGTGGTGTAATCCTGTACTCCACTCTTCTCCTGTGGTGTAGGAGGTATCACTAAGAACTTTGAGGTCACAGTTACAAAGGTCCTAGTAGCTCTGTCCTTGACCAAATCCTATGGCTTCACAGACTCCAAGAAACTTGAACAAGGTGGTATTGCTCCTCCAAGCTTCTCCACTGGTCCTTCAAGGGTAGGATTGCCTCTTCACCAGCTCAACCACAAACACAGTTCTTCACACTCCAAAGTGCTTCACTGCTCCAACAACTGGTTGTAAAAACAAGGTTTGAATCAACTGAATGATTCTGTCTTCAGCGGCTTGATCAGTAGAGTTGATCAGCAGCCTCAGGAACTTCAAGTGTTTGTCTTGATGTAACTTGATAGCTTATATCTTGTTACACTTGAAGTTATGTCTAGATCTTGCAATTCAACTTTTCAAGAGAGTGTTCTCTGATTTTTCTTTAAGTTCAAGAGGGGTATGCAACACTCTGTAAATTTCTTTATCTTTCTTTTTAAGTTCTCCCCCTTTAATTTGATCTTAAAAAGATTTTTCTTTCTATCTCTTCTTTTAAATCTGATCAGGAGTCTTCTATTTATAGGCTCCAATCCTTGAAAATAGCTGTTGCTTTTGTCCTGTTAGACTTCTGATGAATGACAACTGAATCCTGGTACTGACACAGTCAGTCCGCTTTTTGTCAGCTTTCCAGACTGTCCCATTTGACTTCTGAATCACTCCAACGTCTCTTTAATCTCAGCCATTCATCTTGAAAAGTAGTTGAACGTCTCTTTTCATCGAAACTTGATCAGAAAAAGTATCTATACCATCAGTAGATTGATTTACAAAGTCTGCTGAGGTCAGATTAATTCTTCCCCCATTAATATATGATAAATCACATAATAATCTTTTATATCTAACTTTATTTGATTAAGTTAGATAACACCATTTCATCTTATAACTGAGTTCCTATCCTTCAATCAACTTTAGGAACTCAGACCTTCATCTTTAGGCATATATGATCAATTTAGGTCACCACAGATCTGCCTAAATTTAAATCACATATCCTTAACTTTAATTACTAAGTTTGAACCCTTAGCCTTCATTAACTAAGTTAGAAACCTTAGCCTTCAATCTTCAAGAATCTGCTGACCCCTAAGAAGTCTACTGACCCCTAAGTAGTCTGCTGACTAGGTCTGCTGACCCAGCATATCTCTTCGACCTATGAAGTCTCATCGACTCTACTCAGTGGACTCCAGTACAATGTTTGTTTGATCAAACCTATACAAGGATCAAACTCTAGTAAATCCTATACATCATATCTAGACTTCTTTTTGCCTTTGCATACTATGACAGCTAGTGAGACACTCATCACCAAAACCTGAGGATTGTTAAAAGGATGTACAACAATTTCCCCCATAAAATTCCTTCTTATTAAAAATTTGTCCAACAATTTCCCCCTTTTTGGTGATGATGTCAATACCCTCACTTACAGCAAAGCAAAAAGGTAAAAACATCTAAAAACATAAAAACAGAACAAAGTAAACTTTCTCATTATAAAACTTTACAAACTATGATGAAGATCCAAACGAGTATGAAGTTTAATTTTCTGAATCTTTTATCCTTCTTCATCATCTCTTCATATTCTTTGTCTGCTTTTTCTTTCTTTTCCATAGCTTCTTTGATTTCCCTTACAGTTCCTTGCATCCATTCGTTCTCTATATGGCTAAAATCCACCCAACAATTTAAATCTTTCCATAAGTTCCATGCTACAGTCATGGTTTTAGTTATCCCTTGAAGTCTGAAACCACTTTTTATGTAAACATCCTTGAACTCGTTCAAAGAAAATTTGGCTGCTTCCACAGTTCCAACCCTTGGAATCTTCTCGCCAGTTTTACTTCTTCTGGTAGCTCTTATAGATTTTATCCTTGAATCCCATAGCTCCATTTCCAAGAAACGATCAAGTCCTTCAAAGAATCCCATATTGTTGAAGGGTTTCCTCTTTGCATTCCTTTATTGTTTGTACTTTGTAAATAATGCATCAGTAAGTACAACTCTATGGGGTGCTGGTCTTTTGAAATCATTGATGTTCTCATCCTATTTCTTCTTTGCAAAAATTCTGGCTGCCTCTTTTGCTTCTGCTGTATTACCTTCTTCCCCCTTATTGACATTATCAACAAAACGAGAGAGAAGGCCATAAACATGCTCTTGTGTACTTACCAGATTTGTTAACTGTCCTTCCATTATTTACTGCTACGTGTCTCTCAGAGCTTAACCTTCTTTCTAGTAGGGTAAACTTCTCATCAGATTCTAGATCTGTCTCAGCAGTTTTAGCAACATCAGTAGATTTGGGTAAGTTGGTCAGCACTTGATCAGGAACTTTCTTTACTTCTGTCAATACTTCAGCAAACTTTTCTTTCAAGGATTTGAAGCGGTTGAAAGAATTTCCTCATTCCTGCAAATTTTGTGCACATTCCTGATAGTGTCCGAGTCACGAGATTGGAGATCTTGTATTTTCTCAGAATAGTTTCTACTCTCTCCAATTATCTTCATTAACTCTTCCAACTTCCTTTCTTGTGAATCTAGCTTGAATCTCAGACCAGTAACCTCTTCTTTGGTCTTCCTCAATTTTTCTAACACATGAACTGGCATCCTACCAGTCATGTCTTCAGTAAATTGTCTATCAGCAGGCTCTTCAACTGTGTATGGCCTGTATCTGCTGACAGTCAAGGCATAGCTCATATCTTCTCCTCTAACATCTATACCTTCATATTCAAAAAGGATAGGATCAAGAGCTTGTTCAGGTTCCCTTATTTCTTCAACTTAACCTTCAAGGACCTCCTGAAGCTCTTCATCAGTAAATTCATAGTCCACCAGCTGTTCATCTTCAACATCAGTAGGCTGGTGACTATCTTTTCCTTCAGTCAAAACTAACTCCTCAGGCTCCACTACAGCAGCCTGGTCTTCTAGTTCCAACCTTTGTTCAGGTTCTGTTTGAGACTCAGACACCTGAACCATCACTTCATCTTCATGACATATCACAGTTTGGTCCTCTGTGATAATGTTAGCAGCTTCAACAACTTGATCAACCACTGTTTGAACTTCAGTGACTTGATCAACATTATCAACATCATCAGATACTGGAGTCTCGTCATTTTCATTTTCTTCTCCAAGTATCCTGTCCAACATTTGTCCTATAACAAACTGAGGGACAACTCCATCTCCAGCAGCATCAGTAATAGTCTGTGCAAGTTCTTCTGTTGTAAGTTCAGGTTGTTGACCTCTAGTATCAGCAGGTTCTTTGTCAGCATCCTTATCTTGCTGACCTTGCTGATCTTTAGTAGACTTCTCAACCTCTTTCAATGATCCTCCAATAAGAATGTCTGTTTCACCAACAGGAACTCCACTTCCTTCTCCTGGAAAAACTGGTCCATCATCATCATCATCAGAATCAGAGGAATCATTACTATCATCAAGTCCAGATGGATCTTTGATTTGTAAGCTGCTGTTCTTTTTCTTTTCATCCAAGAGATCCATCAGTCTGGTTTGTAGAAAAGCAGTGTCCAACAATTCACCCAGATTTTCTACACCCAACTGGCCAAAAGCCCAATGTTCAAAATCTATCATAGATTCAGCAGCTGGCTTTTGCCTCTGGTATAACCCAAATTTCCAAGCAAAGTAATCAGTGATTAACTGTATGTCTGGGTTGACCCTTTCCTTTTTATTCTTCATATTTTCCACCTTCTCATAAGGCATCCATAACCCTATTTTCTTTGAAGTAGGTTGAGCAATTTGCTGATTCAATAGCTCCTCAGCTAAAGATTTAGTGAATTCCATTGCTGTGTCTATTTCAATAGAATCAGCCTGTAGTAATTCATGAATTATCATCTCAGTTTCTTCTATAAAATCTTCTTCCTAGGTTGCATGCTCATCAGCAGGGATATTAGCAGACTGATATTCCCCCTGAATTCTTGCTTTTTCTCCTCCAGGTGTCTCAACATCTACAGCTGTCTCTTCCATCAGCACAGTTGTTTTATCCACAACTTTTTCAGTTCCAACTTGCACCACCACAGTAGGTTCTATCTCAGCAGGTTGCTGTGATGTGCCAGCTTCTTTATCTGCATGCTCCAACACAACTTCTTCTTCAACTGCATCAATAGGTTTTTCAACATATTTCTTAACTTGTTCAGTTGACTGCTTAACAACAGTCTCAGTCACTTCTTCATTATCATCTGGTATGGCAGTAGGCTTGATTGTTGTTAATGGCTCAACATCAATAGCCTCTGTTATTTCTACAATCTCTTTTCCAGATTCAGCAGACTGTTCTTTCTTTCTTTGTTCTTCAAGAGTTCTCAACTCTTTTCCCTTACCATGTTTCCTCTTTCTTGATACCTCCTTCAACGTCTTGGACAAGGGTTGTTCATCTTCATCAATTTCAGAACTTTTTCTCTTTTTGGACTTAGCAGTCTTTGCTTCCAACTCAATAAGAGATTCAGTAATCTTTTTCTGTTTCTTCTCTTTCACTGGTGCAACCTCAGTGGATATAGATTCACTTTCTTCAACAACAACTTTCTTCTTTTTCTTTTTCTTTTTCTTTTGTACATCTGCTACAACCTCAGCAGGTTGTTTAGGCTCAGTAGATTTTCTCTTCTTCTTCTTCTCTTTTGGCTCAGCAGACTTCTGCTTTTGTGCAGTCTGCTGACCATTAGCATTTCCACCATCACCATGATCATCATCAGTAGGAGTCTCTGATATTTCCAACTTTGGTATGGTTTCAACCTCTGGCTTATACCTTGATTTGTTGATCTTTTCTGGTTTCACATCAGGTATGGGTAGGTGATTCAAAATGGATTGTATCATCAATCCTAAGGGCTTTGTCTTCGTTCTTCTTACTCCATCTCTTTCTTCAATAAACACCTTTCTTAAGTAATAAATGAAATAACCAGCCCAGTCAAATCTTCTATTTTTGCAAATAATGGCCATGAGATCTATTTTGGGTACACTCAAAGTGTCCAAACTGCCACTGAATCCCAAAATATTCTTTGCAATAATCTTGCTCAAAAGATTATACTCCATCTCAATGTGTTTGACATTTATACTCAGGGAAGAAGGGATGGCCTTGTTCGTTTTTATCTGCTCCACAAACTTTGTCCTTCCAATGAATGCCTCTTCTGGATATTTTGGAGCTCCATGAGCAGGTCCAAAGCCATAGATATTTCTCAATAAATTTGAATCGACTCTGAAGGTGCTGCCGTTGACAGTTGTATCAAAAGCATCTTCATCCTTTGCATCTATCTTCATGTTCTTCCAAAACTCAAGAACATTTACATAGGATATAGTCTCCAAATGCTTGTTTAGTACCTTCTCTAATCCAGGTACCCTTTTTATTCTTCTTCCAATGTTAATGGACAACTCTGTCAATCCACAATCTGTGACATAGCTAGCAACGCTTTGACATGTTCCAATATGAACTTGGTCCGCCATAGATAAAAATTGATAGATACTTGGGAGAATTTGAGATGAGAAGAATTTGCGTTCACACACGTTGATAGAGAGAGATAATATTTGGAAGAAATTTTGAAGTGTGAACTCCTTCGCACATATATAAAAATAGGTTCTGATATAATGTCAGAAACCAACCTTTTGCATTACTGTACGTTAAACCACGATTTGAATTGGGTTTCGTGAGATTTTGACACGTGGCCCACTCTCTAACTTCATGACATTTGTAACCGTCCGATCCATTAACTAAGGTCATTTATCCGATTAAGATCATTTTGGCGCAAATTATGATTGACCATTTTATAACAATTTGACCAATTGACTATCTTCAGTAGTCTGATTTACTCCTCAGTAGATTGATGTCTCAGTAGGGTACTGATAGGTGAAAAACCTCAGCAGTGGCGACAAGGAGATCCTCACCGGTTCTTTGATATATGCCTCAAGAAAGTTCTTTGACTCTGAAAATCTTCTGAATTCTGAGCCTTGGTTGAACCAATTGATAATACAAGATGAAGTTTAATACCATTGGCTGATCTGTCAAGTGAGCTCACCCAACAGGACAAAGATCAATCCCCATGGCAACTTCATTTGCTCAATTGTCCAAATTCTGTCCTTAACTTGACTTTTGTTTGGAACAATCACTGTTGAGCACCAGACAACCTACAAGACAAAATCAATGATTTTTGGGTACACATATCTGTTTGGGTCCTTGATTGTTAGTGGCAAGTATGATTCTTGGTAGGTTTCCATAAGGTCTCCTTCTGAATGTATCATACTTAGATTCATATGTGTACTCTACATTTCCATAGGATTTGTTAATAGGTTGTGTAGTAGTTATATATGTTCTCTGGCTTTTTGGTCTGTAAAACTGCCTTGAATGATTTTGCTTGATAGAAGCAGTTGCATAATCATTATAGTCTTTGTTTGTTGGATCTGACTACATATTGAGAGTCTCTTTGAGTCCTCTCTTTGAGTCCTAGCATTATGATTATACTTTTTATTTCTAACAAATGGAGCAGGAATATTCCAGTCTTCATTAGAAGGAAATAATCTACCTTTCCCCCTATGATAAGTATCCCTAGAATGATTATCATTTCTGGATTTTGGATACTTGTCCTTGGAATATTTCTGACCATTCTTTTGTGGTCCAGCAGACTTGGTAGTAGGTCTTCTATCAGCAAGTCAAGAAGGTACAACATTCTTCTTTTTGGATTTATTTCTCTTTCTGGATGCTGTATTCTTCTTTGACTTGTGATTGGGCTTCTTAGAAGTCTTCTCAGTGGACTTCACTGCTTCAGCAATCCTTTTTGAAATTGGATTTTGTGCAGGTACAAACTTAGGACCAATCCTAGTACTAGGTTCGGTGCCTTCTCGGATCCATCCTTCTTGGATTGTTGGGTTTCAAATCCTAGGCACATTCTATCTCCATATGGCTTGCGGTTTGAATGCAATGAAAGAAGAAGATGGTTCATGAGACTCACTTACTCTATCGATGGTTGATGAAGCTGTCTTGATTATGTTCAATTGTCCACGGATTATTGCTAATGGAATAAACAAGTAATATAATTTATAATCCGGTTAACCTCAAGTATAAGGATCGTAGTATGGAGGCTAATGCCGGGTCGATCTTACGGGGAACTAAACTGTTGTGAACCCTAGCTTTTGTTTTTAACTAATTATTGTCACGAAAACTAACCTAAACGAAGAGCTAACCTAAACAAATATTGCATAAAAGTAACTAGACAGAGGAGATTAATCCAATGCTAGGGAAGATTGAAAGCGATAAACTAAACTAAACTAAAGTGCAGAAAAAGTAAACTAAAGCTAAACAATTCAAGTTTCAAGGGATTAAATCAAGTTATAACGAGCGAACAAGCAATTGATCCACCTATCCTATCAACATTCAATTCTAATTCGGATTACTTCGTGATCTCTATTCAAGTCGTGATTCACCTAATCGAAGGCATAAACTCCTACTCTCATAGACAAGTTCGTTTTCTAATCTTTTATCTTTCGATGTTAAAGATTACGTCTTTCTAACCTAGGCGTGAAATCTTTCGATTTCTAATCTAGAAAATCAATCTAATAACTTTCGTTTTATTTAGATCAAAGATCCAATCTTTTATCACGGTGATCTAAGGTTGACACGACTCTCATCATATAAACAATCATCAAAGCAAGCATCTTTCGATTAAACATGCAATAAAACATACAAAACATGATAAAAGCGACGAGCTTGAAATAGAACTCACAAAATAATCACGAGCGAAATCAATCTGTTGAATTGGACGGCTTCTGGCAACGCTTGTTCAAGAGGATTTAGCCTCTTAGCATCTTCTTGACAACTCGAATTGATGAATAAAAGTACATGAAATTATCTAATCTAATCTAGAAGTTTAAGTGCATAAAACTAGAGAAAAACTGAAGGAAAAACCCAGCCAAGCTGCCCCTAGGGTTTAGGGTTCGAAATCATGTGTCATTAGGGTAGAGATCACGCTGTTTTTATAGGAAAATCAAGTCGGTTGCTACAGTAACCGCTCCGGACGCTCGTTCATCATCATGGACGCCCGTCCAGGACCCAGCTCCAGTATTTTGCTCATAACTTCACTTCTAGGGCTCCGAATGAGGTGATTCAACATGCGCTGGAAAGATATTTCAATCCTCTACAACTTTCATCAAGACAACTTTCCCTGAAAGTGCTTACAATTGTGGACAAAATTCCTATGAAGTGCCTGGTTCCGGTTTCTTCAATGATTCTTCACTTAAACATCTTTCAACTCTTCCATCTTCATGTGATCATCATTTAAGCTCCTTACTCATCATGAAAAAGTACCTAACAACATGATAGAAACATGAAAAATGTAACATCATACGGATAAACATAAAACACCGATAAAATCACGTAAATATCTCGATTTTGCATTTAAACACATTTAAAACTCGTTTACTCAATAATTCGATAAAACCAACACTTTTCTATAAAAAGTACTAAAATACCAAGGATATTGTTACGGGAATAACGTCATATAAATCATAAATTTCACCCTTAACAACTCCCCCACACTTAAGCCTTGCTCGTCCCGAGCAAAACAAAGCAAAATCAAGCTCGAGATAGTATAGACATCTCAACAAATATAACATATATTCAATAACTTAGAAGTTCACCATTGTGTGTGTGCATAGCCATAGAAAACTTCCACTAAATCCAAACTTGAGGAACTCAAAGTAAAACTAGCTAATACCCCCTCGTAGAATAGTAATAAATGACACTCATAAGATGTACCCTACAAACGTGACATATCCTGAAAAAGAATGATCGAATATATCTAGGGCCTTTCTGAAATACTCAGAGGATAATCCCTACATCATATCTTTCAGTTTATACTGGGGATAAGATTAACGAATACTAAGCCTTATATTCAATTTCGTAACGATATCTTAGTTGATTTAACTTATTCACTTTTAAACACACATTAGGATAAGCTATTGCCCTCATAGTAGAATAGGACATTTCGAGATAATACCCTACCTTACTCCAATCATAAGGCGACTTTTCCTAATCACATGAGCTTTTAGTCATCATAGTGGTATAGGACATACGTGGTACACCCTACCTCACTCAAATCATCGACTAGCTTTCGACACACACGATTAATTCATTAATTCAACTTTTTCACTTTGACAATAGCTACGTTTTACTTATCACATTCAAACTTCTAGATATTCACAGTATAACATACTCGGAACTAAATACAAACTATCATAAATCTCAAGATATATACGTAGCACTAAGTACATGACTTATAAGAAAATCAAAAATCACTAATCCAAACGGGGTAATAACTCTATAAAATAGCTCTTCGTCACTATGGCTCGTGAAAAATAGTGTCAGGTGAAACAACTAACTTACCAAACATATGATATATAGCATAGATGACTATCGAAAACAAAGAACATTAACATGTATTGCCTACTCGGGACAAAACAAAAACAAAAACGTGGAAATTTTTAAAATTCAACTCATTTTTTTCATAAAAACATCATGTATTAAGAAAATGGTAGATACATAACGATCATTCCCCTCCCCCACACTTAAATTACAACATGTCCTCATGTTGTGCAAAATAAAAGAAAAGAGAACTTAGCTGATTGTCTTCCGAAAGGAGCAACTCGGAATGATGCGCATCACCCAGAATGCTCGAGGATATCAGTAGATTGTGGACCATCCACCAAAAAACTGATATCGTCTAAAACTCACAAAAGATAATGCAAATACCCTGCACACTTGAAAAACAAAGAAATACCTCGGGGGAAACAAGGGATTATACCATATCATAGAGTAGAGATAAACAAAGAGAAATCGAGATTGAACAATATCCACAACAGATCTCTCAATAAAAGCAAAGAAATTCCATTCAAAACACCAACTCAAACAGAAAAACTTCAATTACAAAAACTAAGCGATAAAATCCGAGCCTACGAGAAACCGACGAGAGTCTTAAAATAAAAACTAGAAAATAAACAAAAACAAAAGAAAAATAAAGGATATCTAGGATGCCTCCTAGTAGCACTAATGATTAATGTCGTTAGCTCGACACAGTTGAAGCTCAGCCTGGATCAGGCCATTTGACTTTTCTACCAGCCACTACCTCGTTTAAGCTCCGGTCCGTAGTGTGGTCGCGAAAACAACATTTAACACATGGGGTTAAATCCTTTATAGCTCGCCATATACGTGCAATCTTCCCCATGGTCGATTTCTTCTTCTTTTGATGGCGTTTCAACTTTTGCTCCCTTTCATACTCTTCCATGTCCCAACTACCAGCTAGAACTTCTTCTGATTTATCACAACCGTCATCCTCAAAAAACAAATCGGGCGAAAACTCGTCAAACTCGTCGACTTTAGGGGTGCTACACCTGAGGATATCGAGAAATCGAACAGATCAAAGGCTTTACCTTGGGTTCACCAATGTAGTGCTTGCATCTTTGACCATTCACTCGAACGTTGATCACCATAACCGCAGCTTCTAGACGCCTCCGAGAATGATTTGGAGAATCTCAAATGGACCAGACCAACGTGTCCTCAACTTACCAGGAAACAAATGTAACCTGGAATTGTATAGTAACACTTGCTCTCCAACTTGAAATTCTCTCTTCTTGATCTTTGCGTCATGAAAGAGTTTCATCTTTTCCTTATTGATCCTGGCACTTTCGTAAGCCTGAAGCCTAAACTCGTCCAACTCATGCAACTGCTGCAGTCGATGTTTGCCACAGGATTGGGAATCGAAGTTAAGAAACTTTATAGCCCAATAAGCTCTGTGCTCTAACTCAACTGGCAAGTGGCACGATTTACCATAAACCATCTGGTAGGGTGATGTACCCATAGGGGTCTTATAGGCAGTTCGATATGCCCATAGTACATCATCCAACTTTAGACTCCGTCTTTTCTATGATCGCTTCACTGCTTTCTCTCCAGGATCTTCTTCAAGCTCTGGTTGCTTCGCTCAACCTCGACCACTAGTCATCGAGATGATATGGTGTGCCGCTTTGTGACGAACACCGTACTTCTCGAGGACTTTTTCCAAAGGTCGGTTGCGTGTGTGTGTCCTTCATCACTAATCAAGGCTCGTGGACATCCAAACCTCACAAAGATATTCTTCTTTAGAAATTTCATGACCGTTTTATGATCATTGCGAGGAGTGGCTATTGCCTCCACCCATTTCGATACATAGTCTACGCAGACTAAGATGTATTTATTACCACAAGAAGATGGGAATGGACCCATAAAATCGATGCCCCATACATCAAAGACTTCGAATTCTAAGATGGGTTTCAAAGGCATGTCCAACCGCCTTGTCAGAGTACCGGTTCTTTGGCACCTATCACAAGCTTTACTGAAAGCTTCCGTGTCCTTAAAGATCGTTGGCGGTAGAAACCGGATTGGAAGATCTTCGCAACCGTTTTCCAAGGACCAAAGTGACCACCTGTGGGTCCACTATGGCATTGCTTTCGATTATATCGCGTTGCTCATTCGTGAACACACCTCCTTAGTAACCCATCTTTACTGATTTTGAAGAGGTAAGGTTCATCCCAAACGAAGATTTCATATCGAGAAAGAACTTCTTCTTCTCTTGATAAGACATTTCGTGGTCAAGATAACGGGCATGAAGGTAGTTTACAATGGAAGAATACCATGGAACATCGGGAGCGCAACCATCGATAAGCATGATGTTTTCTAGAGGAAAGTAAAGATCTATATCATCGTGTTCTCTTTTTCCTCGACCAACAATCTTGAGACATGATCGACCACTACGTTTTCACGCCTTTTTTCTTTAATTTGGACATCAAACTCTTGTAGGGTCGGTATCCAACGTAGCGGACGCCGGTTTAGCCTCTTTCTTGGTCATGAGATAGTGCAAGGCAGCGTGGTCAGTCCAAACAGTGACTACAGCTCCCAACAAGTAACTCTCACGAATTTGTCCATGGCGAATACCACGACCAACAATTCCTTTTCGGTGGTCGTGTGTACTTAACTTGTGCGGGGCTCGGTGTGTGGCGGCATAATAGATAGGTGGAATTTTCCTACGATCCTTTGCCTAAAACGCACTAAAGCGCATAGTTGGATGCATCGCACATAAGCTCAAAGGGTAAATTCGATCGGCGATATCGTAATGGAGCGGATATTAACCGATTCTTGAGCTCCTCAAACGCTTGCTTGCGCTATCATCAAAGGCGAATGTAACGTCTTCCTTAAGTAAGGTAGACAGGGGCTTGGCGATCTTTGAAAATTCCTGAATGAATCTCCTATAGAAGCCGACATGTCCGAGAAAACCTCTGACTTCGCGAACATTCTTAGGATAACTCATCTTCTCGATGGCTTCAACCTTAGCCCTATCTACCTTAATACCTTTGGCGGACACTTTGTGGCCAAGAACTATTCCTTCATCAACCATAAAATGGCATTTCTCCCAATTGAGCACCAAGTTCTTTTCCACACACCAAGATAACACCTGATCAAGATTATCGAGGCAATCATTGAAGGATTGACCAAAGACCGAAAAGTCGTCCATGAAAATCTCCATACGCTTTTCAACTAGCCCGTCAAAGATAGCCATCATACACCTTTGAAAGGTGGCTGGGGCATTACAGAGACCAAATGGCATCCGCCTGTAAGCGAATGTACCATAAGGGCAGGTGAAAGTGGTCTTCTCTTGGTCAACAGGATCGATGGGTATCTGGAAGTATCCTGAATATCCATCCAAGAAATAGTAGAATGCGTGCCCCGCCAGACGCTCAAGCATCTGGTCAATGAAAGGAAGGGGGAAATGATCTTTCATTGTGACCTCATTGAGTTTTCTATAGTCAATACACACTCTATAGCCTCATAATGCGAGCCTCAATGCTATCTCTTCTCCCTTCTCATTCTTCTCAATAGTAATTCCACCCTTTTTGGGAACTACTTGAGTCGGGGAAACCCACTCGCTGTCAGCAATGGCGTAAATGATACCCATATCTAGAAGCTTAATGATCTCCTTCTTGACTACTTCTTGCATGTGAGGTTAAGCCTCCTCCTGGGTCATCTTACACATTTAGCACCCTCACTAGTCTTGATCTTGTGCATGCAGATGTCATGAGATATTCCTCGGATATCTCCTACCTGCCATCCAAAGGCTTTTTCGTTTTTGCGCAAGACGTTTAACAGTTTCAGCTCTTCTATTCGAGATAGCTTGGCGAGATATGATCAAGGAAGCTTGTCACCTTCACGTAGAACACATACTTAAGATGTTTAGGCAACGACTTGAGAACTAGATCTGCGGGGGATCATCTAAACTCGATTTAAGCCCTCCACTTTTCAACTCAAAGATCGGCTGAGTTTACTTAAATGGCTCCACCGACAAAGCTTCTTCTCTTAATAGCTCATCCTCAAAGTCAGCTGCTAATTGATCTAGATTAACCACACCATGACTATTCAGATTATCGATCAATCGCTCATATTCCGCTTCCACAGCCATGACTTGCTCGTCCATACGATCATTGAAGTCATTAAATGACTCCTCAATGGAAAAGCCGGTTGGAGAACCGGAGGGTACTTGAATGGATTTAGAGACACTATAGCTCACCTCTTGGTCACCAACTCGAATAGTTACTTGCCCACCATCGCAAATCGATGAGGGCTCTAGGCTATGGATAGGAAAGGTCTCCCAAGAATCGGGGGACTTTCTCATCTTTTCCCATATCTAAGACGTACTAAATCAACGGGGAAAGGTAAATCTATCGATCTGGACTAAAATGTCTTTCGAATCCACTGAAGCTTTCTTAGAAGATCTATCGGCGAATCGAAGGTTCATGGAAGTGGGTTCCGAAGACTTTGTAAACCCAAACATGCTCACACACGCACAATGGCATCAGTGATGGATGCTCCCAAGTCACATAAAGAATTTGGAAAGACTAAGCCTCCCATCTGCAATGTGAGCACGAATTTTCCGGGGTCACCTCTTTTGATTGGTAAGTCTGGATAATTGATCATTGAACAATCCTCACCAATTGCCTGATCCATTTCTGCTAACTTCTTCTTTGAAGAAACAACATCCTTGATGAATTTAGTATACTTAGGCATCTCAACCAAAACTTCAGATAATGGAAGATTAACCTGTGTATTTTTCAAAGAAATTAAGCACTTTTTCATATTTCTTAACTTCACTCAAGGGAATGTTGCTTCTCCTAGGTGGAAATGGAAGCTTCTTCAACTCACTCTCGAAAATACTTTCTTTGAGGAAGCACTTGACAGCTTTGTCTTCCATGTCCTTCCACCTCACAACTTTTTCAGACTTTTTATTAGTCAGGGGATCACCCTCCCGACTTTCACTTGATTCTTCATTCCTCGTGGAACAAACTACGAGGACTTACAACTTCTTCACCTCCTGGGGATCAACAACTCCGAGTCTTTTCTTGCGAGCGGGGAACGTAGATGCTCAACTTCCCCTCCTGCCTTATCACTGGCAGGAGGGGCTAGTGGTTTCCCTGGTGAGAGGGACCACTCAGTTGAGCACCGCTTCTAAGATTCATTGCACTGGCCTCTGGTATGCCATAAGGAATCGAAGGAACTAGGTCGATGCTTTGGCCACAATTGAAATCGATTTGGGTTACAAGGCCACCCTTCGGATTTTTCTCCATAAAATCGGGCAATCGCTTCGATGGTCTAAAGCTTGCCGGGTCACCATCTCGCTTCTCAAGGTTCTTGATTGTGCTCATCAACATTTGTATATTATTATTTTGCTCCTCTGGAAGTTATTGTTCTGCTCCTTCATCTCCTTCTCGATAGGAGTCCAATCTAGCTTCAAGATCATCGACGAGAGGGCCTTGAGAGTTCGAATGTTTTGAGAGAAAGGTTGGCTAGACCGACTTTGAAATGCGGGATTTGGATTGTTAGGCCAACTTTGATTTAACCCTTGATTTAGATGTGGAGGAATTCAAGCTCGGGTTACGATTAAAATTAGGGTTTCGATTGAGATTCGAGTTTTGATTGAAGCTTTGATGAAACCCCGATTTTGAAAATTGACCTGGCGGAGAATTGATTTCCAAACCTCTAATTCGGCTGGCCATTAAAGGCATTGATCTCTGCGTTCTGTCCAATTATAGGACAGAAACGAGCAGTGTGCCCCATATCGTCACATACTTGGCATGCGACTTGATTATACTGTCCATGATTCTGGACAGCATTGACTTGATAAGGAACAGGGGAATTGAATTGACACTGGCCAACCATATGGCCAGTCTGAGAGCAATTCTCGCAGACGAAACTTGAGAGTTACAGAGAAATAAAGGAGTCCGATAACTCGGATTTGGAGAAGTCGTGAGAGTAGCCATTTCTTTGTTCAAAGATGGCGATTTCATTTTGCATTTTCACCTCCTCGATCCTAGGAGGAGGAGGTGGTGCTGAACGACTTGAAAGGAGGGGCATAATTATATTTGGCAATGTCTTGAACAATGCCCACCCCTCTTGAGGCGTTTTCCTCAGAATGCCCCACTGATGAACTATTGACCATGCCCTTGGTGAGCTCGGTCAACCCACTTTGAAAAAAGTATTGACTTGCCTCTGCAAGTCTAACCCATGGTGGGGGCATTTACGAAGAAGAGCCTTAAATCTCTTCCATGCCTCAAAGAATGATTCTGTTTCCGTTTGATAAAAATTGTATATTTCCCTTAAACACTGGGTCATCTTGGCGGTGGAAAGTATTGGCTTAAAAATTCTTTTTCCAATACAAACCCAAGTGGTAATGGATTCTGCAGGAGAGAGCTATACCACTTTTTAGCTTCTCCTTCAAAGAGAACGGAAATAGTGTAAGTTTAATTGCATCCTCACTCACACCTTGAATGCGTGTCGTACCACATATCTCCGTAAATGTGTATGCGTATGTGTGAGGATTTTCGAAGGGACCCGTGAAACATTGATGCATCTTGCATCATCCGAATGAGACCGGGTTTGAGTTCGAAGTGCAGTGCCGTAATGGCTGGTAAGATGATAGCCGGGTTGACGATTCATCGCACCAGGCATAGCGTAATCTGCCAATGTACGCCTATCTTCGGCAGCCCATAATTACGCTTTCTTGATTTCCCTTCTTAAAGATTGCTCAAACTCTTGATCTTCTGCGCTTTTCTTCGTCAAAACGAAGTCTTCGCCTATTAGGTCGGACTATGGTCCGCCGAGGTCGAGGAGTAAAGTAATGGCCCTTGTGACTACGAGTTTGCATAAACCGAACCCAAAAATCAAGTTGAGATGAACCTAAATATGAGGAAATAAAATCTAAAACTAAGAATTCAAAACCTAAACTAAGAAAAGGAAACCTAAGAACTTAAAATCTAACTAAAAGATTAAAAACCTAATTCTAAGATCAAAAACCTAAATAAAAGACAAGAAAAGAAGAAGAACAAGAGTAAGAAAGAAAGAGTAACAAACGGGCGTCCACATATGCGAACGAGCGTTTGTCCGTAGAGTTTGATCGAACGGGCGTTCAAAAAGCGAACGCTCGTCCGGCCTTTCGAAATGTCCTGGACGGGCGCCCAAAATGATGAACGCTTGTCTAAGGGTCGAAATTGATACTGACTGAAATTTTACGAAAGGGATGGGCGTCCAAAATCTTAAACGCTCGTCCAGATGTAAAAGATAAAAACAAAGCGAAAAGAAGGGGGATTAAGAAGAGAGAGAAGAAAGAACTAATCACAAAACTCAAACCTTTAAAACCCTAAAAATCTAAACCCTAAAAATCTAAACCAAAAACCTAACAAAGGAAACCCTAACTAACCTAATATCTAAAGGTTAATCTAACTAACAACCTAAAAACAGAAAATAAAACAAAACAACAACAGAAACGAAAAACAACAAAAACAAAAACTAGGCAAACCGTCCGGTTCCCCGGCAACGGCGCCAAAAACTTGTCCACGGATTATTGCTAATGGAATAAACAAGTAATATAATTTATAATCCGGTTAACCTCAAGTATAAGGATCGTAGTATGGAGGCTAATGCCGGGTCGATCTTACGGGGAACTAAACTGCTGTGAACCCTAGCTTTTGTTTTTAACTAATTATTGTCACGAAAACTAACCTAAACGAAGAGCTAACCTAAACAAATATTGCATAAAAGTAACTAGACAGAGAGGAGATTAATCCAATGCTAGGGAAGATTGAAAGCGATAAACTAAACTAAACTAAAGTGCGAGAAAAAGTAAACTAAAGCTAAACAATTCAAGTTTCAAGGATTAAATCAAGTTATAACGAGCGAACAAGCAATTGATCCACCTATCCTATCAACATTCAATTCTAATTCGGATTACTTCGTGATCTCTATTCAAGTCGTGATTCACCTAATCGAAGGCATAAACTCCTACTCTCATAGACAAGTTCGTTTTCTAATCTTTTATCTTTCGATGTTAAAGATTACGTCTTTCTAACCTAGGCGTGAAATCTTTCGATTTCTAATCTAGAAAATCAATCTAATAACTTTCATTTTATTTAGATCAAAGATACAATCTTTTATCACGGTGATCTAAGGTTGACACGACTCTCATCATATAAACAATCATCAAAGCAAGCATCTTTCGATTAAACATGCAATAAAACATACAAAACATGATAAAAGAAACGAGCTTGAAATAGAACTCACAAAATAATCACGAACGAGAAATCAACTGTTGAATTGGACGGCTTCACAACGCTTGTTCAAGAGGATTTAGCCTCTTAGCATCTTCTTGACAACTCGAATTGATGAATAAAAGTACATGAAATTATCTAATCTAATCTAGAAGTTTAAGTGCATAAAACTAGAGAAAAACTGAAGGAAAAACGCAGCCAAGCTGCCCCTAGGGTTTAGGGTTCAAAATCATGTGTCATTAGGGTAGAGATCACGCTGTTTTTATAGGAAAATCAAGTCGGTTGCTACAAGAACCGCTCCGACGCTCGTTCATCATCATGGACGCCCGTCCAGACCCACTCCAGTATTTGCTCATAACTTCACTTCTAGGGCTCGAATGAGGTGATTCAACATGCGTTGGAAATCTATTTCAATCCTCTACAACTTTCATCAAGAAAACTTTCCCTGAAAGTGCCTACAAGTGTGGACAAAATTCCTATGAAGTGCCTGGTTCTGGTTTCTTCAATGATTCTTCACTTAAACATCTTTCAACTCTTCCATCTTCATGTGATCATCGTTTAAGCTCCTTACTCATCATGAAAATGTACCTAACAACATGATAGAAACATGCAAAATGTAACATCATACGGATAAACATAAAACACCGATAAAATCACGTAAATATCTCGATTTTGCATTTAAACACATTTAAAACTCGTTTACTCAATAATTCGATAAAACCAACACTTTTCTATAAAAAGTACTAAAATACCAAGGATATTGTTACGGGAATAACGTCATATAAATCATAAATTTCACCCTTAACATCAATCATCTTTTCTTTTCCTTTGAGATTATTCAATTCAGCTTTCAACCTTTCATTTTCTGATTGTAAAGCCTCTTTGCTTGCCTTCACAATCTCATATTCAGATTGTATTTTCCTTAGTTCATTAAGAATGGCATCCAAATTTTCTTCATTATCAGAAATTCTAGGAGTTGAACCACAGGTGGATTCAAAATCATTATCAGTGGATGTATTAACAAAAGTAGAGTTTGGTACCTCTTCTGTTTCATCAATATTTGCTGAGAGAGCATGATTTTCCATTTCAGCAACACCATTCTCTTGATCCTCTTTTACAGTTTCAAGATTTGATCTTTCTTTCTCTTGTTGCTTTACTTTGTTTTCAACAAAATCAGCTACTTGTATTAATTCCTTTTCTGCTTCATCTGAGAGATCACTTAGTGATGGAAATCCTCTGGAATGATCATCATATGTGTTGAGTTTGATTTGCACATCATCACTAAATTGAGGTTCTGGATTTGTATGAGAACTTGTAGTACTGAACCTCTCATATATTTGATCCTGAAAATCAGATGCAATGTTTTGTAGATATTCAGTCAGGGGATAATTAAGCCAACTTCTAATTCTAGATGTATCCATGATGCAAACTTTTGAAAAAGATACTTTTAAAAGAATTTTAATAAGACTTTACAGAAAGCACAACAAACTGGATAACTTTAGAACAGAAACACTGCTCCAACACTAACTGTTGGATTAGTATTAGGAATAACTGTGTGTTAGTTACTAAAGCTTTGCTCCGATACCAATTGTTGGTCCCTTGGAAAGGCTTGGATAAGTTTAGGGGGTGAATAAACTTATCACTAAAAACTCGGAGTTAAAACAAACTCAAGAAGTTTCAAAGAGAGTTCTTGATGTCTCAATGAAGATAGCGATGGTTCATAGAAGTGTCTTGATGTCTCGTTAGCTCTCTTGACCTAAGTTTATGAATATGTTGCAGCGGAAATATAAGAGTATAAGCCTTTTAAATATGTTGTGCTTGTGTTATACCAAGTATTAGATACTCAGTAGTGACTTGTGTGAATGTGTATCAGTATGCTTGAATGAATGTAATCTGGATATCAAAACTAAAATGCATAAAGTAAATGAAACACAAAATTTTTATAGTGGTTCCAGGTGGTGTAATCCTGTACTCCACTCTTCTCCTGTGGTGTAGGAGGTATCACTAAGAACTTTGAGGTCACAGTTACAAAGGTCCTAGTAGCTCTGTCCTTGACCAAATCCTATGGCTTCACAGACTCCAAGAAACTTGAACAAGGTGGTATTGCTCCTCCAAGCTTCTCCACTGGTCCTTCAAGGGTAGGATTGCCTCTTCACCAGCTCCACCACAAACACAGTTCTTCACACTCCAAAGTGCTTCACTGCTCCAACAACTGGTTGTAAAAACAAGGTTTGAATCAACTGAATGATTACGTCTTCAAATGGCTTGATCAAGAGAGTTGATCAAGAACCTCGTGGAACTTCAAGTGTTTGTCTTGATGTAACTTGATAGCTTATATCTTGTTACACTTGAAGTTATGTCTAGATCTTGCAATTCAGCTTTAGCAGAGTGTTGTTCTTGATTTTTCTTTAAGTTCAGCAGGGTATGCAACACTCTGTAAATTTCTTTATCTTTCTTTTTAAGTTCTCCCCCTTTAATTTGATCTTAAAAAGATTTTCTTTCTATCTCTTCTTCTTTTAAATCTGATCAGGAGTCTTCTATTTATAGGCTCCAATCCTTGAAAATAGCCGTTGCTTTTGTCCTGTTAGACTTCTGATGAATGACAATCGAATCTCGATGCGACACGGTCGATCCGCTTTTGTCAGCTTTCCAGACTGTCCCATTTGACTTCTGAATCACTCCAACGTCTCTTTAATCTCAGCCATTCATCTTGAAAAGTAGTTGAACGTCTCTTTTCATCGAAACTTGATCGTAAAAAAGTATCTCATAGCATCGTTGATTGATTTACAAAGTCTGCTGAGGTCAGATTAATTCTTCCCCCATTAATATATGATAAATCACATAATAATCTTTTATATCTAACTTTATTTGATTAAGTTAGATAACACCATTTCATCTTATAACTGAGTTCCAATCCTTCAATCAACTTTAGAAACTCAGACCTTCATCCATAGGCATATATGATCAATTTAGGTCACCACAGACCTACCTAAATTTAAATCACATATCCTTAACTTTAATTACTAAGTTTGAACCCTTAGCCTTCATTAACTAAGTTAGAAACCTTAGCCTTCAATCTTCAAGCATCTGCTGACCCCTAAGAAGTCTACTGACCCCTAAGAAGTCTGCTGACTAGGTCTGCTGACCCAGACAGTCTACTGACCTATGAAGTCTACTGACTCTACTCAGTGGACTCCAGTACAGTGCTTGTTTGATCAAACCTATACAAGGATCAAACTCTAGTAAATCCTATACATCATATCTAGACTTCTTTTTGCCTTTGCATACTATGACAGCTAGTGAGACACTCATCACCAAAACCTGAGGATTGTTAAAAGGATGTACAACAATTTCCCCCATAAAATTCCTTCTTATTAAAAATTTGTCCAACAATATCAACTTAAATCCTCCATCTTTTGGATACCAAATTCCAACATTTATAGTGTTTTTCAAGTATTTGATTATTCTTTTGGCTGCTAGAAGATGTGATTCTTTGGGTTGAGCTTGAAATCTTGCACATACTCCTACTGCAAATGCTATATCAGGTCTACTTGCAGTTGAGTATAGTAAGGATCCAATGATTCCTCTATACATTTTCTGGTCGACATCTTTTCCTGCTTCATCTTTTCCAAGAATGACTCTTGCACACATTGGTGTGTCCGCTGTGCCACTTGTATCCATCCCATACTTGTGTATTAAATCTCTTGTGTACTTGGATTGACTAATGAAAATACCATCCTTCATTTGCTTTACTTGAAGGCCAAGGAAATAATTTAATTCTCCCATCATGCTCATCTGAAATTTGCTCTTCATCAGGTTTGCAAATTTTTCACATAGCTTTTCATCCTCAGATCGAAAGATGATGTCATCAACATAGATTTGCACTAGCAATGTGCTTGTTCCTTCCTCTAGTTTGAATAGAGTCTTATTTATAGTTCCCTTGTTGAATCCATTCTTGATCAGAAATTGTGATAGTGTTTCATACCAGGCTCTAGGTGCCTGTTTGAGTCCATAGAGAGCTTTCTTGAGTTTGTATACTTTGTCTTCCTTTCCTTTGAGTTGGAAACCAGGAGGTTGTTCCACATATACTTCTTCTTCCAAAAGTCCATTTAGAAATGCACTCTTGACGTCCATTTGATAGACTTTGAAGTCTTTGTATGCAGCAAAAGCTAGAAAGAGTCTGATTGCCTTCAATCTTGCTACTGGTGCAAAAGTTTCATCATAATCTATTCCTTCTGCTTGAGAGCAGCCTTTTGCAACTAGCCTTGCTTTGTTTCTGACAACTGTTCCTTGCTCATCCATCTTGTTTCTGAAAACCCATTTTGTACCAATGATATTGGCCATATCTGGTCTGTCAACAAGTTCCCAGACTTTATTTCTTTCAAATTCATTTAGTTCTTCTTGCATGGCTGTAATCCAATCTGCATCTTGGATTGCATCATCTATAGTCTTGGGTTCCACTTGTGAAAGAAAACATGTTAGTAAGTGCTCCAGTTGTCTTCTGGTTCTAACACCTGTGTGAATATCTCCAATGACTTGTTCTTCAGGATGATCTCTTAGCCAATTTAGATCAGGTTGAAGTTGTTCTTCACTTGGTGCTTCCATACCTTCATGTTGAGCATGAACTTCAAATTCTGGTGCTTCTTCTGTTGTATTGATATGTGGCTCCTCTTGATTTTTAAAATGGTGATTCGGGATAGAAGCTGGTATGGTTGCATTTGTATAGATTTCCCTTTGTGCTTCTTCCTCTTCTTGATCTTGAAGATCTTCACCATTTGTATTTGGTTCATCAAAAACTACATGTATTGATTCTTCAATCACCAAGGTTCTTTTGTTGAGTACTCTGAATGATTTGCTTGTGTCTGAGTATCCCATAAAGATTGCTTCATCAGCCTTTTCATCAAAGGTATGCAGCTGGTTCCTGTTCAAAACAAAACATTTCGATCCAAACATATGAAAGTATGAGATATTAGGTTTTCTACCATTCCATATTTCATATGGAGTCTTTCCATGATATTTGTTGATGATTGATCTGTTTTGTGTATGGCATGCTGTGTTTGCTGCTTCAACCCAAAATCTCTTTGGTAAGTGACAGACCTAAACCTAACCTTGGAAACGGCGCCAGAAAGCTGACGGACATTACCTAGGCTATACAGATCCTAACCGGCAGTGTAATGGGTCAAATTGTAGTGCTAGTCTGGTGAGTCAGAGTATCGTATCCACAGGGAAACGAAGGCATAATTCAAAGTGTGGTTAAACACCAAGAAGCTATTATTAACTCGATCTAAGTCGCAGCTTTTATCGCTTTATCGGGTTAGATCGTTAGATTAGTTAGATGTTAGTAAAGCAATAAATAAATATATAAATATAAAAATAGATAATATATATATTTTTGGATCTAGCCAAGAATACGTTCTTGAATTACGATATCTTTTAGTAGAAATAAATGAGACAGATCTTCCTTTATTCAAGGTGTAAATTATGTGAAACGGTGCACTCCTCACCAATAGCTCCTTCTCACACGGCGTATGAAATCGTCATATGTCTCATTTAACTATCCTACGTCATCCAAAAGATCGGGTCACTACCGTTTTGTCATGTGGTCAATATTTTAGAATCTTCGTTAGAAATAGATAAATTGACGTAATTAGATCTCGAGCACAAATTTTAATAAGATTTGTTTTTCTAGGACAAATCGCCCTTGGTAGGAAATAGGATTCCGTTGTCACGCTTTCACTCGGCCATTTTACCCTCCGGTCTTTCTATCCGTACATTAAGTTCAAAATAGAAAGAGATTCATCATAATTAATTTTTAATCATTTTTACCATAGTCAATCATCCGGATCTATAAAAGATAACTAATTCAGATTCATATCTTGGCTAGATATATTTTTAGCTTAACATTATTATAGATATATAGAAACAACAAACATAATACTTGATAAAATTACCCGTTTATTGCAGATCTAAGTCGTATCCTCTGAAAATAACAACTTCTTCAATACAACTTCCTCGGATAATCCTCTCGAAGCATTACAACTGTATTTACTTTTATTTATAAATATAAAAACATATATATACATACATAGACATATGTATACATACGGGCCCAAAATAAAAGAAAAGAAGATAGATGAAATATATATATATGGATGTATATATATATTTTTGGGACGTGTGTGTGTGTGTATATATATATATATATATATATATATATATATATATATATATATATAAAGTGTATGCAAGAAAGAAAAAAAAAAACAAAGAAGAAAGGAACGAGAAAGAGAGAAAGAAGGGGCAATTAATTTGATCCTGAAGGTGTGCTATATATAGGCTGAATTGGGGAGGCCGGACCGGTCCGGATAGGGGCAGGACCGGTCCGGAATCATCATTGCATAATGACTCAGCTTGATTCTCGATCCTTCGGTTATAATTATAATTATTGGAATAAAACTTCTAAAATTCATATCTTGAGTTGTAGACCTCTAAAAATTGCAAACGAAATGCCAAAATTACGGTCTCGAGAAACTCTAAAACTTTCATGAAGGACTCTTCTTCAGAAAACGTCTTCTTGAGTACCTCGTGTTCATCCGAACGTTTTTTCGACATTTTTACGAAATTGAATCAATTAGCCACTTGACCACCATTTGAGTTGTAGAAGTCCGATTGACTTGATTCAAAATCCATTGGAAAGAGTTCTTTAAGATATACAACTTTTATGAAGGAAACTTCTTCATAAAATGTCGTTTTGATGAGCCATTCAGTATGTCGTGTCGCGTTTTCGGGATTTCCGCTAATACGAATCGATTAGTCAATTGACCATAACTTGAGTTGTAGACCTCTAATTGACGTAATTCAAAGTGCGTTGGAAAGCTTATGTGAAGATCTACAACTTTCATTAAGAAGTCATCCCCTGAAAATGCCTCTAAGATGGGTCAAATCTCCGTCGAAACAGGTTTTGGTTTTAAGTATGTAAGATAATTTGATCCATTTGAACTCGTAAGCTTGTGGCATCTTCTTCTAATCCTCTAAACACATCTTTTAGACTCAAAACATGTCGTTACGTGGAATCTTGGTCAATGTATAATCCTGCAATGAACCACCAAAATACCAAACGTAAATCCGACCGACACTCGGTTACTAAACCGGTACAAAAACTAATAAAAACTTATAAAAATACGATAATTTATATAATAACTACTACTTATACATTTGAATAAAACTTAGTAATTTTGACTTGATTTGATACAATAATGCTCAAAATGGTATCAATATTAGGCGAAATGTCATAATAATGATCATAAATTTATCTCTCATCAATGAAGCATGCTTGACAATCATTGTTCTAATCGCTTCTTTGAGAGTTCTGTTTTCTTCTTTCTGCTACACCATTTTGTTGTGGAGTTCTGCTTTGCAGATAATTGATGCGATGATCCATTTTCTTCACAATAGGTTCGATAATTTCATTGAGAAATTCAGTCCTCTATCGATCCGATCTTGATGATCTTGATTTCTTTTTCATTTTGGAGTCTTCTAAGCAAATCTGCGACTTTTTGAGTGTGTCTTTCTTCTTGTTCATGAATATGGTCCAGGTGTATTTTGAGAAGTCATCCACCACTACTAGAGTATATTTCTTACCACTTACACTTACTGGTGTGACTGGTCCAAACAGGTCCATGTGTAGCAGATGTAGAACTCTTGTTGTAGATTGATAGGGCTTTGACTTGAATGAACTTTTGATTTGTTTTCCTTTCTGACATGCATCACATAGACTTTCTTTCTTGAATGTGATCTCTGGCAGGCCTTCAACTAACTTGTTCTTTGATAGTTTGTTGATGGTCTTGAAATTCAAGTGATTTAATCTTCTGTGCCAAATCCAGCTGGTTGATTGTTTATTTTTGACAAGCAGACATGTTTCTGCCTTGGCTATTTTCCATTCTACCACATACATGTTATCTTGTCTTCTTCCTGCAAGAACTACTATGTTGGTTTGGCTGTGAATCACTTTGCATCCTACCCTATTGAAATGTACATTGTAGCCGTTGTCATAGAATTGACTGATGCTCATCAGATTGAAGTTAAGTCCTCTAACATATGCTACATTTTGAATCTTCAAATTGTTCTTGAGTATTGTGCCTTCCCCCTTAATCTTGCCAGGGTTCTCTTTGCCTCCAAATATGACTTTGGGTCCATCAAAAGCTTTGAAGTTAGTGAGCCATCTCTTGTTCCCTGTCATGTGTCTGGAACATCCACTGTCTATGTACCAGACATCCTACAAAACAAATTAATTAGGTTTAGGTACCCAACACTGTTTGGGTCCATATCTGGTAGCAGTCATGCCTCCCATACCAAGTGTATATCCAAAAATTCTTCTTTTTGGATAATTGAAGTCATCAACTTCATATGTATAAGGCATGGCAGAATAGCTTCTACTATTTTTACTGAAGATATTCTGATACTTTTCTCTACCTTTTGGTGCATGTGCATCCTTCTTTACTTTCCAATATGCAGTAGTAAATCTGTGTTGCTTCATGTGTCCAGGAACATAACTAGACTGATTTTTCTTAAACACATGATGCATATCACTCAGTGGTTTCTTCTTGTATTTTGGAGGTTCAACATTCCAATCATCCTCTGAATGATAAAGTCTAACTTTACCTTTCAGAAAGTTTTTGTTTTTGGTTGACTGGAATGAGGGTTTAGTCTGCTGTTTCACTACACTAAGTTTTGACTTCACCGGTGCAGGATGATTTGTTGGAACTATGGTCTGTCCCTTTCTAAATTTTGGTCCATTGTTGGTCCTGAATTTAGAATTGTGTTGGCCATTGTTCCTACTCTCATCCTGACTGTTGTAGCCAAGACCAGATCTGGATCCAAACCTTTTTGAGGGTTTGTAAGCTGGTGCATTTGGTGGTGCAGTGGTAACCTTTACTGGTGGGGAGATTTTCTTAACTGATCTGTCAATAACAGATGTACGATCATCTGCTCTTTGTTGATCATTTAAGTGGGCCTCCTTACTAGTTAATTCAGCTTTTGCTTTATCCAGTTCTTTCTTTAATCTCTTATTCTCTTTTCTTAGATCCTTGCATTCCTTTTCCAGAATATCATGATTCATTTCAATTTCATCAAATTTAGTCATGAGATTTTGGACTAGGTCTGCTGTATCTAATGGGAGAGCAGAAGATTGTGCAGTGTCAGATGTGGATGCAATGGATGAAGAGTAAGAGCTAGATGTTACCTCAGTTTCATCAAATTCTTTAGTCATGAGGCATAGACATGCTTTTTCATTGTCTGAGCTGTCTTCTTCATCACTATCATCTGAATCATTATCAGATGATTCTTCATTATTTTCACTACTGGATTCAGCCTTAAGTGCCTTTTTGCCTTTTCTCTTTTTAGATGGCTTGTACTTCTTCTTATCATCTTTATCATTTTCTTCAGGGCAATCAGCCTTGAAGTGGCCTTTCTTGTTGCAGTTGAAGCATCTGTATTCATCATCTTTCTTCTTCATGTCTTTGTTTGAGCTTGACCTCTTGTTTGATGATGAGTTTCCTTTGAATGACTTCTTTTTGCAAAACCTGTCAAAACATTTAACTAATAAAGCTACATGTTCTTTAAGTTCATGTGTCTCTTTGCTGATACAATCGGCAAAGTTACTTTGTTGGGGTGCAACCAGTGCAGTGGCTCTTTGTGTCTCTGCCGGAGCACCATCTTCACCATTCAATTCGAATTCATGAGCTTTTAATTGTGACATCAGGGTCAGAGTGTCTGTGCTTGCAAGATTTGTTGTTCCTCTGATTACTAATGTTATTATCTTCCATCTTTCAGGTAGTCCTCTCAAGATCTTCAAGCATACTTCTTTCTGGGGATATGTGTGTCCAAGCTGTTGCAGTTCACTGATAATGCTAGAGAATCATTGTCCATTTGATCAATGGATTCACCACTTCATTTTGAAATTTTCAAATTTCTCGTTTTACAATGATAATTTGTTTTCTTTAATCGCTTGAGATCCTTCATTTATTAATGATAGCTTATCTCTTTTCTTTGTCTTGCGCATTTTGATTCTTATGAACATGTTGCTATCTAGGGTCTTCAAAATCATGTTTTTTGTAACAAAGTCTAGATTTTCTCTTCTCCTGTCATCCTTGGTCCAATCTTTCTTAGGTTTATCAATTTCCTTCCCTTGATCTGCTCATGTGCTTACTACAGTAGTGATTATGATTGGTCCATCATTAATTACATCCAGCATCTCCTCATGAGTGGCTGCAAGATGAGACAACATTCTTATTTTATATTCATCAAAATTATTAACATTAAAAACAGGTACTTTTGACAAAAAGTTTGAGGAATCCATAAGTGCAAATGAAGATATAAATGTAAATGTGTAGAAACTCAGATTTGAAAACTACTTTGAAAATATGTGATCTCCTTGTTACCAGAAATTAGATCTGAACAGGTTCTGATACTAGGAACACTGCTCCGATACCAATTGTTGGTCCCAGAGAAGGGTGAAACTATAGTCAGAGGGGGGGTGAATGACTATAGTGGAGTTTCAAAAACTTTTCTTTTGTTTAAAAGCTTTTGGGCAGCAGATAAGTCCCTTCTTACAATGTTGTTTTCAAATCAGTTTAGACAATTACAGATATAAGTTATGCTCTAGGAAATTTAAATAAATGTTGTAAAGTAAATTGCAGAAAGTAAATTGACACAAGGCTTATAGTGGTTCAGGGTGGTGTAATCCCTTAATCCACTCTTCTCCTGTGATGATTGGAGGAATTCACTATTGTTTTCACAGATACAATAGTATGATTGTCCTTGGCTTTCCAAGATTCACAATCTACAAGACTATCACTCTTTATTACAATGACTTTAGTGATTCGATCTTTTCACTTACTCCTTGAGATCAAAATTCTTCAGCAGCTATCACAAACACAACTCCTTCTTAGATTGCTTCTGATTCAATTGCTTCAGTTTGATGTGAATGAGATTCACAAACTTGCTTGATCAATCTCAGTGCTGGATATAAAGTTGTAGTTCTGATGTCGAAGTTGATATCTAGATAAGTTCTTGTAAGTTCAGAGAAGGCTTTTCAAATTGACAGAGTTTCTGCTTGACTTTTCTTTTTCTAATCGTTATTTGTTTGTCTGTCAATGCCTTCTATTTATAGCCTTGAATAACTTTGATTTTGAAATTCCGTCCGTTGGCTGTATTAACGAGGGAATAATCCTTGATTTTATTCTTGATACCCCCTCAATTGCATTCTCCTTGATTTCAGTGATTGGATTTTTTCCTTCAAACATATAGCAGAAAATCCGTCCTTGATTGATCCTCTATTGATTGTGCATTTAATGCATGATCTTCTGAATCGTCACCATATATTAAATCTGATCTGGTAAGTGTTACTTCTCCGTTTACTGAACGGTCGAGTGATCCTTCTGACTTAGCCGTTTTGGATCTTTCTTCACCATGTTGTTTTTACTCAGCCGATTCACTGTTTCCTTCTTTGCTTCAGTTTAAGGAGAATCTTTGTACTTCACTGATCCTTAATTGGGGTGAGATCAGTGTACACCATATTTGAATATTATGTTTCATCACTTGAAACATAACTTAGAATTATCCAAGGTCATCATAGACTTCTTTGGTTATAGGTCGGACCATAAAGTCTTCATTATATCTCTGCTGGTGCTTGGCTGGCTTCACTCTGCCGAAAGTCTGTTTTTACTTTGCCGTCCTACCAACTAGTACAATACTTGTCTGACTCAACTTATACAACATGTCAGACTCTAAGTAAAGACTTATACAGAGAATTCTAACTTATTTCAGGCTTGCTATAACAGCTAGTATGGCCATCATCAAAACACAATAAAATGTTCCTAACACCGTTAATAACATGTCAATGGAAGTTATAAAATAATATGGCAGTAATTAGATGTAAAACATCCAAAAACAAATTTAGCTACTTTATTTCATACAACCAATGACAAGGAAAATCAAAGGGTTAAAAACTACAAAACTCACATGGCAGCTATCAAGGAAAAACCCCATTTTCTTTATCGAACTGAGACATGGAACAGGGCAAGATGAAAGAAAAATAAGCAAGCAACTAAAGATGATACTCTGTATCGTTATTCTCCACCACAAAAATATTATTGAAACCGGGTGGAGAAGACAAAGAGCAAAAAGCATTACCCCATGTGGAAAAACACGAGGTGGACTGGATCGACAAGGTATTCAAACCAGTGTTAAGAGAAACTTGGTAAGGTATAACAGATTGGATGGGACCTATTGGTAAAAGATAAGAACAGATACTTGGGGAAGAATCTTCTCGTTGGAATAGGAGAATAACCACTTAGGGAGATGTAGCTGCGCCACAAAATTACTAATTACCCAATTTAGCACGTAGAAGCTATCAATGTAATCAACAAGGTCGGATCGGTGTAATAATTTAAAACAAAACTCATCATCTACAAATGCCGGAATGGTCAGAAAAATTGTGAAATGTAAAACTTCCGATAGAAAGATAAGTTGCATTTCGATAGAACCAAAAATTGTTAAAATCTAGCTTGGTTCAGAGCTACACTGCCGCAGCTAGGATCATGAAAATCAAAATGGTTAAAGATAATCATTAAAACTTTGCAATGTTCTAATTCCGCAACATAAGGGTAATTTGTAAACAACATGGAGGTTAAGAGTACGATGTGTTAGAAAAAGATGGTGAAGGATGGTAAGAATAGACTTTGGGTGGGTTGAAAATTGGTTAAGGAAATTTGTTGGGTAGGTAGTGTTTAAGGGATTGGGCTAGGGTGAGAGAGTGAAACAGATGGAAAGACAGGGTGGGAATGAAGAAATGGTTAGAAATGTGAATTGTTGGGGCAGATTGGTAAGAGGATCGAAAAGTTTGAAGGTGAAAAAGTGTACAGGGAAAGATAAGGATAGTTGTAGAACGAATGGCACACCACTTTGGATTTTCACTTGGATCACTGTTCTAAAAGGTTTTGGAAGTTGACCAAAATTGGTCTTGTTCGCACTAATCATTCTCTGTTACATTTTTTCAATAATTCTCAAGCTCTCTTAATGCTTCCATCTAAAGGTTGATTGCCAAATTTCCTTTTCTTTAGCAATTTCTCGACTCTCTACGAAACTTTATTTCACGTGGCTGGTATTGAGTAAAAAAGCTTTGCACATCCTCAGCTTAATGGCCATCGGAACACTGCAAATAAAAAACCTCAACACATGTCACGTTACTCTTATTTGACTTAAAGAAAACAAAACCTAAACATCCTAAGGGTTTTAAAGAAGTAGTTCTGAGTTTAAAGTCCTCAGCTCGACTTTCCAAAAATTATCCTTGTCAGTCATCCTTCTTGGATCACCCGAAATTGACCCCTTGAGCACTATAAGAGGTGGGCTCATCTCTTTTGCAGATTAATACCCTTCCCTTGGTTGTGAGACCGAGGAAACGACATCTATCCATACCATTAAACAAAGCTTCTACCTCTGCTCTCATTTTAGGAACCAGTGAATTCTAAGGAGATTTAGTCCTAGGGACTTATTTTAATAACATCCTCTATAACGCTGCTTCATTATGCTCTCTCAAAACTCAACGTCTTCTTTTGATTGCGAATGCTTAAACTACAAAAAATTTTGCTCCCGTGGCTACTAGAAGCAATCTCATGCATAGGACAAAGAGATTTTAACAGAACTACGAGGAACTCTTTACTCACTGCTTCCTTTCAACGACTACATGTTTCCCTACACCCTCTAGATGAGACAGATTTGGGGCAGAATCTTCGACACTAATAAAATTAATCTTTTAAACTCACTCCTGTCTAAGATTCTCATTCAGGTTCATGTAAAGACTAACTTATGTTCAAAAAACCTAAAGATAGTAAAACATAAGCAAAAAGGGTAGTACATTGCCTTCAACATTGTACCACGAATAATTCGAACCTTTTAATATTTATTTTCTCGGAGCCATCTTGGTGTTTTAAAGGTGTTGCTTCCATTGCTTTTCCCATCGTAGATTCGTAGCTCCACAAGTTGCTGGGTTATTTTCTCATTTCACGAAAAATTTATCGACTCAGTTATTGTTTCCTGGTATCCGCAAACGTAAAAAAAAAAAAAAACGGACCATAGACTGACTTTAACATGGTTTCGCATGTTTCTATCAAACCTACGGATTAAACATACGGGGATAAACAAACACGCGAAATTCCAGAAAATAGAAGCTGGCTCGCCGGCAGCGAGAGGCAGTCTCACTGGGAGCGAAACAAGTTTTTCAGAATCTGGAATTTTCAGACAGAGCAGACAACCAGAGGGACTCAAAAAATGTAAAAAAAAGACTCTAAAACAGAAAACTCAACATGAATAAAAAAATTATTTATATATATATAATTGACCCTTGGTTCCTTGGCAACCGCGCCAAAAACTTGATGACAAGATCAAGTGATAATAAAATACTTGACCACCATAAACCAATACTAGCAAGAGGACTAGGTCCATCGTAGTATAGCTATGGCGAATCAAGGTCGATCCCACAGGGAACCAATTGTGATCAGTTATATACAAACAATTAATCATTCATGCCGAGCACATGAAGGCGGTCTACGACCAACAAATGACAAGAAAAGATAAAGGACACGACTCAACACAACACATAACATACAAGTAATTAACCTCCCTAATTACTATGTTATCGTTTGGATCTAGAGATTCTATATAACTAAGCTAGACTCGACAACTATTAATACGATTTGTATCTATTTTATATTGGCTACGGGACTCATCCCTTAAACAAGATCTAGCTCCGGTTAGGCCATCTAGATCACTGTGCTACATTACGTGACTTCACTTCGTAGGCCTCCATCTCATATAACTCGCACACTTACAAAACTAGGGATGCCGATATTAACCGTATTCCTCACCTGGGCAACATTCCTGTGGTTAGGCATACTTCCTAGGCGATCGCATCAGTCTCTGTCCCATTAACACTAACTTTTTAGGTATCATGTTGATCTACAACTTACGTATAATTAGGTGCATGCAATTCTCTAATATAAAACAGATCTAGATCTCGCTGAAAGTCCCGGAAGATCAATTCATGAGCCGACCTAGGAGTACTATATTGGTATTTCCTAACTACACGTTTTAATTAAAACAGACGAGCAACGTAGCCGTAGCTATACCTACTAAGATAAGAAATTCTAGGTGGACAACCTCACCATAAAGACGTGGCTAGATTGACGCGGTGAAAACCTAAATCTTAGCGTTTCTCTATACATAACGGATAAAATAGAGATTCATCAAGCAATTATATAGATCTACTAGAAACACGATTTTCGTTCAGATCAAAGTCATACACAGGTCACCAGATCTCGACGTGGGCGTGTGGATCCTTACAGATGAGGAATCCCCACTGCCTCACGTCGTATCCTTAGATCTACATCGTTTGACGAAGAACGTGTTAGTAATATCATCCGCAGCGGAAGCGATTTTAAGGATCTAGATCTATAAAATACACGTAATAAAATAACTAGATCTACATCTACAAGGGGGTTGTAGAACATACCTCTTGGATCTCAAAATCCAAGTTGGAGAACCGCAATGGAAAGCGAACAAGGTGTGAAGAGCACCACGATCTTCCGTACGTGTGATCCAAGCAACTCCCGGTGGAAGAAAACTCTCGACTCGAATCCTTCCGATATGCTACCCCGGAAAAATCTCCAAGATTTTTCCCTTATTCCCCTTGGCCGAAAATTTTCACCTTCTCCTCTCTAAGAGGTGTAGGTCGAAATTATGTGTGTCTTGTACGGCTTGGAAGAACTCTCTTTATATAGGAGAGTAAAACTTAGCCTCCAAGGATTAAATAATTAAGAGATAATTATTACATTAATCCTTTTTCCAAATAAAAGATAAATAAAATAATTATCCCAAACAAATTAAGATAAATCATATTATTATCTAATATTCCATTAATTATCATTTAACAAATAAAAAATAAATCACATGTCAAATAATTATCCAAGAAAACTAATTTCCCAATAATTAAATAATAACACAAAAATGCGCCATATGCAAACCCCAAAAAAAGGTCACACGCATTTTACTACATTTGACCAATTTGGTCAAAAAGTCAACACACCAATTCGGGCCGAGTCCACGAAAAATGTCTTTTCCGTGTATTTAATTATTTAGTCCAACTAAACAATTAATTCACATATCATTTTAATAAAGTCCAACAAGAACTAAATTAATATTATTAGGATTCGACGTCCGAGAATAGCTATGCTATATTAGGAGGCACGTCGGGGACCATGGACTAATAATCAGCGGCTCCGATAAATCAAATAAATAATTATCTTACAAACAGAATAATAATATTCGATAAATCAATCACAGGAATATGCCACCATAATCCCGTGACTGCACTCTTCCGATTATGAGATTATATTTATCTCCTCACGAGAATGATAATAAGCGTCCATTGATATAATCATTACATATGGATTAATCCTCCATAGATCGCTTTCATTCTAAATCGGGAAGTTACCGTTAAGCCTTTCTAGAACCTCTTATCCTTATTTACCATTAACCCCTAGTGATCAATTAATTCATACAACTCACCGGTAGCTAATCGTAGTAATATGAACTCCATGGATCGATCGCTTTCTAGGATTAACAAATAAGGAAACTGCTTATCTACTTCCGAGAAATAGAAGGAATGGATTCCGTATCTGTGACAACACGGACTACTCACTCAATCCAAACAAATGCCAAGATGGGGTAATTCGGATCACGACTCGGTGTAATCCTTAACCGTCAAGTCAAACTTCATACGATTCAAGCGCTTGATTGTGATCACCTCGAGATTAAGATATATCCATAAATATGATCATCCATTGATTCGATAAGACTTCTCGATTACGGAATTATATCGTGAACTCTAATCAAATCGGTCCAAATTTCATATGATATATCTATCATATATAAATGCCCCACTAGGTTCTCTTAACCGAAAGTCCGGATAAGACAATCACACCAATTGTGTTCAGGCGCATTAATAGCACGTTAAAGGAGAGACCCGATACTCTCGATTAACTTCACTACGGGCTAATTGTATTTTAAGTACATCTTCACTAACTCAATCCTCCCGTGTATATACCATACACCTGAAGTTAAGTGATTACATAAACGATATACTTTAGGTTTTTCAGTAGTGTAAATACTATTGTCACATCGGTGATTATGAGAATAATAAATATGAATAATAATGTCAATTCATTTATTAAATAAAACAATTACAAAATTGTCTTTCGGGCATCACACCTAACAATCTCCCACTTGCACGAAAAGCATGTGATTAATTGTTTTAGAGCACACCTATTATTTAAAATACAACAAACTACATCTCCCACTTGCTCTAAAGCAATGGAGACTCATCCCGTATTCTAGTACCCACTAAGCATATCATAACCATTTGATTCCAAAGTACACTCCGAGTATGCCGTCGTAGGATAGGTCAGTGACTCGGGGAGTACCTACATCTAAATGTCATGGGTCTTAATGATTAGTCAGGTTGTCGGCTTGAGACGATCCGTAGAATCGAAACTTTACCGGTCCATCTAATCATGTGGTACTGAGTAAACACTGAGCCCGAGATCGACTTAACGATCATCCTCAATCAGACTTAAAGTCAAAATCAGTGTATCACACATATCCAAGTTCATACATGAATATGTCCGCATATTATTCCTCGTTCTCTTCAAGATACTAAAGGACATACTAAACTTGCTTTGTTAACCGCCGAATCCATGATTCGATCAAATTTGACGTTCAATAATCTAACCATCTCTTACAAAAAAGAGAATCTATCCCATTTCTCTCTATCCGAAGATTTAGAGAGTCATTCCTGAGGCATAGGGTAGAACTTCCTCGTTGAATGTTGCATACACAGATGCATCATCTTAACCAATAAGATGGATGGGAAACCAAAGGATCGATTCTAATGAATTCGACCGAGTCAAACTCTTAAGAATGTTGTCCAAATCTCTGTTGCAGAGAATTATGGTATTGTCAGATTCTGACTTCAGATAACACACCTATGTTGATTCCAACTGGTGCAGTGTTATCCTTCACAAACACTAATGTATGTATATATTCACTACTGTACTAAAATTGATATCCAGTCTACAAAAGACTTATCAATATTCTGGTCAACTCCACATATTGTAGAAATACATGACTTCTAGTGACCGAGAGGTTTGCTTTTATCCACAAAAGACATAAGCCTTGATAAATCATCCTGTCATGAGTTCATAAGGCAATACCTTACGTTCGAATGAATCTAGACTCCGTTTGTTTGGCAAGAAAGTGTCGTGAATCACCCTATTTTCTCGCTTTTGAACGAAATCATGCAATACCGAACTCATTCTACTCTTTTCCGTGTAGATCCAATTACTCCCACTTTGGGCCTGAGGCGCTCGGTGGTTCTACAAGAGTATGCACAGAATCGAGTACCGAACTCCATTCACGTGGTTATGGCTATTAAACCAACCTCTATTATCGTAATCCTATCTTTGCTCACAAAAGAGCCATAGGTCATCAATCGATCCTTAGACTACAAAGTCCGCAGAACCCGTAATGGGTAATGGATAAACCTGTTAGGAAATCTACGCGGGAACGCAGCGGAATTTAAAATTTATTTCCTATCGACCCAAGATCGACTTCGTTTAAGCAATAAACAAACGAGTTAATAGACGGTGGTTACCTTGGTTGATCTAAAAGATCAACGCTTTGACCGTCTAAGGAGAGTAGTTCTCGCATGAGCCGCCCAGTGTTCGGCCTCTACCGCTAGTCCACACGAACACCTACCGAATTTCCATCATGGATTGCTCTTTGAAAACTCCGGTTGCTTAGGACCGGCCTTTTCCCTCTCTCCAACTCTCCAAAAGATGCTCTCTATTTTACACAAGAACTATGAGCTCTTTGCAATTGTGTGTGTAAAAAGAGCTTGACACCCACCTCTTATTTATAGTGAGTGGGCGCCTACAATAGAGTGGAAAGGAAGAAAACCTTTCTCCAATAAAATAAGAAAAATATAATTGATTGATTTATCTCATTTATTACAATATCTCATATTAAATAAATCAGGATATTGTCAATATCTTATATTGAATATTTCAAGTTATTGTCAATATCTTATATTGACATTATATTACTATAAATTAATTTACACATGTGTATATATATCATATATATATATTACACAAATAAATCTATATATTATATATTTATATATATATATATATATATATATATATATATATATATATATATATATATATATATATATATATCCACACATGGTGCGCATGCATGCAAATCTAATTTGCATGTAATGTACACACGCGCATGCATTCATAATATATATATTATTTTATTTTATTAATATCTAATATTAATAATATGTAATATCATTAATTAAATTGCACAATCCAATTGTATCTTATACACTCCAAAATTGCGCCACCTTTAGCCAATAAATTGGCATCCGGAATATTCTTTAATTAATCAATATAATTAATATCTTGTATTTAATTTATTCATAATAAATAAATACCACCATATTAATTTACCACTATAACCTTTATAGTCTCGAGATAAACTTTCCTTATTTGGTTATCATCTATAACCACATTTTAATCCGGCTAGATGTTCATATGTGTGTGACCCGATAGGCTTCCGAATATGTTGGCCGTAGACACAAAGTGCAAATTACGAAAATGCCCTTCATGCCTAACGATCACGGGATAGCGTCTAGCAACACACCGTGACCCCCAATCATCGGAAGAGTCAAATGCAATGACTACTACCTTTCATGTGAAACAGTTACCGTGTAAATTACAATCCTATCGCTGTAATAATATCCATACGGTCGTTAGTCGAGTGTCAAAACATCAACGACCGAATCTTATAATCTGGATATCATGCTCTCTCGAAGTAACTCGTTTACTCCCACTTTGCAAAGATTCACGAGAGTAAGACATTAATTATAAGAAGGCCATTTCGGATATTCGATCTCAATCATAGGATACGCGATTCCCGGACGACCAATCATGTATACTCCGCATGCTTCAGTATCATACCCAATCACTACTGCATGATCGCCCCGTGGCTAGGGGAAACCTCAATAGTGTCAAAGCATGACAATCCACACCGTGATGCCATGAAGACTCCGGTCAAAAGGATAATTACAAAACCGTCACATAGTGTGACACTTATCCGTGTAAGTGGGTCAGTCTAACATACGCATTCTCTAATACATGTCCACGCATACCCAAGTGTCTACACTTCGATAGACGAGATCTATCCTCGCCTTAAAGATGAAGACATCTAATATGTGCTAGCTTTGTTCATACTATCAATGCCCTGCTTAATAGTACATCGACTAGAGACATTTAAGTATCAAACTTGTTAAAGTGATTAGAGATCTCATCAACCATAATCGCTATCATGGTTTCTCTATCACGATTTAATACTAAGGACGTTATCATATAACAATTCATAATTGGTTCTTTAAAAGAACATATATATGACAAATGAAAAAGCCATTTTAATATATGTATAAACATAAAGAAATAGTAGAAATGATCCGACCCGGTCGGATCCGGTCCAACCCGATTGGGTTTAGGACACTATTCCAACAATCTCCCACTTGGCCTAAAACCAATCACTCGCACACACAAGACCAAGTTGAAACACAAGAATCTCATGCAATACTGCAAATCAAATTTTAGCCGTAAACGGATCGCTATCTGTGGGGACTCGGACTATCTTCATATCACGCTCCATATGATCAAGTCAAAGGAACCGCCTCAACACACACACGAATCTCTCGACGAGACCACTGGTCCTTGCTTCAAGCAATAAATCCACTTACTATATCAATTATATATAAAAGGTGGAAGAACTGCATAAGGTTCAAGAATGAACCTTCTAGATCCATGTCTCGCTCCCGCCGCGCCTCTAAGGCACTCTGTATTTTGGCTAAGTTGTAGAGTTTACAAAGGACCCATAGGCTAGAACATTTCCAGCTCAACGTATCACTTAAACAAATCGATCGCAAACCCAGATCGTAGCTCCCACTCGCCTTCATAAGACTCGGGATATACGTCCTCAGATATCTACGTTTATTTAATTCCAAGTTTCAATAAACTAGAAACTTTCCTCAACTTGTTTAAGGATATTCTCGACATTCACCAGATTTACTTTCATACTTGCTCATGATTGTTCATGGACTACGAACATCCGGCATTACCTTTATGATGGTTTCCATCGTAGTAGCGAAGGAAACCTTCCATAAGCATCATCTTTCACCTTATCTTTAGGACGAACGTCCTAACATAGATAGATCTTGAGAACACCAGCTAGCAGTATCTCCTTATGCGATCTATGCTAAACTCTTTTAGCATCACATCTATACGGGTAAACTATAATCTAATAGCAATTAAATCTATCACTATAGATTCTCATTTATTAAAATAAGAACTGCTAATCCAAGTGCTTTCGTAAAGACCTTGAACTACCAAACACTAATTGACTGTGACATGGGGTGATAATTCTCGAGAGAGATATATAATACCTTACTCAAAAATCGTAACACACTCCCACTATCCATCTTGCACATGGGCATATCCTTCTTTTGACTCAATCAAACTCCTTTGATTATCAAACAAAGAAATCGTCTAGAGAAACTTGTTTGAGTCCATAAATGGATCTCGTGGGCTTACATATCATGTTATTGTCTATGAACATCGAGATGTCTACCCAACGTCTTCAACACTATCATATAGTCATGATACAAAGTTATAACAAGCATAATCTGAATAGAACTAGGCTCAGCCTTACAGGGACATTCCCTCAAGGTAAGACAGACTAGGTTCACAACATGGTTGTCACTGATGGAATCTAATTCAGATACTATGGCTCATGGCCATATCTCTCAAACCTGCCTTTCAAACATTCTTTCATAAGTCGTGAGATATTCATTCTTCAAGATGAACATACCAACTGAAGGATGCAGGTTCTTAGATCTAAACGAATTAGATCTACGCGCAGCGGATGGATCACGATTCATATATCACAATATATAATTAAAGGACTTAAACTACTACAAGGGGGTTAAGATCAAGTTACCAATAGTAGGAAGAGATGCCAAGATCTTCCGATGTGTTCTCCAAACGGCGGTTGGTGGACACCCTTCTTGATACACGAACCTCCTCGATATGCAACACTAAGAAAAACTTAGAGTTTTTCTTCTTCTAAAACCCTAGACAAGAGAAACAAATTTTTCTCTAATTTTTCAAGTGGTGGTCGAAATTTTCCTTGTAATTTCCCTTGGAATAACTCTCCTTTTATAGGAGAGTAAATCCTTGGTCTCCAAGTTTTAATTAATTAAACAAATAATTAATTAAACAAAATAAAAGAATATTTTCCTTAATGACTAATTGTGACATGTATTGACCAATAGGAAATCAAATAACAAGTCATCCAACCAATCATATAACAAGAATATCTTTTATTTTCCATAACACAAGAAAATTAATTCTTGTGCTAATTAGAGACCTTAGGCGCCACTTTTAGGGTTTAGAAGCCCACATAAAATGTCTTTCATATGTATTATATTATTTAGCTCAACTAAATAATATCCATGCATATCAATTAATCAGCTCAGCCAATTAATTATCACTGAGGCCCAAGTAACAAGATTATTAGTCCGAATTACAGAAGCCACATCGGGGACCATGGACCTATAACCAGATAGCTCCAATAATTAATTATTCATCGAATGTAATAAGTACATTAATTATTAATTCCGGATTACGCCACCATAAACCCGAAATCGAACTCTACCGATTATAGATGTATACTTATACTCAACCCATGAGTGAATAAGCGTCCATTGATATAATCACTACATACGGATTAACCCTCCACATTTCGTCCCATTCTGAGTGGGAAGTCTCCGTGAACCCGACTCGTAATATCTTATCCTTATTTACCATCAACCCCTCGATGATCAATTAGCACACATATCGACTAGTAGCTAATTAGTCAAATGTGAACTCCCGGATCGATCACTTTCTTAGGGCTAACAAATAAGGGGACTGTCTCTCTACTTCCCAGAGGAAGGAATGGATTCCATGTCTGTGAAAATCGAACTACTCACTCATCCGGAGATAGTGCCAATGAGAAGTGGCTTGGAACACATATTTAAGTGAACCGTAACTAACACATCAAACACTACCCCGGACAAGCAAAGATCCTCGTGATCACCTCGGGATTAAGGTTGATCCATATATGATCATCTAATGATTTAATAAGATTCCTCGATTACGGAATTATATCGAGAAAAACATATTAAATCGGTCCAGTCCTATATGAATGCCATCATATATAAATGCCCCACGTAGGTACCCTCTGCCCGACAAATCCGGATAAGACTATCACACCCTAAGGTGTTCTCAGGCGCATTATTGGTGTTTTAATCAAGAGACCCTAAACTCGATTAAGTTCACCACGGACTAACAGATTTAAGTATACCACCACTAACTCAATCCTCACGTGTAATCCATACACCGTTAAGTGGTTACATACTGATATACTTAGGGTTTGCAAAGCGATGTATTACTTTACAAGCACAAAGCAAGTAATAAGGTGAGATAAGTTACATCATTCATTAAAAACAATTACACAAATTGTCTTTCGAACTACACCTAACACCAACAAATTTTTTCGTGGCTTGAGGTTATCCACAGACTTACAGAACTTTTGTGTGCACTGAGCAGTGTTTTACACCTCATCGCTATGCGGCATCTGCTCACGTTCCAATGGTTGAATGTATCTTTGTGGTTCTCAAACTCTTTTGAGATCTGATTTACTCCCACTGTTTCTTCCAAAAGAAACACTTCCTTTAGAAGACAGCATGTTCGGAGACAAACATTTTGCTCCGCGGACAAGTAAATAATGTCCAGCGTGCTAGCTAAGATATGCCACAAAGTTGCATATGTCGTACTAGTCTCCAAGCCTTTCTGACTTTGCCTATGACAATTTCAAATTATCGGTTAGGATAGATTCGACATTATCCTCTTCCATATCTAATATGGAATTTATTCAACCTTTATTCTTCGGAACTTGGTTAAGTATAAGGACACTATCCCGAAACGGGTAAGAGATACTTCGCATGGCTTGCGTCACACCTTTATCATATAAAGTGTTGTTTCCATTTTGGGAACACAATCTAATTGCGTATCCCAACGATGGTATCCTTCAAGGGAGAATCTTATTCCTTTTCAGACGACTTATGAAACACCCTTCAGGTATTAATTACTTCAATCCAATTGAAGATTAATTCTAAGTAGCTCATCAATCTCATATTCGCACTGTCTCGAACTTTTCGGGCTTTCCGAATCATGCACTTCACTGAGTACACTTGACTATTTCTAAAAATAGTCATAGAGACTAATAAACAATTATTTGTGGCATTAATTGTCACAAGCCAACAAACATTGGTATGTTTAGGCTTTAGACAATTTTTCTAGATTTTACAACCTTTTTCGAAAAGGGTATTATAGTCCTCTTTGGATAAGATACATTATAACCCACATGATTCATAATCATATGGTTCAACATCATCGTAATGACGTTTAATTACGCGCTTCCCTTCCGGAGAGACTACATCTGTAACAACTACAAATATCAAGGATAACAAATGATACAAATATTTAGTTGAGATCTCATCACATATATCAACTATATAGTGACATCAATCTAGTATGTTAGATTCAGTGACCTTCCAACTTTATCGGAATAACATTTATTCTTTACAATTGAATATGTCTACTAAATCCTAACAAATAACTGAAAGTATGTTCTTCATAAGAACTGGAGAATAATAACATTTATTTAGTTCCCTTATCAGTTTACTAGATCCAGAATATGGTAAGTGTTACAACGTTTGCTTCACCTTCCATATCTGTATTTAATCTTTCTAATTTAATAACACTCGTAAGATATCATATATCTAAGAGTTGACTTGAACTTAGATAGATTTATCTCAACAGACTTGCCTATAATAGAAACTTCAATAAGTTCTCTATTTAAGCACATGCCCTAACTTTCCTTTTCAACCCTTTTAAGCACTTGAAAAAATGTTTCTTAGTGTAGTCTTCATAAGACTTAAGAAAGATCACAAGAGCTATGTCTTTGATTTCCTTCCATAAAGAAAATCTAAAGTTTATTAAATAGTTTATTTAACCTTTTTGAATCGTATTCAAAACATTTAAGCAATGATAGAATTAAGTCGATACTTAAATCTTATAATTTTGAAAACAACCTTTCCAAAATTATATGTGGTCATTCTTATCCAACGTTTGAATTAATTGTCATCGTATGACTGAATGGTCATCTTGGATCGTATCCAATATATGACTAATTCGTTGAAACTTATTTCAAATGATTTAATCATATCATGAGCTTTCGCTTTCACTAATAATTAAAGTCTCGGAGCACTGCATCAATTATGTAATCTCCTTGTCTCTAACTACTATTACGGGATTGCTTATGTCATTGCTTATTTTAAAAGGATTAAAATTACTTAACCATATTTGAGAACGTTTCTCAAAATTAACAGTCATAATTTGGTTTTACTAATCGAGAATAAAACATAAATATAAAGTTTGCTAAAACTACAACATAAAAATGAAAATAAATGAGTGTTGTTGTTTATACACGCAAAATCAAAAATGGTCTTTTGGTTTATGATTTTGCTCCCACTAGTCAACTACTTCCAATTGACTTTCAAGAATTATTAATTTCTTTAGTGGACAAGATCCTACTAAACTACCCCGACCCCGCTTTGGTGGTGGGCGAAAATAGCATAATAGGTAGACAACTCTTTTGTCAATCGTATCTTATACGACTCTTGTTGTTTGACTAGTCAACTCTTTGACAATTTTCATCTTATGAAGTAGTCAAACCCTTGCCTCTAAAATCCAAACGACCCGCTTTGGTGGTGGCGAGAGAATTCTTAGTCAAGTCATAACCTCAATATTCGTGAGATCTCATACGATCATATCTCGACAATAACGATATACCCGAGGTAGGTCAACCCCCTGCTTTGGCTGATGAGTTGGATCCGAACAAGGGCTCTTCACCGTCATTATAATATGGGGAGGCAATTTCAACTTGATTCTTTTGAGGTGGAAGTATTTATTTAAATTAATTCACTTAATTAATTTTAATTATGGTCTCATCAAATATATCTATCTCCATAGGCATACATCCTACACATTTATCTAGATCGTGCATAGTCATGCATCTATCGTATCATATAAAATAAATACAAGCACAAAATAAATAAATGCGTAAAAATAACCGGTATGATCATGGACTTTTCCTAGAGTGCGGTTTCGAATACAAATCCAGCTAAAACCGCGGGTCACAATCTAAGGGTAGGTGCAACCGCCAATAGGATCTTTAATGCTCCATTCTCCAATGGGATCTTTATTTTCGCCTTTCTTTGGTCTCCATCTTCGCTCGTCCATTCTTGTTACATTTAATTCTATCGAATAAAATAAATACACCCGCCGCACACGGGAGGGAGCTACCGGGAATGGGATAAATGCGAGAAAATAAACTAGGTCACGTTCTTCATAACGGCCTAGGACAATTTTAAAACCAACGAAAATTAAATCATTCACATCTATCCTATCGGTTGAAATCATGATCAATCGAGGTCCATATAATCATATTATATCTACTATATCTAATCCATACAATAAAATCTTATGAAAAAACATAAAATTAAAATTTAACTACTTGCGTCTTAATTAATCAATTAACATTTAATCTATTAAATAATTTTATCCAATCAATTAACTAATTAACATTTAATTAATTAAATGATTTTAATCAAATAAAATTAACGATTAATTTTAAACCGATTTTAATTTTAATTTTAATTAATTAGAACTATTCCAAAATAAATCAAAATTAAAAATATTTCTCTTTTGTTTTTTCCTTTTTGATTCGTAATCAAAAGGGAATAAAGGGATGCATTTGGTTTCTAAACCAAATTTGAAGCAGCGCAGCCACTTTCCAAAATCAAAATTTTGAAAGTGGCTTTGCTTGCTAAGCCTTTTTTACAAATCAAATATTTGAAAAGGACCTGGCGCTTATTCCAAATCAAATATTTGGAAAGCCAAATAATTTTGGTTTTAGCGCAGCAGCACTTTCCAAAATCAAAATTTTGGAAGTGGCTTTGAACTTGCGCTTTTCCAAAATCAAATATTTGGAAGGGCTTAGCTATTCCAAACAAAGTTTGGAAGACCATTATTATTTTAATCGCGTATGGCATCCCAACTACCCAAACTATTTGAACCATTGGTTAGCCACATGACACAACAAAACAAAGTGAAATTAATAATCAAAACTATGAACCATATTGAATTACAAAATACACAAGCCAAAAATTTGGAGATCCGCCAAAGATTGACGGTCAACCCATTGCCGCGAAGAGTTGCCTGCTCTTGCCGCCGCCATCGGCCGAGCACCACCCGATCTCGTTTTTTTTTTTCATGTATCACTTTGCGAATCAAAAATATTTCATTTTTAATAACGTGATTTAAACGATAAAATTAACTACATAAATTAACATGCTTATTGCTTAAGCTCAAGCTCTCTCTGATACCACCGTTAGAAATCTACGCGGAACGCAGCTGAATTTAAAATTTATTTCCTATCGACCCAAGATCGACTTCGCTTAAGCAATAAACAAACGAGTTAATAGACGGTGGTTCGTTGGTTGATCTAAAAGATCGGCGCTTTGACCGTCTAAGGAGAGTAGTTCTGCATGAGCCGCCCAAGTGTTCGGCCTCTATCGCTAGTCCACACGAACAGACCCGCCGAATTCCATCATGGATTACTCTTTGAAAACTCCGGTTGCTTTAGACCGGCCTTTTCCCTCTCTCCAACTCTCCAAAAGATGCTTCTATTTTTTACACAAAGTATGAACTATGAGCTCTTGCAATTGTAGTGTCTGAAAGAGCATGACACCCGCTCTTTATTTATAGTGAGTGGGCGCCTCTAATAAGTGAAAAGGAAGAAAACCTTTCTCCAATAAAATAAGGAAAATATAATTGATTGATTTATCTCATTTATTACAATATCTCATATTAAATAAATCTAGGATATTGTCAATATCTTATATTGATTATTTCAAGATATTGTCAATATCTTATATTGACATTATATTACCAATAAATTAATTTACTGGCATGTGTATATATATCACATATATATATTACACAAATAAATCTATATATTATATATATATATATATATATATATATATCACACATGGTGCGCATGCATGCAAATCTAATTTGCATGTAATGTACACACGCGCATGCATTCATAATATATATATTATTTTATTTTATTAATATCTAATATTAATAATATGTAATATCATTAATTAAATTACACAATCCAAGTGTATATTATACACTCTAAAATTGCGCCACCTTTAGCCAATAAATTGGCATCCGAATATTCTTTAATTAATCAATATAATTAATATCTTGTATTTAATTTATTCATAATAAATAAATACCACCATATTAATTTACCACTATAACCTTTATAGTCTCGAGATAAACTTTCCTTATTTGGTTATCATCTATAACCACATTTTAATCCTAGATGATGTTCATATGTGTGACCCGATAGGCTTCGAATATGTTGGCCGTAGACACAAAGTGCAAATTACGAAAATGCCCTTCATGCCTAACGATCACGGGATAGCGTCTGTAACACACACATCGTGACCCCAATCATCGGAAGAGTCAAATGCAATGACTACTACCTTTCATGTGAAACAAGCATCGTGTAAATTACAATCCTATCGGCGTAATAATATCCATACGGTCGTTAGTCGAGTGTCAAAACATCAACGACCGAATCTTATAATCTGGATATCATGCTCTCTCGAAGTAACTCGTTTACTCCCACTTTGTAAGGATTCACGAGAGTAAGACATTCCTTATAAGTAGACCATTTCGGATATTCGATCTCAATCATAGGATACGCGATTCCCGGACGACCAATCATGTATACTCCGCGATGCTTGATGATCATACCCAATCACTACTGCATGATCGCCCGTGGCTGTGGGAAACCTCAATAGTGTCAAAGCATGACAATCCACACCGTGATGCCATGAAGACTCGGTCAAAAGGATAATTACACAACCGTCACATAGTGTGACACTTATCCGTGTAAGTGGGTCGATCCTAACGTATGCATTCTCTAATACACGTCCACGTCGGTCCAAGTGTCTCTACACTTCGATGAGATTTAGATCTATCCCTTACTTAAAGACAAAAGACATCTAATACGTACTACCTGCTCATACTATCAATGCCCTGTTTAATAGTACATCGGCTAGAGACATTTAAGTATCAAACTTGTTAAAGTGATTAGAGATCTCATCAACCATAATCGCCTATCATGGTTTCTCTATCACGATTTAATACTAAGGCGTTATCATATAACAATTCATAATTGGTTCTTTAAAAGAACATATATATGACAACGAAAAGCCATTTTAATATATGTATAAACATAAAGAAATAGTAGAAATGATCCGACCCGGTCGGATCCGGTCCAACCGATTGGGTTTAGGACACTATTCAACAAAACCATACTCCCAATACTTTACGGGTGGATCAAATTCGATATAGTTTAGTAGTATTTAGTGTTATCACCAACAACCGATGTTGGATGTGGTCCGATTTTAATCGCTTAGTAACTACCTTGAGTAAACGTACTTCAAGGTTCAAGGTTTTGCTGTTCATGGATTCTATCAGAAAGGATGCAACAGTATAACTGTCCCTTCCCGATTTCCAGAATCCTATATCTAACCTTTATACTCAATAGGTTAAAAGATATATCACGAATGGTCATTGACCGAACGTATGCGTGAAATTCCCAGTCTTACCTTCAAGCACCGTGTGCTAAATGCTTATATTTACGGAAGTGCGGTGAACCGAATCCACACCTTATCCGTAAATTCCAAAGCATATTCTAGGTAGACTTCTCGGTCTTACATTTCAATGTAAAACATTATTTCGCATCCAATATCTTTATTGAGTTAAGCAGTGTATTGTAGTACATCTACAACTATGTAAAGTAATTCAACGGTTTCTCCCTTAGTGGAAGCATTTCACTATGAGGCAGGCCGAGCATCAGTCTCTAGGACTATGAATGGCCTATTCCGAGTATAGAATACTCTATCTCTGTTGAAAACAGAGAAACCTCAAAATATTTTGGATAAACTTACCGGAGTGTTTGAATAGTTATCAGACAAGAAGTCACTACTCGGAAGCTCCTACTAGCTTGTATCTTTCATCAGACCCCGAAGGTCGTCATGAACAAGCTATGTTACTTCTTTATAACCATTATCCTTTCCCGATTGAAAGGAAACTTAGTCATTGAACCTTTGAGACAATCTAACCAGGTCGGAGAAAGGAATCACCTGAGCCGATCTTGAGTCTTGTCTTTTAGGGACTATGCACTAACTATGGAATATGAAGAAGCGTTTATCTAAATATAGAAACCAATTGCTTTTAATAGTTCTTAAGATGTGTTTTATATACATATTTTAGCGATTCTAAGTGGTTTTGACTTTATCAAACAAAAGTCCGAGTCTTGGATTAAATACTACAAATGATATATTCACTATCTATACGACAAAAAAATTATCGAATAGAAGGTAAATCCATTCATTCCAACGAATCTTAAACAGAAAATAAATTTTCCGCGATATCCAAGGATTGAATCCGAGATTCATTTCCTTATATCACTCCCACTATTCTAGCTAAAATTAACTGCCCGTTGTTTATCCTATGATTTTCAGTTTAATTAATTTTCGGTTCAGCCTTAAAATTTTCTTAGTTTAGATGACTAACATTTTTAGACATATTCTCCCATTCTTGACTTTCTGTGAATGGAAACAGTCTTGAACCAGCGGTTCGTTTGAGTAGACACTACTCTTGAAGCGTGGGATGTCTATTTCGAGTGTTACTCGTCGGGACTTCTCGGATTTTCTAATATACAAGAAAAAAAACAACAAATCATATTAAAGCTCCCACTAGTTTATCGGTTCCAAATACCGTCTAACGAGCAATGCTTTATTTATGATTTTCCGATTTTTTCGATTTAGAAAAAAATCTCATAGTTCCAATATTTCCAGAGAAACAACAAATCATAGAACTCCCACTAGTTCATCGATTCCAAATATCGTCCAATTAGCGACATTTCATGACTTTCCGGTTTTTCAATTAGAACGGTTACGTGTGTAGTCAGTTACACTTTTCTAATGTTCTAGAAAAAACAACAAATCATAAAGCTCCCACTAGTTCATCGATTCCAAATATCGTCCAACTAGTAACACTTCATGATTTTCCGATTTTTCTATTAGAAAATTACTCGTGTACACACTCAAAATTCACTAGAAGAATTTCAAAGTCCGAAATCACCTTTGATCAAACTAAGTTTGTCTTCCGTTTGACACGAATGACACTAGTGGCATACCTATATGTCACTGGTTTTTAAAAGGTTTAAGAGAAAATATCTCTTTCGAAAATTAATTGCATTATCGATTAACTAGTTCAACGTCCTAGTTACTTTCCACTTTTTAACGAAGTCAATACTAGTCAATTATAAATTTTAAGCAATTTAGTAAAGGATATAATGCTGTAAATAAAATGACATAAATTAATTCAAGTTTAACACTACTATATTATTTTATTTTAGGAATTGTAAACTAAAAATAAGTCTACTCTACCATTCCAAGGTTTTAACCTCGCATCTCAGTGCCGCCGTAGGGTAGGTCAAAGAGATGACGGTTAAATCGAGACAATCTCATCAATGAATAACTTGTGAGAATCAAACATCCCACGAGAATCGAACATCCCTTTATTCATTGACTACCTTCCTTTTTTAGCCTAGATATTACCAAAAATACCCATGATGAGTGTGACCTACTATATCGGATCTCTTAGGTACGCCCCGAGTATGCCGTCGTAGGATAGGTCAGTGACCCGACGAGTACCCAGAAATCCTATCCTTTCGGAGACCAAGCCATGAATGTTGATAGGGGTGAACACCATCCGTAGGGGGACGAAATCAAAGCGCCGCGAGGCGTCACCCTTCTCTCACTTACTTGTATCTATAGTAGAGGCCATGGGGTTGGCTGTCGCCTCCCCCGCTCCCACTCAATATTTTGGAAGTGGTGGTGGGTTAACTAACCACGTCTTTTTGATGTTAACATAAAAGCACATCAAATCAAGGATTCGAATGGTGTCGTAACGTGGCAAGCCTACCCGTCCTATTCGTTGGAACATATGTGATGATCCGACGACGAAGTCGGGTCAAAACGACCCGTTGAGATAAGAAGAATCACCCTCTCGCTCTCCAGGTGTAACCGTCTTGCCGGACCCCGTGCATACATCACACTAGGAGGGTTAATTCGGTCGAGCGAAGCTCGATTGACCACCCAACCTATAGGCGAACCGCTTTTATCCAAGATTTATTGTTCTTTTACCATCATTCAATCTCGTAGACACTACGAATCAAAACGTGATCCCGTTTGGGCTTTAAGGCGGTTCACCGAGAACACACACCGAAAGGCTTAACGATTTCATAACCCGTCCTCGGATCTTTAATTAGTTACTAAATTAATTAATTACCACGTATTAATTAAATTTCAACTAATTACACGAGTTTAATATACATGCCTATTTTAATTACCAAAATTAAAATTCTATATGTATGCAAGGAGTGGATTTATGATATGATGCATGTCATGGCAATTCCGATTTTATATATATTTTATGATAAAACACATAAAAAATAAATTGCGGAAAATTTAAACACCGAGATGGACCGTTGGCATCCCCGTATCTAACCTATTAGAAAATAAATAACCAAAACCCTAACTAGGGTTTACTACTTTCTAACAAAATCTGTAGCTGTTCGAACTCTTCGACGATCGGCATACCAAACGGACTTGGATCGGGACGAAACTTTCCAGATATGTTCTTCACCTCTCGATCTTCAATATGGACGGTTGGATCGGTGCTTTGACTTACCAATTTTCTCCAGTTAGCCGCCCAACTTGATGCTGAATCTGACTTTGACTGACGCGCATCAAGGACTTCCCGAGGCAGATCGGGAATCTATATGAATCCCGATCGACCTGAAATTTTTATCACACGTCAATAACTCAAATTTTATCAATATGAACGGTCGGATTTGCGTTTCAACAGTCCAAACTCTCCCAGAAAATCGAGGAAGTCACAGGTAGAGTTTCTGTGAATCCTGCATTTTTCTGTTACAGCAGCGTCTTCGCAGCAACGAACGGATATCGAAACGGACTCTGATCAAAGCCAAAATTTGTGGAGTAAATCACCATCTTCTTATCTTAATTATGACCGGAGGGATCTTCGTTTTAACGGCTCGATCAACGGGAAAAACTAAAATACTAAACAGCTACTAAATAGATCTATTTTCTGGAAATTAAAATTGCAATAAAGATAAATTACATAATTTCCTATACTCATATGAACGAATTTTCATCGTTTATACGAGTTTACAATAGATCTAACGGGTAAACAATGCCAACCCCAATCCATCTCTTCAAACCACAACAATCGCAACAACATAAATATATATAAACATGCATTGGCCAAATTAAAAAATTGGACAATAAAAGCTACATGTTTTCCACTCCTAGATCTAATATTTTATACGTATAAATATAGATCAACCTGGCTCTGCCACCACTGTTAGTAATATCATCCGCAGCGGAAGCGATTTTAAGGATCTAGATCTATAAAATACACGTAATAAAATAACTAGATCTACATCTACAAGGGGGTTGTAGAACATACCTCTTGGATCTCAAAATCCAAGTTGGAGAACCGCAATGGAAAGAACGAACAAGGTGTGAAGAGCACCACGATCTTCCGTACGTGTGATCCAAGCAACTCCCGGTGGAAGGAAACTCTCGACTCGAATCCTTCCGATATACTTCTTTCGAAAAATCTCCAAGATTTTTCCTTATTCCTTGGTTTGAGAAAATTTTCACCTTCTCCTCTCTAAGAGGTGTAGGTCGAAATTATGTGTGTCTTGTAAGGCTTGGAAGAACTCTCTTTATATAGGAGAGTAAAACTTAGCCTCCAAGGATTAAATAATTAAGAGATAATTATTACATTAATCCTTTTTCCAAATAAAAGATAAATAAAATAATTATCCCAAACAAATTAAGATAAATCATATTATTATCTAATATTCCATTAATTATCATTTAACAAATAAAAGATAAATCATATCGAATAATTATCCAAGAAAAGCTAATTTAAATAATTAAATAATAACACAAAAATGCGCCATATGCAAACCCCAAAAAAGGTCACACGCATTTTACTACATTTGACCAATTTGGTCAAAAAGTCAACACACCAATTAGTAAATCATTGAAAAATGTCTTTTCCAGTGTATTTAATTATTTAGTCCAACTAAACAATTAATTCATATATCGTTTTAATAAAGTCCAACAAGAACTAAATTAATATTATTAGGATTCGACGTCCGGAATATTTATCTTATATTAGGAAGCGCGTCGGGACCATGGGTAATAATCACGACTCCGATAAATCAAATAAATAATTATCTTACGAGCAGAATAATTATATTCGATAAATCAATCACGAGAATATGCCACCATAATCCACAGTGATCGCACTCCTCGATTATGAGATTATATTTATCTCTCACGAGAATGATAATAAGCGTCCCATTGATATAATCATTACATATGGATTAATCCTCCATAGATTATTCATTCTAAATCGGGAAGTTACCGTTAACCCTTTCTAGAACCTCTTATCCTTATTTACCATTAACCCCTAGTGATCAATTAATTCATACAACTCACTGGTAGCTAATCGATGTAATATGAACTCCATGGATCGATCGTTTCTAGGATTAACAAATAAGGGAATCTGTCTATCTACTTCGAAAATGGAAGGAATGGATTCGTATCTGTGACAACATAGACTACTCACTCAATCCAAAGACAATGCCAAGATGGGGTAATTCGGATCACGGACTCGGTGTAATCCTTAACCGTCAAGTCAAACTTCATCATGCGATTCAAGCGGTTGATCGTGATCACCTCGAGATTAAGATATATCCATAAATATGATCATCCATTGATTCGATAAGACTTCTCGATTACGGAATTATATCGTGAACTCTAATCAAATCGGTCCAGCCCTATATGATATATCTATCATATATAAATGCCCCACTAGGTTCTCTTAACCGAAACTCCGGATAAGACAATCACACCAATTGTGTTCTGGGCGCATTAATAGCACGTTAAAGGAGAGACCCGATACTCTCGATTAACTTCACTACGGGCTAATTGTATTTTAAGTACATCTTCACTAACTCAATCCTCCCGTGTATATACCATACACTGAGTTAAGTGATTACATAAACGTTATACTTTAGGGTTTTCTGTAGTGTAAATACTATTGTCACATCGGTGATTATGAGAATAATAAATATGAATAATAATGTCAATTCATTAATTAAATAAAACAATTACAAAATTGTCTTTCGGGCATCACACCTAACAGAACGAACAACCTCAAATGGTAAACAATAATTGGGGGGATCTAATTACAAACAACAAAGAAGAAATATACACAAGAACCTCACATAATAACTGATGGAATCTTGTATAAAAACTACTCAGAAATCGAGGATTTGTGTTATGAGTTGATGTAAAAAGTGTATGTAATAAAATCCGTGGCTGCTCTTTATATAGAGGCTTAGGCCGACTTAATGATATATTTAAAAACCCTAAAACGCGTAGAGATAACTCCTAGCCGATCCTCAAGATTTTGCTGAGCTCGCCCCCAGCGAACTGTGCACTCGCTGCCAGCGAGTCCTCTTCATTCTGATTGGTTTTTCTTGCTCCTCACTACACTTTTCGTGCTGCTTCAATAATTATCTTTTATTCAATCCGATTCTGCTCCAATTTATCTTGAGATTTACTCCTTTGTTGGTAGATATCCTCCGATTCACCATAATCTATAAAATCAATAATTATCGCATAGTAAATCATATTTTAATAATAAAATAGATAAATACCAAATTATATTCTATAAATCACATAAAATTAAATAATCATTATAAACAAGTGATTTAATATAAAATACATATTATTAGGCTCGATTTAAGGATAAATTTGATGACTTTTACAGGTATAATTTGACCGTCATCAGGTTACAATATCCAACGGTTACAACTCTTTATGGGAATAGTTAGTAGGACACGTGGCAACATCACATTTATTCCACCTTTAATCGTGGTTAAATGCTACAGTACGTGTACAGTACTTTCCTGACATTTACTACCCACACCTTTCCTTATATATACAGACATATATAAAGAGATGTTACTTACAAGATCATATTGATTTTCTCTGAGAATACCGTGTGAACACAGATTTGCAAGCTTTCTTCTTCATCTTTTTCAAATTTCTTCAATGGTGGATAAAGGAGATGTTCATATTGGAACAAGCCAAAGTGTTAGAGGCTTTGTTACTGATGCTCACAGGACATAATTAGCCATCAACATTGGTAGAAGATTAAAGAGATACAAAGGACTGGAGGATGTTCTAAATCTGAGATTAGACAGCATCTCATACACCAATGTTGTTAATTTCTGGAAGGACATAGTGATAAAGGATGATACAGAGGCATTTACTACCACTGTAAATGCTCAGCAGATTGAAATCACTTCAAATCTGCTAAGGGAAGTATTCAGATTTGGACCTGGAAATGGTGCTCCTACAAATCCTGAATCTATGCAGCTAGCAAGACTGGACTTTGTTGATTCAATAAATACAAACAAGTCCATAGCATCAATACAGAATATCAATGTGATGAATATCAGATTGGAGTACAATCTACTGAGCAAGATAATTGCCAAGAACATTTTTGGATTTAGTGGAAGTCTTGATACTCTCTCTGGACCGAAGTGACATGCTGATAATCATATGTAAAAGTGTGAGATTTGATTGGGCCAGATTCTTTGTTCAATATATAAAGAAGGTAGTGGCTGAGATTAGAGATGGAACAAGGAAGTCCAAGACCAAGCCCATGGGTTTGATGATCTGAGCCCAATGACACACGAGATTGCGATGTTGCACTGAAAGATCAACAAGTCGAGATATAAACCGAGAAATAAATGATCTTATTCTAGTTTGGATGATGATGAAGATGATGATGAGAAACCCAAAGTGATAATGGTGGAGATGATAATGATGGTGGTGGGCAGGCTAAGCAAGTTACACAACTCTTTGCATCTAAGAATCTTCTTTGAGAAAAGAAAGGCTAGCGATACAAGAAAGATCACCGAGCTTTTAAAGCCAAAGTAGACAGCAGCGAAAACCAAGTAGACAACTGCTGAGTCTCTGAGAGGTTCCGATTGAAGTTGAGGCTCTGAGGTTCTTGAAGCTACAAAAAAACTACGCTAAGATTATAAGAGAACAACAGAAAGAAGATAGAAGAAAAAGGAAAGCTGCTGAAATTGAAGACCAACCTATAAAAAGAAGAAAACATGTCTTAAAGAAAAGAGTTTTTGGTAAAGGCAAGGAATTAAGAGTCCTGGAAGACCAAAGGGAAGTATAAAATGAGGCTGTTGAGCCTACTGCTGATGCTGATATTGTTGTTGAGCAACAGATTGAAGAACCACAGTACACTGCTATACCTGAGCCTGCTGAGGAAATTGTTGAACTTGTTCAAGACCCTGCTGTGGATGCTACAACTCAGAGGGAAGAACAAAGCATGCAGACCTCTTGTGATGTGCATATAAGTCAAGGGGAACCTAGTGTGGAACAGTTGGTGTTAGTAGGGACAAATGTACAACCTGATGAACCCACTAACCTATTTGTATCTGCTATAGATACATTGACTCACCTTGTTGAAGCCTTTGAGGGACAACAAGCTGAGCAATCTACCCCAAGAAGGCCCACAATGCCTTTGGAGAGAAAGGAAAAGAAGTCCAAGAAAGAAAAAGTGGATCTCAACCTCAAGAAAATTGAAGATTACTTAGCTTGGAAGTTTGGTTTCTACTAGAGACAAAAACCAGATGTAGAACCAATGACCGATTTTGAAGAATGATCATTCAACCAGTTGGGAGTGGAAAGTTTACTTGGATTGATTGATACATCTGAACTACAAGTGAGGCTGCTGGATATTATTGAAAGGGAAAAGCAAAGAGGAAGCATTTTGTTCAAAGAACCACATGACTGATGTATAACATTTATATGATAAAAATTACGATGTTTTATATACGTTATCGACTCTTTTTATATAAAATATAATAAAATATAACGATAATCTTATAAAATATTAATAGCTATGAATAAATCTAAATACTATAAAAATCTAGTAAAAATGATAAAAAGTTATAAATTTTGTACCGGGTTAATAACCGGAGTGTAAGTGTCGATTCACGTGGGTATTTTTGGTATTTCTGAGACCTTAGGTAAACCAAGACCCAGTGAGCGACATTTTATGGAGTAAAATCATATCTTTTGAAGGAATAAAGGAATGCCACGAGATTTAAAGTTCAAAGGATCAATGGTTCGTGACGCGTATCAAGTTATATTTTCAACGAACAAATGAACCAGCAAAAGGCATTTTCTGAAAAAGAAGTCTTCATGGAAGTTATAGATCTCCTCAAGAGCTTTCCAGCGCATCTTGAATTATGTCATTTGGAGATCCAGAGCTCAAGTTATGATTTTATCAAGTTTCGGATTAAGATTGGAAAAAATCTATCCGGATCGATCCGGATTTACCTCGGATCGATCCGAGGAGACATCATGATTAGACCAGCATGTGGCCTGCGAGAGAATATCCTGGGATAAGATTTTTATTCCCGGATCGATCCGGCCCATTCTCGGATCGATCCGGCAGGGAAAATTTGCCTATAAATAGAGGCGATTGCGGGCATAAAGGGTACCAAATATATCTCTTTTACTTTTTTAGTAGTAGTAGTATGTATATATATAGGCCTTAAGCCATAAATAAGTAGTATCGTTGTAATGCTCAAGAAATTTCGGAAGATCGAAGTTGTTGAAGTTGATGTAGCATCCGGAAAAATACATCTTACGATTCAATCGTTGTAATCGGGTAAAATTTCTAAAGTATTTATGTTTATTATGTTTGTTTTTATCTTTTAAGTATAATGTTAGTAGGCTAAATCTAATAACTAGCCAAAGTTATGTAATCGTTTTATTTCGATCTTTTAGGTAAAGGAATGTTGTCTAAGTAAAATTGAATAAAATTGAGCTAATTGAATCTTTTTCTATTAATAAAGTTTGACTTGAAAGAATTCATAATCTAATTATGAATTGACACCTCGTAATTAAGTTATGAACTCGTTAATAGAAAAACCGGAGGGTAAAAATTGGCGAGTGAAAGCGTGACAACGGAATCGATTTCTATTCGAAGCGATTTGTCCTAAAAGATAAATCTTATTAAAATTTGTACTCAAGATCGTAATAATGTTAACTCATCGATTAATTGAAACTTAAACCGGAAAGTTGAATCGCCCGGCTTTGACAACGGAGCCTTTTAATAAAATTGACCGTTTGTGAGCGGAATGACTCCTTTTATTCAAAGGTAGAATCGTACTCGGGACTGTTCGGAAAAACCGTAACGATTGTGGATTTGGGTGATGACAATGGACATATGACAATTTAAATGCGCTAATGTGAGGAGGAATTGTTAACCTTAGGAAGTGCACCGTTTCATTTACTCAATTAACCTAATATAAAAAAGAAAGATCGAGCACATTCCATTCAATTGAAAAGATCGTATAAATCAATTATATAAACTTTGGCTAGTTCTCTAAAAATATATTTGGCATCTATATATTTATATCTATATATATATTTACTTAACTTATGCATATCTATATATATTTATATATCTATATATATTATATTAGAATAAATTTTAATTTATGCATTTATTTTATTTTAAGTTATTAGTTATACATGCTATAAAACCGAGATTTAGATTGAGTTAATAATTGACTCTTTGGTGTTTAACCACACTTAGAAAATTACAAAGTTCCTGAGGATACGATACTCGACTCACCATACTAGCACTACTGATTTGACCCGATACACTTTGTCGGTTAAGGACTAGTATTAGCACTAGAAAAGGCCACGTCGACTTTACGGCGCCGTTGCGAGGAGCAGCGCTAATTTCTTTTTGTGTCTATGGTTACTACTTGTATTAGCTCAAAATTCTAGAATAAGTCAACACTTTTCTTATCTCATTGCTAATTTTATTTTACGTTGGTACTTACCTTATAGGTAAGTTACCAAATTTACTACTATCAATTTAGTATTATTTTCTATTTTAGTTGGTTGATGACCGGAAGTGGTAAGCCCCCTCTCACTCCTTATAAGCTGACATAAACACTTACGAAAAGCGGTTAAAGTAGAGAAAAAGCGTGGTCATACTAGTCGGGAAATCTGGCGAATCATCTTCAAGCAATCACGAAAATGGTGAAGCTAGTGATGAAACAAGCGAACAAAGGCTAGATCATGCTCAAGGGCATGGACAAAACCTGTTAACCCTAATAATAATCAAAATAATAATAATAGAGATAATCGAATCGGAACCGAATAATCGTAACAATCCATGCCAAACCCAAGACCTATTTGTGACCAAACCATAAGAAGAAATCGGACTAATAATCCCATACTTTTACCTAATGAAGGAGCGAATAATTTGAGATTAAATCTCATCTTTTTGGTTTGATTGACACAAGAGCCCAATTCTAGGAGAAGATGATGAAGATCCGCATCATCATCTCTATCTTTGAAGAAGCTGTGCAATCTGACCAAAAGTCAAGGTGCTCACAAGGAATTAACAAGGATGACTATGTTTCCTTTTTCTCTAAAAGAGACGAGCCCGAGATTGGTTTATGTCTCTTCCACATCATTCACTTACAAGTTGGGAGGAGATTCAAACTGAATTTACGAAACAATACTTCACTCTGGGCGAATTTGGAATTAAAAGTCGAGGTTGCTAATTTTAGACAAGGATCGAAGAAACACTAGGGAATGCACAGGAAAGATTTAAAAAATTACTAAGGCGTGTCCCGACCATGGTTATTCCTTAGACATGCAAATTCAACTTTTACGTAAGTAAATTAAGAAAAGATTCACGTCTTGATGTAGATCATGCATGTGGTGGTTCTTTAATGATGAGTGAGGCTCAATTAGTTTACGATGCTATAGAAAGATTTCCAAAAATAACAGAATGTGGAAACCGGTTCTAGCACTAGAAAAGTAGCTTTTGCGGGGAGAATGCACGTCTAACACGGAAGTTCTAGCACATTTAGAAAATTTGAGTAGGAAATTTGATGGATTACAACGAAATAAGAACCAAAGTTGAGAAAATAGTACACCAGCTGAATATTGAATCGGGATAAAATACCACTAGGGATTGAAGAACCGACGGGATACTCAAGAGAGGAGGTGAGTTTTCTTGATGACATAGAAATTTAAACAATGCTTACTCAAACTCGTTCAATGCTATTAGAAGAGATCACCCTACTTATCGATGGTGCAAAAACCTAGCAGCAAGCAAGGACAACCGCCGTATCGATTCCATATAGGAATATGAATAATAATCAAGTTTATCAAGAAAACACGTCTAATCGAGAATTTGCCATCATTACAGATCCTATCCTCAACATACCACTCAAAGTATACCATAACTCAAAGTTCAACTCAACTGCGAAAGGAGTTGAAAAATGGGAAAAGCTAATGGAAAATATGATGGGTGTAGTAGTATCTACTCAAGCTAAAAATATAGAAACAATGGTGACTTCTATTGAGTACAGTCACTAAGGACATGAGTTCAATGAAAACATCTATGAGTGGACATGATACCAGGATGAGAGCGATAGAAGCCTCATTAAGGAATATGGAAGATCATTTGAGTAGGGAAGGTGAGCGTAATAACAATGAGACCCCGGGAGGATTACCAAGTAACACCGAAAGGAACCCAAGAGAGGTAAATGTTGTGAGTTCACGAGAAGTAGGAAGCTCGATGGAAGTAAGGGAGTTGAAAGCTTTGGGAATAATGAAGTAGAAGATGACTTAGATGGTAAGAATGATAAAACTAAAGATGAACTTGAATTCTGAGATGAGGAAGAAGAAATTATAGACAACTTCTTGAAAAGAAATAAAAGTTCGAACACAAAAGTGAGAAGGAAAATTGGGTAAAAATCCTAGAATTACAGAAAGATCCATGGATAAAGACCTAAGGACTTTATTTAAAGAACATATTAGAATGGAAGAAAATGGAAACAAGAATGAAAAACAGGAAGAAATGAAGGAATGCAAAGTAGAGATTGATTCAGGAACAATTTAAAGGAAAGAATCCAAGAACACGAAATATGGCGTGAGTAATACTCAAGGTTTAAGGAAAGGAAAGAAAACGATAAAGGAGCCAAGGTCATAGATTTAGAATCTTTACCTTACCCTCCTAAAGATCAAATCAAAAGGAAAAAGCGATAAAAGTATGCTCGTTTCCTTGACACTTTTAGTCATATTCAAGTTAATATCCTGTTATCGAAGCAGATTAACATACACTGCCTATGGAAAATTTAAAAGAAATTACATCAAACAAGAAAAATTAGAGGAATATGAGAATGTATGCCTAAATGAAGAATGTTCCATGAGTTCTGCAGCATAAGTTACCACCTAAACTGAAAGATCCGAGGTAGTTTTACCATTCCGTGTGAAATTGGAGGATTTACATTTAAGAAGGTCTTATGTGATCTAGGAAGCGAGTATAAATCTCATGTCTTATGAGGATTATAGAAAGTTAGGCATAGGAAAGCTTACCAAGATCGAAATGACTCTGCAAATGGCGGATAGATCGATTAAGTACCTAAAGGAATTATAAAGGACATATTGGTTAAAGTAGACAAATTCTATTTTCCAGTGGACTTTGTAGTTATGGAAATGGAAGGCGGTTATTCAACACCTCTTATTCTAGGTCGTCCATTTCTAGCTACTGGGAAGAACTTTAATCGATGTTGAAAGGAGAATTAATCTTAAGAGTCAATGAAGGCGAAGTTACTTTCAATATTTTCAAAGCCATGAATTATGCATCATCGAAATCATGTTCTTTTATAGAAGATATTCATTACATCTATGATAATCGATTACCAACTTTTGAAGATAGATTAGAAGAATGCTTAACTCTATCTATCTATAAAGAAGATGAGGAAGACATTGAAATGAAAGAGATAATTCTATCTTTAGATCTGAAAAAGTTTTACCTTTAAACCACCATGGCATAAGCACTTGGAATTAGAACTAGAAGGACCGGTTCTTAAATCGTCAATAGAAGATCCACCAAAGAATGCGAATTGAAACCATTACCTTTAAATCGAAATATGCTTTTCTTGAAACTAATAATCTATTACGATTATTATTTCATCAACTTTAAGCGAGCAACAAGAAGATCAATTACTTAGAATGTTGAAAAAGCATAAGAAAGCTTTTGGATGGTATTGCCGATATTCGAGGTATTAGCCACGAAATTTGCGTTCATAAGATAATTACGAAGGAAGATGCTAAGCCTTGTATTCAACATAGCCGCCTCAACCCAAATTTGATTAATCGTCAAGAAAGAGGTCATTAAGCTATTAGAGATGGGAATAATTTTCCTATATCGAGATAGTGAATGGGTGAGTCCAACTCAAGTGGTACCAAAGAAAGGAGGTTTCACAATAAAAGAAAATGATAGAAATGAATGGATTCCAACAAGGGAGATTACGAGGATATCGAATGTGCATTGATTTTAGGAAACTAAATGATCATACTAAGAAAGATCATCACCACTTCCATTCATAGTTCAAATGTTGGAGCAGTTAAGTGGTCATAAATATTCTTGTTTCTTAGATGGTTATTCGAGGTTATTCTGATTTTCATTGCAATAGGAGATAGGGAAAAAGACTACTTTCACTTGTCCTTATGGAACTTTTGCGTATAAAGAATGCCGTTTGGTTTATGTAATGCTCATTTCGTTTCAAAGATGCATGATGGCTATATTTTCCGATATGGTTGAGAAATTCTTGGAAATTTTATGGAGCGACTTTAGTGTTTACGGAGATTCTTTTGGTAAATGTTTGTCGCACTTAGAAAGAGTGTTACCAGTATTTGTGAAGATACCAATTTGGTTTTAAATTGGGAAAAATGTCATTTAATGGTATCGGAAGGAATTGTTCTAGGCCATAGAATCTACGAAATAGGAATTGAAGTTGATAAAGCTAAGGTTGAAGTAATTGAAAAATTACCACCACCCGATTAATCTAAGGACTCTAAGAGGATTTCTTGGACATGCGAGGATTTTATAGGAGATTTATTGCAGATTTTTCAAAGATAGCAAAGCCTCTAAGTCATTTGCTTGAAAAGGAAGTACCTTTTAACTTGATAGTAAATGTAAGAAGCTTTTCGGACCTTAAAAGCGAGATTGACTCTTGCACCGGTGCTAATAGCACCCAGATTGGAATTTGCCGTTTGAGATTATGTGTGATGCAGGTGATTTAGCGGTAGGAGCGATTTTAGGACAAAGATATAACAAAATTCTAAAAGCTATTTACTATGCATCTCACACGTTAAGCTGCGGCTCAAGCGAACTATACAACTACGAAAGGCTGTTGGGTGTAATTTTTGCCTTAGATAAGTTTAGATCATATATTGTTGGTTCTAAGGTAATAATGTATCTGAGACCATTCGACTTTGAAGTATTTCTTTGAGTAAGAAAGATCTTGAAACCACGTCTTCTTAGATGGATTCTTTTACTTGAGAGTTCGATTTGGAAATTAAAGATAAGAAGGAAGTGAGAATGTAGTGCGAGATCATCTAAGCGAGAATGGAGGCGAGGAAGAGATAGGGAATGAAATTAAAGATTCATTTCTGATGAACAACTATTTAGAATAGATACTCCTTCAACCATGCAGTTATTAAAGAATAGAATTCCTTACAAGGAAATTTCACCACTGTTTGGAGATATCATTAATTACTTAACTTTGTGATTATATTCCGTCTCATTGGACTTGGCAGAAAAAGAAATTCTTTTATGACTTAAAATTTTATTCTTGGGAGGAACCGGACCTTTTCCGTAAATGTTAGGATGGGATAATCGAAAAGTGTGTGCACTGATAATGAAATTTTAAGTATCTTATCATTTTGTCATGATCGTGAGGCGGGAGGTCATCATGGAGGATGGAAAAGCTGCTTTTAAAGTTTTACAATGTGGTTTTTATTGGCCTCACGCTATATAGAGATGCTTATAAATATGTCAAATCTTGTGAATCTTGTCAAAAATGGGGAAATGTATCTAAAAAACATGAAATGCCTATGCAACCTATTTTAGAATGTGAGTTATTTGATGTTTGGGGTATAGATTTCATGGGACCATTTCTATATCTTTTGGAAAAAGATTTATTCTAGTAATGGTAGATTATGTTTGAAATGGGTAGAAAGTGAAGCTCTTCCCACCAATGATACCAAAGTTGTCATCGATTTCTTAAAAGAATATATTTACACGTTATGGCATTCCGAGGGCTATCATTAGTGATAGAGGTTATAACTTTTGTAATAGACCATTTACCAAGATAATTGAAAAATATGGTGTAGCATAAGTTAGGAGCATACTATCATCCATAAACCAGGTGGTCGGGTAGAGGTGTCTAATAGAGATCAAAAGAATTGTAGAAAAGGCGATGGATTCAAATCGAAAAAAGCTGGGCGATTAAACTAGACGATGCATTATGGGCATATAGAAACGACTTTTAAAACACCAATTGGTTGTTCTCCTATAAGTTAGTATTTGGTAAGTCTTGTCATCTCCCAGGTTGAGTTAGAACACCGAGCCTTACGGGCTATTAAATTTTGAATTTCGATCCTAAGAATTGTTGGTGATCATAGATTGCTTCAATTGTGAGAACTAGAAGAATTCCGTCTCGATTCTTATGAAAGCGCTTTCGAATCTACAAGGCATACGAATGAAATCCTTTCACGATAGGAGAATCTATGGCGTGAGTTCCATGTAGGTGATCGAGTGCTCTTGTACAATTCACGTTTAAAGTTATTTCCGTGAAAGCTTAAATCAAGATGGGCGAGTCCATTTAAAGTAACGAGTTTACAAATCTGGAGGTTGTTGAACTAAGCGATGGAAATACAACTTTTATAGCCAATGGCCATAGAGTAAAGTTATTTGTGGAAGGAGAAGGAACCACACCGAAGGAGAAATAATGCTACTAAGCGATCCTCCGACAAAATAAAAGCGAGAGAGATCAAGAAGCGAAAGGCAAGGGAGTTAAACTCGGCCGAATACCGAGTTCTATCTATCTTTACTCTACTTTTATGTGTTTTATTTATGTTTAAAGTAGTTTAGTCTTTTACCGGATAGAGCGTAAAAGAACCTGGATGTCTTTTTAGATAGAATAGAAATTTTTATCTTGCTTTTGAAATTAGGCTTGGATAAAGATGTCGCGTTTAAAATAAAAGCTTGAGTTTGAGAAAAACAAGCAATTGTTGAGAGAAATCAGACTAAAAGAACTTTGTAATGGAAATTAGAAGTTCGATAAAGAGAAGAGCAAAGTTTTTAAGAAGGTGTAGAAAATTTGTGGAAAAAGTGAGCATGAAGGGAAATGTAGGGAAAGCACAACCAAATCACGGGATGAGTGTTTGAATGTTGTTAAGAAGGAACGATTATGTGGTTATCCGAAAATCCCGATGGAGATCAAAGAGAAAATTGACGCCTCATTTCTTAAGATTAGGTTAATGGACCGTTATTATAGAAATCTTGAAGATTTAAGATTGGTGGGAGTAGAATTAGATTAAGTTTTGTTTATTTTTGTTTTAAGACTTCAAAAAATTTTATGATAAAACTTATTTTATCATATATGTTATTTATATGATATAATTAAGGATTATCATACCAAAAATATTTTAAAAAAAAAAAAAAAAAAAAAAAAAAAAAAAAAAAAAAATAGTGGTCGGATCGATCCGACCTAACCTCGGATCGATCCGGAACCTAAAAAAACCTAAAAAAGGGACGGGGACCTCCTTCTTCTTCTTCTTCTTCTTTTTCTAAAAACAGCCGCCCCTCACTTTTCCCCTCAATTGAATTTTTCCTTCAAATCATCACACAACATCACCATTAAACTACACCACCTCTTAAATTTTCTCATTCTCCATTCCTCTCTTCAAAGTTGCATTTAAATTGAGGAATTTTCAAGGATAGCTTCAACTTTATTCAGTAAAATTTCCATCTTTTCGGCCAAATTTCAACCTTTTCAAGCTTTATAAGGTAATAGTGTAGTTATTTATTTTTAATTTCGTTTTCCAAGTTTTAATTCATTTTCAAGCTGTTTTGTCACTCACATTTGTCTTGTTGTTTTGTGTTGTTTTGTGTTGTTTTGTAATTTTCTCTTTATCGTAGAATGGCGAATCATCCAAAGCTAGTAAAAACGTAAACCACATATCCTACCCAAATTCCATTATAGAAACTAGGCCTTTATGAAGAAGAATTGGCCGTTAGCTTTGATAGAAGCTGCGTCATTGCATTAAAAGCCTTTAAGAATAAATTTGGGCGGTGTTTAGTTGCGATCGAGAGGTTTAGATTTTGAAGATTTGGGAAGGAGGTCAAAGAAATTTTGAAGGAGGCATTGGATGGAATTAGCTTGATTTAAGGTCGGGAGAAATTAACACCACCTTTGTAGCAAATTTTATTCTTTGATAGCAACTCACGATGCTACGGAAGATGGTGAGTTAACCACATCGACTGAGGACTAGGGCAGGTGCCTTTACTCCTCACATTATTAATGCTATTTTTGGTATTCTGACATACCGGAGGCGAGGATTATTATCTGATTTGGAATTTGGATGAGCGTGAGACTTTGATCATATTGTTTCACTAGCCCGACATGAGTTAGATCCCAACGCCGTCGGCATGAAAGCAGATTTTCCTATGGGAAATGTATCCGGGATATGAGAGCCATCAAGCGCTTTATTAGTCATACTCTTTACCCGTCTCGGCATTTTACATCTTTTGGTAAAGAGGATTTGTGTATTAGCTTGGGCTATAGTTAATGATGTACACAGTGGATATAGGCGAGTGATGTATAGAAGGGCCAAGGAATTTGCCCTGACTGCTAGACCAGGCAGTCACATGCCTTTTCCATGTTTTATTTCTTCCTTGTGTCGTCAGATAGGAGTCACTGAGCTCCCAAATGATAATTTGATGATGGTAGATGACACACTTATTGGTCTGGTTTACCACTTAGGCGGCGGGAAGAATAAACTTTTGGACCACAACCGTCAACGTCCTCGACCTACTCCATCTCTGCTTTGTCCCTCCTTCATCCAGTCAAACTCAAACTCATCTTCCAAATACCATCACTTACGATATGTTTCAATCCATGGCCTATGATGTTCATCGTGCTAATGCCAATATGGTTGTTTTTTATGAAAAGGAATAAATTATGGTGCGAAGATTTACGTCAAGGCATCACGAGGTTTATATCAAATGAATATCTTGCAAAACCTACCTATGCCGAGATGGATATTCCATGATGCCAAACCCGACCTTATACCTTGCCCGATTTCATTCCACCGATGCCACCTCACTCGATTTCCAACAAATGCCACATTCTTTTGGATTTCAAACTAGTGGTGTAGGAGATTTTTAAACGAGTACTACGGCGGTTGCAACATCGAATGGGTGGATCTGGATCGTTTGGCCATACCACGATGAGATGGGGAGGCACTTTTACGATATCACGAGAGAGATGAGCTCGATGGGACTAGATAGCTCGATGCGGATGTCAACTTATTTTCAAGATCCATCCCAAGAATCGACCCGTTCTCAAGCTATGCCAAGTTCAAGCCACGTCGAAATGAGTGATGAAGAGGAGTGATAATTTTTAAACATTCTATGGTTTTTGAAATTGAAACAATTTTATTTATCATGCACGTTTTTCTTTTTTTCGTTAAATTTTAAGTTGTTTTGATCATAGTAGGATTTTATTACGATTTTCATGTTTTCATTTCATATTTTGGTACTACGCATCGTGTAGAATAATTTAGCGTTATAACATAATGAAAATGAACCAAAAAAAAGGAAGAAAATTTGTCACCTAGAAAAAACTAAGTCTTTTTCAAGCAAAATCAACTCGTCCGTGAAGCGATAATGTTCGGATCGATCCGACCTTTTACGGATCGATCCGGCGTGTGTTTACCGACGACAACATTCTTGGTTGAGAGGCGGATCGATCCGGCCTTATCTCGGATCGATCCGGCAAAGTACAAAAGCGCGCTTAAAGTAGATCTTTTCTACTTTTGCTTGATGGATATACTTCATAAAAGGAAAAGAAGCGGCGACCAAACAATTGCTCATTCTTTCCTTCATTCTATTTTCAATCTCTGTACCAAAAAATGTCTAACGATCATCTCCTCGGTTAATAATTCTGAACCGCATACGCTTTGATGGTGTAGTTCCCGAAGGCATGCCTCTTGCTTTCATAATGAAGTCCCGAGACATCTAAATTTTGTCCGTTCTCCTATTACGATGGAGAAAGGCTTAAATACTAAAAAAATTGATCGATTGGGGCGTAATCTAATCCGAGGTTGCGGGTGGAAAAAGTTGATAAGGACTCCCAGGAGGTCGAATAAACATTTCGGTTGTTAGAGATTTCTTTGCATCTCTCACTCAAATAACGACGATAGCCTCATCTCAACTTATTACAGATTAGGGGCACCGTTATTTCGTTTTCACCAATTATCATAAATCAAATCTATCAAATTCCACCATGTACTTTTGATCGAAACCCGCACTTCGAGTTTCTTTGGGAACTTGGGGATGCATATAATGTTGTAAATCGTACTGCTGAGAAGCCTTTGATTCGTATTTCCGTTGTTTGATCATAACTATGATTCCTCAACTCTGGCTTTACCCCTCATTTAAGGGCTTGAAGCGCTTCATTAATTCTCGAATCTATCCAACTAGAGATTTTTATGGGGTTACTGGACGATGAGATCTTTCTTTGTTGTATGCATTGGTTTGTAGGAGCATACATTGATTGGGGAGTTTTGATTTTAAAATGCGCAATTAATTTTGCGATAGAAAGGCGTAATAGGGAAAACCGCTACCATTTGCACAGGTTATCTCTCACCTTTGTATCCAAGCGAATCACGTGCAGAGTTTGCTCTTGGCGAGATTTTTCCATCTCGTGATTCTCGATTAGGATTACTTCCGGTGGATACTCGGATGTTCATCTACGGTTTGATAATCGGTTAAAAGTTATGTTGTTAAGTTGGTAGTTGTTTAAATTAGTTGTTTAATCGTTTGTTGTTGTTTGTTACTTTTATTTATAGTTTGTAATAGTGTTTAATATATATGTCATTTTCTTTAATTAAAATAATATATGGTTGCTAAAAATAATAAATAATAATCAAAATCATATAAAATTTTAATTTTATTTGCAAATTACTTTTATCTTACTCATTGAACATCGGAATGATGTTATTTAAATAAGTGGGGAGTGGAAGTAAGTTAGTAAATTAAAATTAAAATTTTCTTATATAAATCTATACTTAATTGCTCAATACTTAGTTTAATTTTCTTGAAACAAAATAATTAGATAATATATAATTAATATGAATAAAAACAATATAAATTGGTAAGAATATAGATTTTAATTAAGTAAAATAAAATAGATATATTATAATTATATTATATATGTCAATTTTAGATCTTTATAAGATTTTAAGTATATGTAACTATACATAAATATTATCAAGTAAGGTTTCATATGAAATTTTAGCAAAAAATACTTATATTTATAATAAATTTTTAGAATAATTTTCTTTGTAAAAGCGAAATATGAATATGGAATCGGATTAGGAATGATGAGATTTTGACACCACAAAAATTACCTCAACCTTGATTAGAGTGATCAAGACCTCACTCGAAATAGCCATTTTGATCATAACCGACCATTGGCTTATTTTGGTCTACATTTCTGAAAATCCACGAGTTTATGCGTCTTATGAAAGGAGATGATAGCCTGAAGCTAAGGATGGTGTATGTTGAGGTGAAAAAAAAAAAAAAAAAAAAAAAAAAAAAACAAAGCACCAAATTTACAAGAATTAATCGAATACAGGTATCTTCCTTATCTTTGATCGGCGGATATCGGTAGTAGCTTCCGATGATTTGAGTGCGATAGGGTGTTATCTAGAAGCGTCTATATCAACTATGATGGTATAAAGCTCCCGATAAAAATTCGAATCATAAGATCTCAAGAATGATTACGAGTTTAAGAAACCGGACTCGTAATTTTAGATCGAAAGAGTATTACTCCGATCAATCTTGATGAAGCAATGCTTGTAAATTTGATTTTCTACACACACTCACGCTTTTAGTTCTTAATATTGAAAAAGAAGAGAAAATCTGAAAAATAGTTGGAAAAGGAGATATTATTAATCGAAGCTGTTTTTGATCAAGCGTGAAAGTGTAAATGCGTGCGACTTGCCTCTTTCTATTTTTGATTTCTTTTTCTATCTTTTCGATTAACCAATGTCTATCTAAAAATATGAGCCATCTTGTCAAATACTTGACTTAGTCTTTGATTCCAAATATTTCATATAAGTTAAGATAGGAAAATAATTCTAAATTTTAATTATATTTATTGAGTAAATTTTGTGAAATTTCATTTGAATAATAGTTGATAAATAATTTATCAAAGTTATCTACACTTTTATCTTATTAATTTCTAAGAAAGATATAATTAATATGTTTATAATATTGAAATGATATTTTACTAATTTAAAAATTGTATCTACCACTTATATTATTTTATAAGTAATTTTTATATATTACAACTTATTTTGCTCGGGGCGATCAAAGAGCTAAGTGGGAGTAGTTGATGTATAACATTTATATGATAAAAATTACGATGTTTTATATACGTTATCGACTCTTTTTATATAAAATATAATAAAATATAACGATAATCTTATAAAATATTAATAGCTATGAATAAATCTAAATACTATAAAAATCTAGTAAAAATGATAAAAGTTATAAATTTTGTACCGGGTTAATAACCGGAGTGTAAGTGTCGATTCACGTAGGTATTTTGGTATTTCTGAGACCTTAGGTAAACCAAGACCCAGTAGCGACGACATTTTATGGAGTAAAATCATATCTTTTGAAGGAATAAAGGAATGCTGCGAGATTTAAAGTTGAAAGGATCGATGGTTCGTGGCGCGTATCAAGTTATATTTTCAACGAACAAATGAACCAGCAAAAGGCATTTTCTGAAAAAGAAGTCTTCATGGAAGTTATAGATCTCCTCAAGAGCTTTCCAGCATCTTGAATTATGTCATTTGGAGATCCAGCTCAAGTTATGATTTTATCAAGTTTCGGATTAAGATTGGAAAAAATCTATCCGGATCGATCGGTTTACCTCGGATCGATCCGAGGAGACATCATGATTAGACCAGCATGTGGCCTGCGAGAGAGAATATCACAGGATAAGATTTTTATTCCCGGATCGATCCGGCCCATTCTCGGATCGATCCGGCAAGGAAAATTTGCCTATAAATAGAGCGGCATTACGGGCATAAAGGGGGTACCAAATATATCTCTTTTACTTTTTTAGTAGTAGTAGTATGTATATATATAGGCCTTAAGCCATAAATAAGTAATATCGTTGTAATGCTCGAGAAATTTCGGAAGATCGAAGTTGTTGAAGTTGATGTAGCATCCGGAAAAATACATCTTACGATTCAATCGTTGTAATCGGGTAAAATTTCTAAAGTATTTATGTTTATTATGTTTGTTTTATCTTTTAGTATAATGTTAGTAGGCTAAATCTAATAACTAGCCAAAGTTATGTAATCGTTTTATTTCGATCTTTTAGGTAAAGGAATGTTGTCTAAGTAAAATTGAATAAAATTGAGCTAATTGAATCTTTTTCTATTAATAAAGTTTGACTTGAAAGAATTCATAATCTAATTATGAATTGACACCTAAATAATTAAGTTATGAACTCGTTAATAGAAAAACCGGAGGAGTAAAAATTGGCGAGTGAAAGCGTGACAACGGAATCGATTTCTATTGAAGGCGATTTGTCCTAAAAGATAAATCTTATTAAAATTTGTACTCAAGATCGTAATAATGTTAACTCATTGATTAATTGAAACTTAAACCGGAAAGTTGAATCGCCCGGCTTTGACAACCGGAGCCTTTTAATAAAATTGACCGTTTGTGAGCGGAATGACTCCTTTTTATTCAAAGGTAGAATCGTTACTCGGGACTGTTGAGAAAAACCGTGCTGATTGTGGATTTGGGTGATGACAATGGACATATGACAATTTAAATGCGCTAATGTGAGGAGGAATTGTTAACCTTAGGAGTGCACCGTTTCATTTACTCAATTAACCTAATATAAAAGAAAGATCGAGCACATTCCATTCCTTTGAAAAGATCGTATAAATCAATTATATAAACTTTGGCTAGTTCTCTAAAAATATATTTGGCATCTATATATTTATATCTATATATATATTTAGCATGAAAATAAAACAAATAAATACTAATATAATATATAGATATATTTTGGATCTACAGCCAAGAATACTTTCTTGAATCAATATCTTTTAGTAGAAATAAATGAGAGCAGATCTTCCTTTATTCAAGGTGTAAATTATGTATGAATCGGTTGTACTCTAAGCTAGACAACTCCTCACTCCTGCAGGCGTATGAAATTGTCATATGTCCATTGCATCGATCCAAGGTCCACAAGCTATTACGGTTTTTACGAGCGGTCCGAGTACAAATCTACCTTTAGATAAAAGGAGTCATTCCGTTAAGTCAAGCGGTCAATTTTATTTAAAAGGCTCCGGTTGTCAAAGCGGACGATTCAACTTTCGGTTTAAGTTTCAATTAAAGCGATGATTTAACATTATTACGATCTCGAGTACAAATGTCAATAAGATTCATCTTTCCAGGACAAATCTGCCCGGGTAGGCGGGTTCCGTTGTCACGTTTTCACTCGGCCAATTTTACCCTCGGTCTTTCAATTTTAACGTTTCATTAAGCGCGAGAAGAAAGAGATTCATTATAATTGATTTTAATCATTATTACAGTCGATCATTCATTTTACCAAAAGATTAACTAATTGATTCATATAAGTGGCTAGATATATTTTTAGTTTAATATCATATATAAATAGAAATAGAAATAATAAACATAACAATTTTAGAATATATTACAGTTATGACTATCGAATCAAATTCGTTTCCACGGATCTAACATGCCAAAGCTTAAAAATCAACAATCTTGAAATCACTTATATATATATATTATATTTACTTTTACGCACTTATGTATATATATATATGTAAATTATCTAGTACTTATATATATATAAATATTAATTACGATAGTATATACTATATATATGTATATGTATATATATATGCTTTAATTTCCATTTAAATTATCATCATGAGTAGCTAAATCTCGTATAGTCGAATTATGTAAAAGCGAGTAAAAGCATACCTAAAGAGGATTAAGCGGGAGTTGTGTAGCGCGTAAAATAATGTTTTAATGAGTAATCCACGTCCTAAAACTTAATCTGAGCGTCTTTGAATTAAAGCGATCATTTAGTTCCTTTGTCACACATATCGAACCTATAAATGTATTTTGCGGTGAGATGTGGGAAAAAAGGGTTTTAGGATCGTTGCGTAGATTCGGCCTAGTTGTTAGGACCGTTTCCAATCTGAAGGTTTCTCATCGTTGTTCGACGACTCTGGCGTAATCATGTTAGGTTAATCGGTTTTCTAAAGGTGTTAAGTAAATAAAAGCTCAAAAACAACAAACTATTGATAATTATCCCATTACAGCAGTATTTTAGCTAATTTATATAAAAACATATACATATATATATATATATATATATATATATATATATATATATATATATATATGTATATGTTTTATATAAATTAACTAAAATACGTTATAATAGAATAATTATCAATAGTTTGTTGTTTTAACTTTATTTACTGCTACATTAAAAAAAAACACGACAATGATGATTCATCATCCTCGATTATGATGATGATCACCGCTTCTTTTCGAGGCCAACCCGGTGGCACTACATTGGAAAGACCTCTCACGAGGATGTGGGGCGAGGGATCTAAAGGTACAACAATGAGATCACTCTGCCGATGATGGCAAGTCTGCGAGGCGGCCAGATTGATCATATGGATGAAGACATGGAAGACATGACTATGGATGATCTGCAAGCTCAAATTAATCTTTGGAGTAGCTCTTGGAGATAACAGTCGTTTGTCGGTATATCGACACCTTATTGGTTGTAGTGTCGATGTATATTACGAGGATCGTGATGACTTACTAAATAAAGAGCTAGGAACTATTTTCAATGAAGATTTGGAAATACGACTTGCGGTGGCAACATCAACGGAAGAGGCCACAATATCTACTATTTTTATGTTGTTATGTTTGAAGAAGCCGATACAAGTTCAAGGACTCGGCTCAATATCGAGGAGTGGTTTGACACTCAGAAACCTTATCACAAAGTGGCGATATCTTACGAAGTTTGTTGATGCTAGAGGAGTTTTAGAGGAAAACTTGGTTGTGTTTCCTCATTTTTTTGTTGAAGAGGTGGTTCGAGGTTCTTTGAGTTACAAACAACACTGAATACGAGTTGGAGCAGAGGTCCCCAATCATTAAAGAACAAACATTGTTAGGACAAAGGTTGGAACTATTGATGGGATTGGAGGAATCCATTGAACATTTTGAAGAGATAGTTGTAGAAACAGGTTCTTTGAAGAACACATTGTTATTGCGATCGGAATCACGAAGTCAAGGCTCGGCGGTAAAGATAGTCGACAAAGCTACATTGTGAGAGATGAGCAATTTGTTGGACTATGACTCAAGTGATGAGGAGTTCCAAATGCACGAGGAAGAACAAGTTCTTTGATGAGCCTCAGCGGGAACATGTACCAATTTTGAGGAAGCACATGTTTTAAAACCTCAACCTCTGAAAGATCCTATTTTGGAAGAAATTTTTGGAGATGTTATTGAGGAAGTCTGAACCTCTTTGGATGGGACGGGAGAAGAGCCATGGTTGTCGGCATACCAAGGGCAAACTATAATGTTGAAGAGCTTCTTTGATGATTTCTTTGGACATATGGGTGGAGGTATGGTGATGCGATACCAACACGGAGTTTTGGAAGAGTTGAGAGAATGTAAGGGGCTTTGTTATTGAACAACGAAGGACTCAACTAATAGACAAAACAGAGATTTGAAGATTTGATGAATCTTGTGGAAAATAGAGGAAGAACAAATAAAGCAGTTGCTTCCAACATTACATCTGCTCAATTTGCTATCAATAACCTAATTATAGATGTAAGAGGTATTAATACCACAACGACACATCAAGATAAACATTTAAATGAGCAGTTGCCTCATTTACACAAGAAGTTGGACAAGCTTGCTGAGGCACCCAAACTTTGTTGTGGTACCTCAACTTTCTTGCATTAGATCCTAAGGTTATTGAGAGGATTAATCTGTTGGAACAAATAATTGAAGGAAGGATCAACTGCAGATTGACACAAGAAGCGAGATTACGGAAGGTCAACTTGCAAACTTAGTGATGACACAGAAAGTGTTCATGGTCTATTGTCGGTTTGTAGATGATGTCAATATGGGGAAGAGGGCCTTACACAGTGAGAAGCAAAGGAAGATGCAGGATCTTTCAAAGAAGAAAGCGGAGGATGAAATAAATGAGTTTAGGAAACCTGCGCTGGCGGGATTGGATAGTGATGACCTCACAAAGAATACAAGAAGCTATCTTATGGAAAGAAGAGACCCTATCATGATATGGGATTTAGGAAGGACTCAACTCCTTCTTGGGACTAAAATTTTGGGAAGTAAGGGTCAAGGCAAGAGAGCTTCTTTTAGAGGTGGAAGAGGAGGCAAGGTGGATGAGGTCAATGGCCAGGAGTTCGATCAGTGAGGGATTCACTTGAAGAGTTTAAGCATTTCTACATGGGACGGAGGCTTATGTTCATGCTATATGATTAGCCACACGCGAGAAGCATGGAAATGGTGGAAAGCATTTACATACTTGGATTGATTTCTCTACAATAGAAAATCAATGGATGCTGAACATAGTAAGGAAATCGAGGAGTTCAGAGAAACAAGAACAAGCCAGAAACAAAAGCGAAACTAGATCGACACACTTGCAATGCTTATTTTACTTTCTTTGATCCTAGTTTGTTATAATGTTGAACAAATATGATTTTAGTGAAAGATGGATGAATACATTACTGTTTGTGTTTTATCTTTTTGCTTTCTTTGTAAGGAGGTATTGGCATCATCACTAAAAGGGGAAATTGTTGGAAATATTTTAAGTTTTAATGATGAGTGCCGGACTAGGTGTTATAGAACAAAGGCAAAAAAATGTCTAGATCAAATGTATAGGTTTATTAGATTTTGATCTTTGTATAGGTTTGATCAAACAAGCAGCATGTAATTAGGTCGGTGACTTTGTCAATGAGACCTATCTAGATCAATAGGGTAACTAGGTCATTAGAGTGTCTAGGAACATCTTTGAAAGGCCCAATGGTGAGGTACAAACTTAGTTATTGAAGGCTAAGGGATCAAACTTAGTATTTAAAGTCAAGGATATGGAATCGAAATTTAGGCAGTGCAGTAATGACCTAAGCGATTATATATACTTGTGTACAAGGTCTAAGTTCTATATGTTAAGTGGTGATTGGAACTTAGTTATGTTCAAAATGGTTACTCTAGCTTCACAATAAAAAGTTAGATGAGAAGAAGTCAGCTGATGTGTTATTAAAACACATCAGACTTAAACCTGCTGAAAGAAATGTACATCAACAGGCTGTTATACTTCAGATATTTCCTGAGTTTATTTCTCGATTTAATCAAGGATTACATTGGAAGATTACAAGAATAAGGATGGATTACAAGCCTTGATATTGTCAACAAATCAATGGTCAAGATAAAAGGCGTTGGAAAGATTGAGGAGGATTATCCAATGGACACAAATCAAAGGGTGGGCCAGAAAAACGACAAAAGCAAGCGGCGATTATCGGCACTATGAACAGAGACATAAATCAAGTCAAGATGGAGACAAATCTAAAGCGGCTATGTTTGGAATTCAAACATAAGTCACGGGATTCTCACTATAAATAGAAGACTCACAGTCAAATACAAGTGATGAAAAACAAATAATCTACTCAAAGCTATGAAGTTTTTATCAAGAAAATCACCATCTTGACATACACAAAACTTTAAGCGCGATCAAAAATATCTTCAAGTGTAACTTTGCTATCAAGTAACATCAAGAATACACACTTGAAGACATCAAGGCTGATGATCATTTCATCTGATCAAAGGCTGGCGACAAGCTGAATCATTTACTTGATTCAAACTTTCTTTTACAAAACTTTGTTGAAGATAGAAAGCACTTAGGTGTCAAGAATGCATTGTTTGTGGGGAGTGGGTGAAGAGGCAATCCTACCTTCAAGGACCAGTGGAATACTTTGGAGGTGCAATCTACTGTTTCAAGTGTTCGGTTTGTGAAGCCATAGTTTAGTGGTGAAGACCGAGACAACTTAGGGATTTTATAGCTTTGCAATCTCAAAGATCTCTAGTGAGTTTCCTCCAACATCACGGGAGAAGAGTGGTGTGACAGATTTACACCACCTGGAACCACTATAAAATTTGCCTACTTTCTTTCTGCATTTACTTTACATTTAGTATCGATCACATCAACTTCACAAACTAGCAAGCTGAATCACACACATACACTCACGAGTATCTAATACTTAGTATCATCTTTTAACAAGAAGTAACAAGGCTTAATTTGAATATATTCCGCGACAACAAATCGATAATATCTATTGTCGGTAGACTCTTGAGTGGTCAGCAGACTACCAGGCGATCGGCCAGAGGCTCACGGAAATTGCTTGAGTTTGTTAACTCCGAAAGTTTTAAGTGTTAAGTTTATGCACCCCTTTAAACTTAATCAAAGCCTTTTCAAGCGACCAACACACTAGCAACATTCCAAAGGTTCATGATGTCATTATTTGCGGACATGGTTGAAGACATTCTAGAAATTTTCATGGATGGCTTTTACGTATTTGGAGATAGCTTTGAAAAATTCTTGGACAACTTAAGTAGAGTGCTAAAGAGATGTTAAGAGACCAACCTTTTACTTAAGCGGGAAAAATGTCATTTCATAGTATGAAGGAATAGTGTTGGGTTATAAGATTTCAAAGAAAGAATGTAGGTTGATAATGCAAAGATAGAGGTAATAGAGAAGTTACCCCCTCAACAAACTTAAAGACATTCTGAGCTTTTCTTGGCCACGCGAGATTCTATAGGAGGTTTATTAAGGATTTCTCTAAAGTTTCTAGACCTTTGTGGAATTACTTGAAAATGATGTACCTTTTGTGTTTGGAGAAGAATGCACAAAAGCATTCAACACATTGAAGCAAATGATTATAACCGCCCAGTGCAGTTACTTTTGATTGGAACAAACCTTCGAGCTTATATGTGATGCAAGCGACACGGCTTATTTGAAGCGACCACAGGGCAAAAGGAGGGTAAAATATTTAAGACTACCTATTATACGGTCGTGCGATGCCCGGAGGAATTATGTGACTACGAGAAGGAACTCTTAGTTTGTTATCTTAGCGTTTGACAAGTTTCGACCATATCGATAGGATCGAAAGTCAATGTATTCATGACCATGCGACTACGAAATACCTTCTAACCAAACAAGACTTCAAGCCGATATTGTTAAGATGGATTCTACTTACAAGAGTTTGATGTCAGATTAAAGATAAAAGGATCGAGAACCAGGTGGTGATCACTGTCGAGAGTTAACTTTCTTTGGAAGAAGAGCAACCAATTGAGATCACTTTGAGAATTTTCTGATTAACAACTTTTTCCGTCTCGTGGTAGCTCGCTTGAATCTCATTGATGAAATACATCAAGAGTGGGCAAGGTGTACCCTTGGTTTGCTAATATTGTCAATTATTTAGCATGATGGTACTACCACGAAATTCACGAATGAGAATAAGAAGAAGTTATTCTGGATCTGAAGCATTATTATTGGGATGATCCTACTGTATAAGATGTGTCCTAATACCATTCTTAGGAGATGCATCCATGATGATGAGATTCCAAGTATTTTAAGCCAATGCCATTACGGAGAAGTTGGAGGTCACTATGGGCGAGACAAGATATCGACAAGGTACTAAAGTGTGGATTCTATTAGCCAAAATTCATAAATCACTACTTACGAGTTTACAAGCACATCATTCACCTTGCAAATATGTAGTAATGTTTCAAGCGGAATGATATGCCAGAGTATCTTAGAAGTAGATTTATTCGATGTGTGGGAATTTATTTTATGGGGCCTTTCATCATTAGAATCAAATCGTTACATCTTGTAACGATCGATTATGTTTCCAAATGGGTGGAAGCGGTGGCCTCACCTACTAATGATGCTAGGGTTGTCTGAGGTTTCTTAAGAAAAACATTTTGACAAGGTTTGGAGTGCACAGAGCCATAATTAGAGGCGGAGGGAGTCATTACAGTGATAGGTTGTTTGAGAAATTGATGTTGAGATATGGGTTAGACATAAGATTGCAGCGACATATCAACCCCAGACAAGTGGACAAATGGAGGTCACGAACAGAGAGAGATTAAGAGGATCTTAGAAGGCTGTAGATCCCAGGAAGGAAAGATTGGTCTTTGATACTAAATGATGCTCTTTGGGTGTCTGAGCGACTTATATGACCACGATTAGGATGTCACCATATATGACATTGTTTGGAAAAGCGTGTTATTTACAGGTAGAACTTCAGGCGCCGGGCCATTGGCTACTAAGGTTTCTAAACATGGATGAAGGTTTAGCGGTGAAAAGATTGCTAGAATTGAATAAATTAGAGTTTAGACTTTAAGCGTATGAGCATGCAAAGATTTACATGGAAAGAACGAAGCTCCTGCATGATAAAAGGATTCTCAACCACACATTTCAAAAGTTGGAGATAAGCTACTGTATATAATTCGCGTCTTCATCTTTTTCCTGGAAAGTTGAAGTGTAGATTGTATGGACCATAAGTAGTCACAAAATTTTTCAATTAGGTCTGCGTGTGAAGTTAGAAATGAATACTCTGGGAAGACTTTCATAATGTGACCACCAGGTTAAAGCATTACCTAGAGCACAAGTATAACCACGAGTTGGAAGTCTTTACATTGGTGATCCGAAGTGCGAATAAAGGAGCCTATTAGTATAGTCGAGCTAGCGACAATAAACTCAGAACTATTTCTATACCCTTATTTATTACTTTTGGTTATTTTGTTTGAATCAATAAAGTAGCATGACAATCGCAAGAGTTTTTCATCACATATATCTTAGGTCATCGACTCGAGATATATGTGTTTTTCTCTTCATGATTCTCATGTGATACCCTCGTAAAAGTTTTCACGTCTTGCTTAGGCCAATAAAGAATAAAATGGCTTAAATTGTTTTTGCCTGATCCTCCGGTATGCACAATTACCGCCACCTTATTTTCTTATTGCCCTTCGCGTATTACTCACGATGTTTGGAAGTATTTTGGAAAGGCGGTAACAACTTGGAAGATGGATGACCTAGGAGCCAATGATTACGCTCAGGGTTTCACTTTGACTCAACAACCAATTCGAGCTAAGTACCTTTTCCTTTCTTTATTATTAGTCATTGGGAACAATGTCTATAAATGGAATAGTTTTGAAATTTAACTTGTTTTTAGCTTGTCTATTGCACATTTCAGAGTAAGGAATCGGTAGAAAAGGAGCCCAAGTTTGATTTTAAGTTAGCTATAAGCGTATTCAATTTAGTATGGAAGAATGAGCATATATTATGTTGCATAAAGTAGTAACTTATTAATTGTTATTCTATCATTGCACTCAATTATTTGAGCACATAATCGAGTGAGAAGTGTTTAAGATTAGATGATAAGTTGTTTTAAGCGGGAATCATTGTTTGTATGTCTATATACTTTAACAAATTGTTGTAGGACAAGGAAGCAACTTGAATGCCAAAAGGTAACCGGGACAAAAGCGGGCTTGAGAGAGAGAGAGAGAGAGAAGAGAGAGAGAAAATGGTGAGAAAATCACCAAAAAAGAAAAAAAAAAATATATATGCAATCAAAGCGGTGAGTGAAGCAAACTCGTAGCAAAAGGGCATGACCCTCACGTAAAAGAAACAAGCGAGGACTTAAGAGTGATACTCGATCCTCGAGTCCATGACCCGATTAAGGTACCATGTTGTGTAACCAAATCTGAGAAGGCAAAATGAGCAAGTGTGTATGCAGGTAAGTTAAGATTGTGGGGTTAATACAACTTGATTGTACTCACGAGCATACTTTATCCTTCTTGATTCATCACCACGACACATTGATGCATGATAAGTAGTGATAAATGGGGAGTTTATAGATTGTGGCTTGATGTATGTTACGCGAAAAGCTTTATTGAATATGTGGTAGTTGTTGGATATTGCTCTTGGAGGTACATTTTGCCTTGATACTGCCGCTCGAGGGCGAGCAAAGGGCTAGTAGGGGTAGTTGATGACATTTAAAATAGTCTATCTACGGCATCAACATTCTATCCATTATGAGCTAAAAATAGTTGTTTAGACCTAAAAATATGAACCATTTGAGTTGAATATCATATTTTAGAGTTAATGAGTCAAGTATTTTGCATAACGTTTATTTTCCTATTTGATATTATTTACGTGCATTATTTGATTATTTTGGGATCACGAAATATTGGCACGAGCATCGCGGATGATTCTGGAGTGGGTGAATGAAAGAATTGGGCCTAAGGTATTCGAACCTTTCAAGCTAAGCTAAGTAGGCGGAAGATTAAGCAAAACTACCTACAGTAAACAGGAGCTACATGACTTCTTGATAAACTTGTAAGTCACTAACGTCGATATTATTAGCAAAGAATACTAGGTACATCGTAGTATAGTAAATGCGAGTCAAAGTCGATCCACGAGAGACAATGCAACTTATCATATAAAGATTCTAACTTGATTAGAAGCAACATAGAGCGGTCATTGACCAACAATAACGTGAAAAAAACAAACATGGTATACCTCTCCCTCTCTATACGATCTACTAACTTGGATTAGTTAATCGTTATGTTTACTTTCCCATAATTTCCTTAGATTAATCGCGAGCTTTTAGTGATTATTATCATATTTATCGAAGCTCTGAGTGTAATTCTACTCTTATCTCTCCGACAATGGCGTGAGACAATCTATATACAAGCTACCCTCCTGGTGGTCACGTAATAGCGAATTCGCATAAAGAACTAGAGCGCGATATTGGCGTTACCTCATACACGCTAACCGCCTAGTCGGTTATCGACATTGACGGCGACGTTCTAGGAGTCCATCAGGACTATATCTAATTAACACTTCACTTATGGTCATTCATGTTAATTTCACAATTCACGAATACTCGATTGGCGGACACATTACTCGTTTTAATTATTCCTGTGATCAACATATTGTAGTGAATCGATTTAGGTTTTCTAAATATGCCTCGGTAAACCGGTATAGAAGCAGCGGTTTACGAGGTGCTTTCTAATTTAGGGATCTACATTGCTCGATCTGATTAAAATAATAAATTATGGGGTTGTTAAACATGCAGATTAACTAAAACACATAAATAAGAACATGTTTACCATATTGAAGACAATAAAGGGCGTTCAAAGCTTCATACCTTCAACAATGGAGATCTAGCTCAATCTACTCAAGCTAGAGATGATGGAAGAAGGTAGGAAACAAAAAACTCTCAAAGCTCAAGAAAACTTTATTTCATCAAAATATGTAATGTAATTAAAGAATTGATAATGAGATTGTCTTCAATAATCTATAAGCAGCGACCTTATATAGATACAATGACCGACTTAAGACTCTACAAAACCACTAACCGACTTAGATAATGCGGTAGAATCAATTTACGTGTTCAATAAGTCACGGTTTACCGGAGTCTAACCTCGGAGTTACGGGCCTTCTATTTTCTTTTTCTTGAGGCTAATCCTTGGACTTTAATCACTCAGGTCAATGCATTCCTTTTAGTCGAGATCCATTCTCAAAGCTCAGTTAGGTACATCAATAAAACACACAAAGCGAGAAAAAGCGATACAAAAACATCGGGAAAATAGCATAGATGCACGAATTACGATCTGGAAACACTCACATAGCATTTAACACATATTCTAAGCAATAAAGATCCTATCATCCCTCTTGAGATGAATTAGGGGTGAATATAGGTATAAATATTGGAACCATTTAGAAGCGAAAAAAAATAACACTTTGATCAATACACAGTTAATTAAAAACCACTATGACTTACTAAGCCAAGATCAAAATCATGCCACTCGTATCCATCATTAACATATTAAACACTATTCATATCATGAGCCAATGTGTGTGTGCAATAACTTTCACAACAGCTTAGAAGTGCAGACAATTTCACATCACGTCCACTCATTGTCGAACTAACGATCTCGAACATGTTATTCATTAATTAATTGATATGACAAAGCGGATCGAGAACCGAGCATATATCACTCTTAAGCTCATGTTTATCGGTCTATGCAAAAGTCGTCGTCTTATGCTCATCGACTAAGATATTTCCAAAGAGAATATAGATGTATATATTTCAATGCACTTCTCTTTCTTGGTGGGTGAACTCTCGTTGATTTATCTATCCTCACGGTCACCTCTTGATAAACTACCGAATCCGAAATTCCATTGCCTTTCTAGCGTTGGTGAAACATGATTAAATGATAAAGCCAAGGCCAACTCTAGTCAAAACAATATGCTATCGACTACACACCAAGGAAGTAGAGTTATACGTGCTTAAAATGGTGGCTCATAACTTGAGATATAAATCGTATCATTATTTACTTGAAGTGGACACTTTCTTTACTCGTGCAAAGTAAAACAAAGATGAAGTCAATTAACTTTCGAAAAAGATCAAATATATCATAATTTTTCAAAGTGCATCAAAAGGAATCAAAGTCTAAGTGGTGAATCATGCATCAAAGAGAATCAAGACAATCACGCAATTCATGGAATATAATGCTAAAAAGCTAAGTAGCGTTCCTCTACCCATAATGAAAAACATTGTCACTAATGTGTAAAATGAGAAATAAAAAATGGAAAGGAACTTAGCTTTGGTTAAGGCGGAACAAAGAAGAATCGGATCTTACGTATAAATCATCAGGAGCTCATATAAGTAGTCCATGAAGAATCTGCAGCTAAGTAACTCAACAAGAATAGTGGTGACAGAAAGCGTATAACAAAGGAAGCGAGTAAAGAGAAAATAAATAACTCAAAACAATTTAAGCCGACAAAATCATTATATAAATTTTATTCTTTACATCAACCAAGTTGGAAAGAAAAATAACATAAAAACAAGAAAGAAATGGAAAAAACAATAAAATGAAATAAAAGCTAGTCCTCGTCGAATAACCACTTCCGGTCATCTACAGGCTCAAAAGCAGGAGGTGGTGCGAGAACTTGGCTTGGCGGTGAGAATGATGCTCTGATGTGGGAGCGTACTAAGTGGCGGGGTAGAGGAAGGAATGCCAAAGAAGTCAATAATCCTATCCATCTTGCTATGTGGGCTCGCAATCTCTCCATGAGTGCTCCTCAAGCAAGGCTCTCTGAGTCCTCGGTGCACCGTGCACCGGAGTATGCTCCTCTGCTCTAACCCGTCTCTGTACTCTAAAGCCCATTGCAGGCGGCGATCTCGGGATCTTCCCGATCATCAGCGACAAGCATCTTTACCTCGGCCTCGAGCAAACATATCAATCATCGGCCCGTATGGTGGCGGCTCTCACTCGAGAAGTGGCGGCAAGCTCATGAATACGGCTATGCATCGATGAACCAATGTTGATTGGGGCACCCGTCTACAAGCGAGAACATTAACTCGCCTCCGAAAGTGGTGAGCAGAGACCGTGTGCTTACGTCGGAAGAAGCGAGCAAAAACAAACCGATTGACAATCTTACGGTCCAAAGATAAATCATTCTCTAGGAAGATGGTGGGGGCTCAGGCGGGATTACGCTTCCGTTGCACCTCAAGAAATCGGCAACCATATCCATCCTGCTCGAAAATCGGCAATGTTGCTCGAGGATGTATACTCATACAGGCCCACGGTGGATTTCTACCCAAAATGGCGTTGATCCGCTCAATCGAAAAATCAACATTAACTCCTCGGACCATAGCAAAGGTGGCTCCGGGGTTATACCAAGCGTAAGCATAAAACTCTCTTACCACCGTGGCGTTGAACGCGCGATTGCCCCTCGACCATGTCCGATAAATCTTGTTCTTGTAGGGCCTCTGCAATGCTCGACCCCATGATCGTCCAAATCTACCCCTCGTTCTCGAGCCAGCGGCCTTGTGTTCTAATGGCGCTCAGAGCGACCTCGTAAATAGCTAGAGGAATTGAGCGCCCTTGCAGCCCCGTCCTATCGGTAGTTGGCATCTCCATACAACTGTCTGGTAACCAACTGGGACGAACAGTGACCGTTGATGCTTAGGACCCGTCTGAATGAGCCGCAGACGTCTGAGAAGCTATTTACGGAAAGCAACCACCAGCAAACCGGAGGTAGAGGAGCGGTTTACGGCTTTGAACTTTCTGGATTTCTTAAAGGACATGCTCCTCACGATGATAAAAGATGAAGAATTTTGGGCACTTCACCGTTCTGCGACGCTTGAACAACAACGGGGTTGGAAAATGAGTGTTTAGGGTTTGGAAAATAGAAGGAATTAGTTTGGCTATGGTGGTGATTTGGTGGTGATATTGGTGGTGATGGTTGTGGATTTTAGAAAGGAAGAAGTAATGGAAGAAGTTTGGTGAATGAAGCAGATAGAAAATGATAAGAATGATGATAATGGTGATGAAGGGTGGTTTAAATAGGAAGAATGGAGTGAATATGGATGGTTTTAGTGGGATTGTGGGTAGAAGTTGTTGGGGTGAGGATTTGAGGAGGTGATTGATGGGATTGAGGTAGAGTTATGGTGGAGTCAGGAAAGGATGAAAAATTTGAAAAGAGGGGAAAATGGTTCGGTTTATGCAGCCCGACCATATCTGGTGCAACGTGTGTCCTCACGTGTCTCAAAAGTTGACTTTATGAATTGGCGTTGAAATCTAAAAATCAAGCCTCGATAACCGGAGGTTACCCTCGAGATACCGGGAGTATCTCCCACTAATTTTTATACGCGCTGCTTTGCAACCTTACTCAACCTTTACGCTCAATTACGACCTCAAATTGACTAACCTTTGATTCTTAAGTTGTCATTTCCGACACAAAACCTAACCTACTTCACTAAAATGCAACAAGGTAAAAAAACCTTTCCACAACCATTCGGTTTAAAGCGAGTTAAGTGGTAGGATGAAAAAAACTTGTCCTTCATCTGGACACTTTTTATTCAATCTACTAAAGCTACCTAAGGGTTTGAAGAAATTATATTGGACATATTTTTACAAGTTTTATGTTTTGGTGATGAGTGTCGGACTATTACATTGTTATAGTGCAAGGCAAAAGAAGCCTAGATATTATGTATAGGTTTTATTATAGTTTGATCTTTGTATAGGTTTGATCAAACAAGCAACCTTTGAAGTTAAATTTGAGTAGAGTCGATGAACTTCATGAGTCGATGAAGTCTGAGTCGATGGTAGTGGGAGTCGGTCGGTATGCAGGTCGATGAGACTAGTTGAAAGTGCATGCAGTGTGCTTGAGATTGAAGGCTAAGGGTTCAAACTTAGTTTATGAAGGCTAAGGGATCGGACTTAGTAATCACAATTACGGATATGAAATTAAAAATTTAGGCAAATGTGACGTGATGACCTAAATTTGTTTCATATGCCTATGCTTGAAGGTGCAAGTTAAGATGATTGATGGATTGGAACTTAGTTATAATTTTAAAAGGTGTTATCTAACTTAATAACAAGGTTAGATATAAAATTTAATTATATGATTTATCATATAACAAGAGGAAGGATTTTATTACCTCGATGAGCTCTGTAATTCGGTCTACTAATGAGTACAGATTTGAAGCGGATTAGATTTTTATGAAAATGACATCCAACCACTTCACCAAGATGAATGGTTGAGATAAAAGGCGTTTTAGACTTTTGAGAAGTCAAATAGGGACAATTTGAAAACTGGCGGAAGTGATGCCAGCGGTGTCGATCCTATGTACAGAGATGTGACAATCGAGGAAGTCAAACAAGACAAATACAAAACTATTTTCAAATTTGGAGCCTATAAATACAAGGTCACAATCAGATTTCAATGAGTTAAAAATGTGTAGTGAAGAAAACTATCAAGCTATCATCTCAAGTTCTAAAGCAGAAAGATCAAGAATTTTGAGTGATTTCAATCAACTTTGAAGTTAAAGAAATATCAAGAACAATCACTCTGCTTTGAGCTTAGTGCAGATCAAGAAAACTTGAAGTGCAACAAGATATCAAGCTATCAAGTTACGTCAAGTTCAAACACTTGAAGTTCTACAAAGGCTGTTTGATCAGCCTTCTTACGATCGAAATTCTTTGAACACGAATCTTCAGTTGATTCAAACCTTCTTTTACAAGAAGTTGTTGAGCGATGAAGCACTTTGGAGTGTGAAGAATTTGTGTTTGTGGTGGAGATGGTGAAAAGGCAATCTCACCAGCCGAAGGACCGATGGAAAGTTTGAAGAGCAATACCACTGTTTCAAGCTTCTTAGAGTTTGTGAAGCCATAGAATTTGTAGTGAAGGACAATGGGCGCTAGGATCTTTATAGCTTTGATCTGATCTACTAAGTGTTACCTCCTCTACCTGAAGAAGAGTGGGCGTCTTGAGATTATACACGGAATCACTATAAAAAATTGACCACTATTTACTTTCTGCACTTTATTTTGTTTTCTAGCATACATACATCAACATACAATCGTAATAGCTGCATACACAATCACACAAGACACTCTTGAGTATCTAATGCTTAGTATTTCACAAGCATAACATATTTCAAGGCTTTTACTCTATATAACATTTTGCAAACAACCCGATGGCTACAGATCGGTGAGCTCACGAGCATATTCACCTCTTGAGCACCATCGGCGGTCTCTTAAGACATCGATCTTTCTTCGGAAACTTCTTGGAGTTTGTTTTAACTCGAGTTTAAGTGATAAGGAAGTTTATTCACCCCTTCTAAAGCTTATCCAAAAGCCTTCTCGAGGACCAACAATTGGTATCGGGCGGTGCTACATTGCAAAAGTTATCCATATTGTTGTGCTTCCACCTAAGTCTTTAAAACTCTTTTCAAGTACTCCCGAGTTTTCAAAGTTTGCACCATGGACAATCGGTTTGCAAAAACTACGTTGATGTGTACTCTGACGAATTTGATGAGTATAAGCTACGTATGTTGAGGCTTATCTAGATGCAACTTTCGCTGATGAGATGATAGATGTCATCACTGAAGAGTCATTGGAATCTTAAAATTCGGTGTGATGAAGGTGAGAAACAGAGATGAATAGAAAATATTTTATTGATCTAATTGCAAAGATTAGACTCCTTCCTTTAAATATTTCTACAAATGAGGAAAGTCAATCAATCACATTTACCACATGTCTCACATTTACCACATGTCAAATAACTTATTCCACACAATTAACACATGTCTAATGTCTAAAACAAAATACGGGTAGAACAGTAAATTTGACACAAATTACCAACAAATATTTTGAATGTTAAAAACTTTTCATTTTCATTGATATAGTTATAAAAATAAAGAAAAAACAACTTGCATTTCTTGCAATACTAATCTTCCTTTGGATACATACACTTAATTACACAAGGTAAACCCTAGGTTCAGCAAATTTTGCTTCCACTGTGAGAAGTTCCACTGTTTCTGCCCCTCCCCTCTCAGTTTGTTTCTTTATTTCGTTTTGTTAAATCATTTTCTTTTGAGATGTTTGGCCTATTACAGTCTAACACTTGTTATCGATTTGCTAATAACCCATTGTTATCGGTTTTATATGCTTTCCTAAATGTGGATACCTGATCGTTAAATAGGTTGAAGATCACGGCTTTAGCAGCAGCTTCTTTCCATTTATAGTTGCAGAGAAGGATGTTTGTTTGGAAATCCTGCACTTAGAACACGTCATTGAGGCTGCTGAAACTTCTGACGTGGAACACGGAGGTCTTGATGTATTAGAAGCCAGGACCAAGCACTCTCGAGTTCCTACACGAAATGGGCTGGCTTCTCCATAGACGTCAATCAAAAGCTCAGATTGGATCGATCCGATCCAAATACTAATAATCTGTTTCCTTTTAAACGATTTAATTGGCTCAATAATGCTTTCTATGGAACATGATTGGTGTGCTGTGGTTAAAAAGCTTCTGAATTTCCTCTTTGAGGATTTGATAGATTCTGGAGAGTTTGTATCCGCTCCAGACGCGTTATTGGATGTTGGACTTCTGCATAGGGCTGTTAGGAGAAATTCAAGGGCCATGGTTGAATTTCTCTTACATTATCGTCCGGATGGAGTTTTGAATGAATCGAACCTAAATAAGGATCGTTACGTGTTTAAGCCCGATATGAAGGGACCAGGGGGATTGACGCCTATTCATATAGCAGCCGGTCTAGACGGTTCTGACCAGGTGTTGGATGCCTTAACTGACGATCCCGGACTGGTATTACCATCCTCTATGTTACGATTTGCATTTTTATTTTTAATACATCCGTTATAGGAAGGTCATATCAAACAGCATGCATGATATCAGTCTCTTTCACATAGTAGGAGTGTGTGTGGTGAAAGAGAACAGAAACGGAAGGACGTGATGCATGCTACTTGATACAACCTTTCTACAAACGGTCATACCATAAAGTTTCTCCTACGTTATTTGCAAAACGCTTTTTGATTTTTGTTTCTTGTGATAACTTTTGGTCCCTTATCTTTTACTACGTTTTCAATATTATCCTGGGTGTTGAAACTCGACACATTTGGTCCCTCTCCTTGTGCCCACATGTCGGTTGATTATTGACTGTAACGCTTTGAAAGCCCTCATAAACGCCCGTATTTTTGAAAACCAGTAAATGCTAGACCGACACACTACACAATGGACTAAAAATACGCCTATTTCACAAAGGAGACGGATCAAATATGTCAAGTATAAACATCGGGATAAAATTGAAAAATAAAAGTGAAAAAGATTATTTTGTGACGTGAACACTTCAAATCATGTCTAGTGAGTATGTCTTGATTTTGTGCACAGGTGGGAGTTGAAGCATGGAAAAATGCCCGTGACAATACAGGATTAACACCGTGTGACTACGCTGTGTTTAAGAGGACACTACACATACATCCATCTTGTTCAAAGGAAAATCAACAAGCGATCCATCGGAGGAGAAACCAGCATGTTATCGAGATCCCGGAGGCGTTGTATTCGAGAGAAGCAACAGCAGCAGCAACACAAAACACAAAGCAGTAGACACCGACACCAAACAGCACGTAGGAAAAATAGGCGTATGTGGACAGAAATGAACAAAAACACGAAGGGTAAGAATGAATTACAGTGCAGACAATGTGAGTTAAAAATGGAGTATGGTAAAGGGAGAAGATCAATGGCGATATACCGACCTCGCAATGCTTTCGATGGTTGCCATTGCCGCGGTGTGTCTGTGTGGCCTTATTTCAAAACATCTCCTGAAGTGAAGTGTATCTATAGTCCATTCAGGTGGGAGATGTTGAGTATGGATCGAGTTGAGGGGTCACAGGGTACGTGATTCGCTGGCCCTGTGTGTGTATCGTTACGTATTCGTTTACATAGAGAGATATATAAGCATCTATCTATATCTATATCTATATATACCGATTCATAAATTATGATATTGGCAGCAGCTGGAGTTTAAATATTTGAGCATGTGTGTATATGTATAAGTGTGGTTTATTTTTCTACTACTTACTTGATCATAAAGAGATGATATAACAAGAAAGAAGACTTGTTAATGACTATTTGTAATGGATTTTTTTTTTTTTTTTTTTTTTTGGTGTTAAATAAACTTGAAATAGTATGTAGTAGGCTGACAGGAATAATGTATTTATGTTGATGATGATGTTTGCTAAATATAGGTATATAGCCATGTTTTAATTAGAAAGAGAAGGCTATTTTTGTACTTTCTATATTTGTTTATTTTTATTTTATCATACATTTGTGGATAAAGCTTTTGCTTTTAACTTTTTGGTTTGTGTTTTTGTTTTTGTTTTGGGTTGGTAGCTTAACTTTTAACTTTCAACTTTTAACTTTCTAGTTAGTCCCCTCTTATTGATGATCCGGTAAAAGTTAATGTGGATGCATCTTTCTTTATGGATTCCCGTGCTTATGGCGTTATTATTCGAGAGATCATGGCGGTCATTTGTTACGCGCTTTCTCTGGTACCTTAGATGAGAAGTTGGGGGTGGAGTCGTCTGGAGCCCCTTGCCATCTACAGAGGCCTTACGTTAGCTCGTGATCTTGGATATCGAGGATTTGCTTGGAGTCCGATTGAATCCTGTAGAGGATCTCTCATCCCTCGGCTGTTTAGTCAAAGATTGTCTTTGGGTTTTTACGTTTTTTGGACTTCTATTTATTATGTCATCTTGACACATTTACTTCTCATCTATACAGTTTTTCACATTTTCAGTTATAAGTGAAACGTATGTGAGATCTAGCATTGAAGATACGATAAACTACGTCAATAAAATCTTGATGTATGCCAAAAATGGATGGAATAGGTAAAAAATAAGTGACGTTAATTTCACAACTACATATAACTTAACGAATCAAGTTTAAACATAATTGTAAACTCATTACCTAAACAAACAACATGAGCATGACTTGCAAACGTTCAATTATGCTCGCGAAATTGCTTATATAAATTAACCAAAGTACAACATAACTCTAACACATAAGATGGCGCGCGTATTAATCTAATTGATACTATATAGTAATTTTATAAACTATTTATAAATTATAACACTTTCTGTATTATAATATTCGACTATTTTTAATAATCATTTGTTATACGTTTGAACTTGATTTTGTATACCTAATGAAATTTAAACTTTGAGTCAAACCCGAGTTGAATTGCAAAATATGATTAACGAGCGAAACATATATAATTTGTTTTCATATGTTTATTAAACGAAAGATCACGAACAAAACTTGAACTAAACGAATCAAACATACAAAAGATCACGAAACAAAATCATGACTTAAGCATACATAAGTTTAAACAATTAATATTCCACTTTTGTTCGATAAAAGCTCTACACCTGATTGTGTGTGTTTGACAGTAAAAATTGGATATGTCAGTGTGTTCAGTTCGCCGGGAAAGATAATCCGGCAGGAAACGATATTTGGAGCCACCGTCTTCCTCATGAAGCACCAGCATTAATACCTAACCAGCTATGGCGACTTCCTCTTTTCATTATCCTTTTCATCTTCTCTTCATAATCCTCTCCGCCTTCCTCTTCCACCTTCTTCCGCTGCTTCACTCTCAAACCCCATCAAATTCCGGTGCCCCGTCGCTTCCTCCTCCACCACCACCACCGTCACCAAGAAAAGATATGGAAAGAAGGTGAGTATCCAGGTCTTTCCGACTTCTCTACCTCACAACAGAACAAGAGAAGAACCCCAATTAAAAACATCAAGAGGACATTGGATCGAAGAGCCAATGCCAGGGCTTGGGTCAACACTGTCACTGAAGCTCTACATGATTGTGTTCTTAAAAAACAATGGGTCCAAGCCCTTGAGGTATGTAATTACAATTATGAGTAGTAGGTGTTTGTTTAAATGTTTCTTTGATAAAGGGCACCCTGGATTGTGTCTTCTTTATTATGAACTGTAATTACAATTATGATTTATGAGTAGTAAGTGTTTGATTGAATGTTTTCTTACAATGGGCACCGTGAATTGTGTCTTTTAGGTGTTTGAAATGTTGAGGGAACAACGTTTTTACCATCCCAAAGAAGCAACTTACTTGAAGTTGTTGGTTCTTCTTGGAAGAGCTGGCCAACCACAGCATGCACGCCAACTGTTTGATAAAATGCTTGAAGAAGGATTAGATCCCACCCCACAACTTTATACTGCCTTGCTTGGTGCCTATTGTAGGAGTAACCTTATAGATGAGGCTTTCTCTGTTCTCAGTCAAATGGAGACGCTTCCGATGTCAACCGGATGTTTATACTTACAGTATACTCATCAAAGCTTGTGTTGATGATTCCGGTTTGATCTCGTCGAATCCCTTTACTGAACAAATGGATAAACGGTTAATTACTCCTAATACAGTTACTCAAAACATTGTCTTAAGTGGATATGGGAAAGCAGGGAAGTATGAACAGATGGAGAAAGTGTTATCAGGAATGCTTCAGAGTGAGAACTGTGCCGGATGTATGGACTATGAACATTGTTATCAGTTTGTTTGGGAACAAGGGTGACATTCATGGGATGGAAAGATGGTACGAGAAATTCCGTGACTTTGGAATTGATCCGGAAACACGAACATTCAACATTCTCATAGGTGCATATGGCAAGAAAAAGATGTACAGCAAAATGTCTTCAGTAATGGAGTATATGCACAGCTTTCGCTTTCCATGGACTACATCGACTTACAACAATGTCATCGGGCGTTTGCAGATGCAGGTGATGCAAAGAACATGGAGTATCGTTCGATCAGATGCGTTCTGAAAGCATGAAGATGGATACGAAAACATTCTGTTGTCTAATCAGAGGATATGCAAATGCAGGACTTTTTCATAAGGTTATAAGCACTGTTAGCTTTGCTGGAAAACAAGAAATACCCGAAAACACTTCGCTCTACAACGCGTTATCTACGCTTGTGCTAAAGCAGAGGATTTAATGGAAATGGAGAGGGTTTTTCAGAGGATGAAAGATAAACTATGCCATCCAGATTCTGTTACTTATTCTCTTATGATTGACGCGTATAAGAAGGAAAATATGAATGACAAAGCTTACTATTTGGAGCAAGAACAACAGAAGATGACAGGTGGTGGTTCGAAAGATGATCACTATTTTGAAACCGAGAAGAAGACCGAAACCCTAATGCAGAGTTGCTTGTAGGCTTGATAAGTTAAGTTAAGTCCCTCCAACCACAAGACACACGATACTTCTTCGGTGTATCGAATACTGGTGCTTATCGATGTTCTTGTATGTTTAAATTCGGTTTTTTGGTGGTGTTTGTTGGTAGAAAATGCTTTATGAATATTTAGACTAGTTATTGATAGTTTCTGCATTATAAAGTTTGATACCATGAATCACTGACCAGATTGCAAAAAAAGTATGAAACTTTCTTAAATATTGACATTTATAATGAAATTCATTGTTTTATTCACATGTTGATGCAGTATAATGCAATTCATTGGTTGAATGTGTGAAAAGTAAAAAAGGATGACACTTTTAAGGACGGGGAAGTAATTGTTAGGTCGCCAAATGTACTTGATGCACATGCCCCTCCTTCCCCGAAAGCTAAACGACGCCGAATGAATGGTTACTACAGCCTCTGAAGCCCAAAGAGACAGAGAGTGGTGACGCCGAATGACGTGGTTTGCCTATAAACGGGCATCAGACTGCAAACATCAAATTCATTCAGAATCACAAGCATCATTGGTATATATCATTTATGTGTCTCTAGTTTTATCAAACAAGTTATCGTTTGAATTAAACACCTTCATTATATCTTGAGGTTTTCAGTACTTCTCTTTGCTTGCCTTGGAGATCATTTTTCCACCTTAATTCATCCTCTGCATGTCATCTTTACACTAAATACATGAACAAAATGATACACACACACAAATTTATATCATTATATATATTTATAAATCATTACTCAATCAAGTGGCACAGAATATCCACATAATTCTGTGAAATTCTTCATTTTGTTTTTACATAAATACAATTATCGTGCAATCATCATCACAAAACCACCAAATAAGAGCCCAAAAAAATAGTATTTACACAACAAGCATAGAAAACAAACACGTGGGAAGATTATTTACAAATAAGTGTATTTTTTTCCCCATGGAATTCATTATTTGCAAAGCCATATATTTATTACCTTCTACTCATTTGATGTCATCTTGGGTTCCCACCAGTGTAGTTATAATTTCATCTAGTTCCACAACTTCCTTTGTAGTTTGGATCTATCTGCCTGCAAAAAAAAAAAAAAAAAAAAAAAAAAAAAAGGTGAACACTATATAAGATGATGCCTCTAGCAAGACCCGTAAACCGATAAAACCGAAAATGATTGCAGAAGATTCTTAGATAGAGAGTCTCGATTGCATTGCACCGTTATATGAATGTCATTTGCACAGAAAGATAAAACATGTTGCACATATGTCACATTTCATAAGGGTTAGGAGAGTATAGGACCTACTTTTAACATTTCGCTTTTGCGTGGCGAGCATATAATCGCGTTCGCGTAACTGTTCAAGTGTCGCCTGTATAGTTAGCTCATCTGCTTCTCTTCTTTTCACTTCCGAGATTAACCTCGAATCATAATGCCAACCTTAAGGAACAATTTAGCATGAAATAGTAGTACCAAATGGCAAAGGATTGTCAATGAATTGTTGGTGAAACAAATGTCTAGTAAAATGCTGGCAGAAAATAGTTGCATGATTTAGACAATGCTATTGAATAATGAAAAAAAAAAGTTAAGGAGACTGAATAATGAACTTACATCTCTCTCTCCTGTATCAATTCACTTATTTGCCTTTGAAGATTTTGAACTTCCTTCTCCTAATAATTATACAGTAAAACTCATGTCAATAATAATTACGTTTGAGGATAGAACATATCATTTACTTGATTTATTCGGAATATAGAAATCAGGCTTGATTAAATAAGCAACTCAGAAATTTTATAAAGTGTTTACCATATGAATGAACTCCTGGCTTTGCTGTTGAGCGTCCTTAACTAACTTTTGAAGCTGATTCTGAGATACAAAATCCTACCATACAAAAGTAGCGGATTTTCAGAAACAGATCAGAAATTTAAGAGAAATTCTTACGAATATGAACAACATACTCAAGTCAGACTTACTACATAGTTTGTCATGTCCAGTTTAACACCGAGTAAATCCCGAATAACATCATGAGTCATGCTTTCTACTGCAGCCAATCTGGTGTTCAGTAAACATACCTAACATGAAAAACAATGAAAATTTAGTCAGCATTGTTCATGCAAAAGATACAAAGCTGCATTTTCTATTCATTAGATCATGTTACCTGCTTCTGTCGACAAGCTAACAAATTTTCCAGCTCTTCGATACGCTGATTAGCAGTTGATAATTCCTTGTCTTTCTCAATGTTCATTTGCTGAACTAAATTGGATATGCATCTAAATGGTGAGCTTGAACCCTTGTTTTGGGTATATTTTGCTCTGTTCTGTCGTGTGTTGAAGCTCCTGATAGGATGTTTGATGATTCTGTCTTAACTTTTTAACCATTGCTTCCAAATTTTTGTACTGGTCAGGAAGAGATGGAAAGTATTGAAACAGAAGAATTGATGATAATGAGAATTGATGGCTGATTATAAGTGTTCTTCAGCAAGAATATTCAAATTGTTATGCAATGTGTTGAAAATATAGGCCTAACTACTGTCAGGCATTAGATATTTCTAAGTGGTTAGATATTTCTAAGTGGTACTGTGTATGTTTAGGTGTGGTAGTGTGTGTGTGCCCTTACCTCTGTCGAGCCAGGAGGTATATAAGGGTGTGTGTGAGTTGTACATTGCTCATCTTTGGTGATATCAATAAAACTATTCTTCCTTCCCAAGTTTCTCCCTTTCCCCATATATTTTCTCTGTTCTTCCCCCATTTCTGTGTTGAAACCCTAGTTAGGCCCCAGTCCTAACAACTACATACAAAAGAGGCTTCAGCCTCAAAACCTAAGCTATGACGTGAGAGAAGTCCATCTCTTGAAATGGTGGAAAAAACAATGATAAGTGCTTGATAAGTGCTTATTAGTAATATATTCACATCTTTCCTTCTATTTATCAAATTGATATCTTCACGAATAGTAGGGCCCAAAAGACCAAAAGCTATATTACCTCCACCAATGGACTATAAGAATAATTTATTTAACATGTCACATTGGTACTATTTTTTTTTTTTTTTTTTTTTTTTTTTTTGCAATGCCTTATACATGCATACTTTTTATAGAACTGGGAGTATTTGTCAAGTGACACTATTACGTAATTTTTCTAATAATTTCTTGCCATATACCTTCTGTTGGTATTGCACAGCCTGTGCATCAGCATGCACAAGAAGTTCAGTGATACAGTCCCTGTATTGCTTGACCTGCAAAACAGATCGTCAACGTCAAGAGGCAACAAGAAATGAGGAAGTAAAACACCTTGGCACAAATTGCATGCAAGTAGTGAACACCAGCAATGTAGAGTTGATCTTACCTCCTTAGCTAATATTTCTTTTCCTCTTCAAGACGCTTTATTTGGTTGTGAACTTCATGATGTTCCAAAGATCCTTTAAGCAATTTCCTGCATCAGGGTTGATTTCATCTAGCCACGTGAAGTAAATGGAATCTGGCAAAAGCAAGTACAGGGCAAAGGTACTATCAAACCTGGAGATCTGATTCTTAGATGATTCGATGATTGAACCGTCAGTTATGCCTTCAACCATTAGTAATCGTTTTCTAAGTAATTTTAATTCAACCTCCAGTAAATCTCCTGTTGTGCGATGCCTTTCTACTTCAGCTTCCATTTCATACACCTGAACCATAAATATATTTAAGATGTTGCCCAGAAATTTGTTTTCATTAGCCACTACAGAAAACTATGACTAAACAATGTGTGCATCGATGCAGGAAATATGATATAAAGAACTTCAATACTCCTGTTCTATAGGGCGTACTGCTGCAGCCTGCAGTTAAATGCAAGCATTAAACCTAAGTGTGATATGCACATCACATCATATGTAATTTACTTTCAAAAGGCCACGACATGCCATTTTCAATCCCGTGGCAACCAAAGGCCTAGATATTCTTACAATATTCTAAGATGGGCAAAACTACCTTTTCTCCAGAACATTTATGGTGCATTCAAGCTCCTCAATGGAATTTTCCAAAATCTTTATTTCCTCTTCCTTCCGCTCCGCAGACACTTTACTTGCTTCTGAATCCTACAAAAATGAATAATTGATAATAAAAAAATAAGAAAACAAAGGTTCACAAAAAAAACCACCATAACCCAGAATGCAAAACTTTTAAGATACCTGACACGCTTCTAGAGCAATAGCTTCTTTCTCGTCACATAATGCCTGTGCAATATCAAGCTCGTGCTGCAGCGACTGAATTTTTTCAAGAAGGTCTTCTTTTTCTTGAATCACCCTCTGTACATCCTCATTGACACCTTTCCTCAAAGAAACCAACTTTTCCTCTGATAAAGGATTCATGCGAAAAAGTTCATTTTCTAAATTTTCAACAGTCTCTCTTTTTTCTTCCAACTCATGTTCTAATGCTGATTTTTCAAGATAGGTCTCTTTCAATGCCATTCTTAACTCTACATTCTGCTCAGACAACATTTCTAATTCGCCTCTAACCTCTTCTAACTCAGAATTTGAAAGATACAGAGCATTCTTGGTCTCATTCAAGCAGCCTTCAATTGTTCTATGCTGAATACTTAACTTGTCAAGCTGGTCTTCTTTCATATCTAGTTCCTGTTGCGCTTGGTTCAAAGTTAGCATTAACCTTGTTGATTCATCCTCGGTATCTTTTCTGCTGCTGAGTGACTCTTGAAGCAAGCTCAAGTCAAACAATATACCTTTCAGTACAGCTTCTTTCCGGTGTAATTCATTCTTCAGATACATGTTTTCAGCGATCAGTTCATCATGCCCGAGGGCACCACTCTCTATATGGCTAATCATTTTAGCTTCATACCCTTTCTTATTACCTTTTGGTGGACAAAGCATAGTTTCCTCCTCATGACATGGATTACTTTCCTTTGACTCGTCGATCGCTGCAGATGCTTCCTCAGTACAAGAGGCACTCAGTGCTCGTTGCATGTGGAGACTTCTGAGTTCATTGGCAAGTTCCCCAAACTGGCAGTTATGTATAATGAAAGAAAGAATTCCATTTTCCATCATCATGGAAGAAATATCTTCCAACAATGATCTTAAACGGCCAATGCCTTTCCGGTGTCCTCTACCATTGTCATGGCATCAGAGTATACCCTCTTACAGATATCTTCCACATTTTTCTGTAAAGAACTTTTAACTGAAAGCATCAAATTCACTATTTGCGTCATACTGAGGTGAATTTTCTCCTGGAACAGTTCATTTTCTCTGTTACTCAAGTTAGTGGACTTGAGTTGCTTTATCTCTTCAACTAACTTTTCGCTTTTCTACCTTTAACTGTATTCCAGCCTGTTTCCACAGGTAGTTATACTGTTTTGCACTCTCATTTGCATTGAGCAACGCATTCAACATGTAATCAGCTTCCATCATGGTTGCACGTGCTTTCCTCGAATTTGGTAAAGAACCCATCAACTGAATTAATTTTCTCAAGTGACTTAAGCTGCATTCAATATTAAGAACAATTAGATAATAGGAAAATGATTACCAAGATATCATACAAGGGTGATCCGATTTTCAGTTAAAGCTGATACCTTTTGAGTGGTAAAAGAAAGTATTGGTAAAACAATTATAATGTAGTTTGTACCTCTCCCTGAATACAGTGGTCAGATTCAAGCCCATGTCGAGCACTATATGAGTTAGATTCCTCGTATCCATCTTTGATTGAGTTATTCCTATTCTCTTTCATAGAAACTAATGAAGTAGACTCATATCTATCAGAATTATCTTTCTAATAAAGATCAGCAGCTGAAAGAACATTAGCTTTTACAAAAGTATCACATGCTGCCCTGATATCCTCCTGCAAACAAAGCCGGTTGGCCTCATCAAGGTTCAAAATTTCCACTTGTCTCACAGACTTTTCTGATTGTTTTGAACATCCTCCATACTCTTTGTCAAGTGTTTGATCACTAAACACACTATTTTTTATGTTCTGTTTGACAATACTATCATCCGAAGCTTCAGAGCTTGACGATGAAAAATCAGTAGACGATTCCTCCATGTATGATGAGGATTCAGATGCAGAATGTGTATGTTCAATTCTATTAAAATGTGGGTGTGTGGAACTCAATACATCTTCATCTCTCAGCTGATGCAGTCTTTCTTTCTCATTTTCCTGTGTAAGAAATTTATCCAGGTGAATGGATTGTTTCCCGGCAGTGTGCATTTCAGGGAATCCAGAATGTATCTTGAGGATAGCAATATTCCTCTTAACATCTTGAATATTAGTCGCAAGATCTGATATGGACTCCTTATGTAGTGAAAATGTTTCTTGTATATCAGATCTAAGGTTAGAGAAGTGATTTTCCACAAAGGAGAAAGATGCATTAATAGCATTCTCAACCTCCAAAAGAACAAAATGTGCCAACCTAAGATCAGTATCCGTATCACCCAAATGAGCATCACTTCTTTCATCGGCGTTAAAACTCTTGAAAGGTTGATCAGATAGTTTCAGCCCCAACGAAGCACTCTTGACAACGTTTTCAGCTGTGGGTTTCCAAGCCACTTTGGTCGTAACACCTTCTAGACACGCTGGAGTATTGGCCTCACCGTCAAATATATTGGACAAAGGTATTCTATGCATGTTGCCTGCGTCATCTTCTATTCGTGGAACCCCAGTAATAGCAATCATTGCACGCCTTAAGGACGATAATTTATCATCCAATTCCAATATTGTTTTTTGTGCATCTTCCAGATTACCTTCCAGCAAAAGAATAGCCTTTTCCTTCTCTATGCACATTTTAGCAGCCCTCTCAACATGTTCACCAATCCAAACATTAACATGAGGAAATAAACATGCGATACTTTCTATCTGAGATGATGCATCTCTTAGTGATTTAGAACCCTCAGAAAGAAAAGACGTCAGCTCAAGCGTTGCCCTTTCCCAGTTGGCTGACAATGCCTTTATTTCATCCTCTTTAACCATTATACTGTGCCTCAGCCTTGCGTTTTCTTCATCCACGGAACGCAATCTTCCTTGAAGTTCTGAGAGCAAATTGATCTCTTCCTGCAAGTGGACCACTGTATGAGATGCTTCCGTCTCTAGCTCTGGTTGGACATGTTCCGTTAGTTTTTGTTGAAATTTTTTCAGTTCCCTGTAGGAAAACAGATAATGACCAGTAAGATCATCTTTGCCATGAAACAAAGCCTTGTCTGTAAGATAAACCAAATTATTCATGGAAGGTGTAATAGCAGCAGAAGTTGTTCGGTTTTTTCATGAATATATCAAGAAAAATCAAAGGAACATCATATTATCACACCAAAAAGCACACACCCTCATTTATTTTCTCATGTTTGATTGACGCCTCATACCTTAATTTTACCAATGTTCAATGGTGAAGGTGTGCATATATCAATATTTGGTGTGTTATATCAATTCTCAAAACAAATTGGAACACTCTGAGTAGTCTCTGCACAATTGCCTAAAATGGGCACCCTTTTATAACCTACAGTATATAAAGAGTGCCTAATGCCTACAACAACTTTTCCAACTCCCTCTCCTAGGGGAAAATATTTTTCAAGATATTTATGTTTTCCATGGAAAGGAACAAGTATAGCCATGCACGTATGTTTGTCGCCTGTGGTACCGAATTTCACGAGTTCAAGCCATGAAAACACATTTTATAGAAATACAAGGCAGCTGCCCATACACCAAATCTAAACGACCTCACCCTTCTCTTCACCCACATAGATAGGATGCTTCCATGCACCATCAATCGCACAAAGACAACACACTCAAAAGGTTCGACAGGACACTGTAAAGTTGACAATATTGAACAGCATGAACCTTTTCAATCAAAATATATGATCCATGCTCCTGGAGCACTTTACTAGTTCTGAAAACAAAGAGCACGGTCTAACCTAAAAGACTGAGTCTCAATTTCAGTTTAAAGTCTAATTATAACATTGAGTCTTAATTTAAATTTATATGGCATTGTAAATGCTATGGATTTCCGATAGCCATAAAGGAATCTTCAACAAGCTGAAAAAATGAGAAACATACCTGACTAATTCGAAATTTTGACCCTTTGTTCTTCAAGTTCATTTGCAAAATTATAATCCTGCACTTTTGGAATAAATATAAGACATTGGAAAGATGAAGGAGGGCATGCATATTAAAATGAGCCGCACATATATTCTGATTACTTACCTGATGTGTTTCACTTCTAGAGGAACAATAGTGCTCACAGCTTTCTTCAGCTTCTAGCAATTTGAGAAACTTGAGATGAAACAATCAAATGAGAGGATAAAATGATTGCCATCAGTTTGATGAGTAAACAACACAACAAAAGGGAAATGTAAGTACAGAAAATCACACCAAACCTGATCACGTATTTCTGATATTTCATTTAGCAGTATTTCTCTCTCTCTCTTGCGCGTAAAAATCCTCAAAACTGTATTAATAAAGAAAAATAAATGACATTCAGGAATTCAAATTGATAGATAAAATTGATATATCAATCGTTTTGGCTTGTTGTTTACAATCTAAGCTGCTCAATAAGTCTGTCATTCTCCAGAAGGATCTGACTCAATTGTGGGGGGTTTTCTACTCTTGATTTCAGCAGTTGGACTTCTTCTCTCAGTGCACTATTTTCATCCATCAGAAACTTATCTACAGGAGTCAATCCATCTGCAAGTAGTTCTAGCCTTTTAATCTTCTCATCACGAGACCTTAGCATCATTTTGTTATGTTGAGCATCTTCTTGCAAATGATCAACCTGCAAATTTGCATAATATCTTGATAAAACTCACAATCTTAGCCCTCACTGTATTGTTTACAAAGATGCATCTATTGTGCCGTGTCACACTGACTCACTATATGTTTCATCTGCTTGATTTCTGCCTTTAATCTCTTTGTTTCCAAGTCGGCTAATTTCTCCCTTCTGAAGGTTCCTAGCAGTGTTCCTTTTGAGCATATCATCTGTCATGTGTTTCAACTTTCAAGCTCAAGGTAAGTTGTTAAACAGTCAAAGTGGAAAAGACAAAGTTGAGACTTATATGCATACTGTGCTACATCTGCAACTTGTTCTACAAATATCATCCATATTCCTGGCCTCAGAAGACTGACTTGTATCAGAAAATCTACCCAAGTGGCTTCATCCAAATCTAGTGGATTGCGAGGAAAAGATTCTTCACCCTTGTGTTGGTTCAGCAGAAAGGACAACTGGCCCTGTTAAATTAGTACCTCATTAATGAGCTGAATGGAATCAAAGATGGCATAGGCATACACTCGAACTAGTACCTTCAGGTGTTGAATTTGACGTTGCAATGCTGTAACATCACCAGAAGCATCTTCGTTCACCTTAGCCTAGAAAAATGAGCAAGTTAAATGACATCTGGGCAAGGTGAGAATTCCTACTTTTATACAAAATTTGTGCAAACTGTCAAGAAGCTGATACATTGTTCTGAATGAGTTTGGCACGCTGGGCAAACTTCAAAGTGCTCAGTGTCTCATTTGCCGAACTACAACAGAAAAGAAAAGCAAAGCAAGGACATGTTGAGAGTAATTTAAAAAAGAAAATGACTTTAAGAAGAATACATCTGAATGTATACTGAAATATACCCAATGGATGGGCTGACATTAGCGATAATTGTTGTCTTAGAGTTCCCACCTAGTGAATCCTGCACCAGAGGATGCTAAAATACTTAAACTAACATATTTCTAGGTAATTAGCTAATGACCTAGGCATAAAAAAAATTGGGAGAATAATGTTTTCCACATCTAAATCTTTCACATACTTTCAACTGACCTGGAGGAGAAATGTTAGCCTTGAATCCCTATAGGGCACATGTCTTTGTTTCCCATGTGCTAAATCCACCAATGACATAATCACAAGCCTATAAGGTCAGAAAAACGAACATTTCAGGACCAAAGATTACACAGAAGGACTGTGAACATTCTCATGCAACACAGCAAGAAGACAAGCTCCCTATATGTTTGAAATTTAGGAAATATGAAGTTGGGATATTGCATTCGTTATTCCTTTTTTTTTGTGTGTGGATGAAGGGCCTTGTATAGAAGTTAAGTAATGATGTTAGAAAAGAAAAATGGAAAGTAGGATTCAAAATGAAAAGTAGGATTCAGGTTACCCAAGAGTTGACAATGATTTGTTTATGTTCGCTGCTTCTTTCAAACGATCCCCTTCAGCTCCAGAGCTCTTCTGCCTAAGCAATTTGAGGAAGTTGTTTTGACATGGAAGCACTGGACAAGATATAAAATGAAGTTGTTAAAAGCTACCTTTCAGAACCAGCAAGGTCTACCAAGTTCAATCTCCCAAAACGTAGGTGAGTCATAGTGTCCTTCTCCCAGTGACTCTCGATGATGCAGGTAAAAACACAATGGGAACGGCTACTTTCACTGTTCATTTTGGTTGCTGCCATTTTTCTATTTGCTGCACCCTGTATAAGACAACTCAAGGTTATCCCATCGTATAAGAATATGACGTCACACACGTCACGGTAGATGAAGCTTAATGCCAGGAATCACCTGTACTAAAAGGCTTAGTATATCATCAACATTTTCAGCACTGTACTCGGAAAGATTTTCAACGTAAACCCCCTTCTTCAAATCTTCTCTAAGCTATAAAACAAGAAGTTGTAAGAAGAAAAATAACTAGTTGCTGTAAACAAATGTAAAATAAATGACAAGTGAAACTCGAAGAAAAAAGTCAATACTTGCAGATTAGTTGATGAAGGCTCGAGAAGGTCAGTTATCTGTTCATTATATATCTCAAGAAAAGAGCACTTGCAGCTGTATTTTAGTCGCTCGTCCCTTCTGTTGTCCTCTTCCTAAAAAAGTATATTTCAAAGGTAATCACTGATCCAGCAGCAGAAACTTTGCAATGGAAAGCACATACATATCACATTGAAGTACCTCTCTAATCCTCTTAAATAAGTACTCGAATATCCGTGGAGTAATCCCACAATCTTCATGGAGCTTCCCATACATCTGGTCGATCTCACCCATCATTGTGTATGTTTTTCCACTGCCAGTCTAAACAAAAATTCAGAGCACCAATATTTGCCAATAAATTACCTCAGAACCATGTTCAAAAATCTCGAATTCATGTCAAAATTCACACCTGGCCATATGCAAAAATGCAGCTATTATAGCCAGACATACAATTCTCCACTATAGGCAGTCCAGCAGCCTTGAAAAGCTCTTCCTACACATGAACCAAAACCAACGTGCTCAGATATTACTACAGACAACAATTACTAGTTTTAATAGCTATCATAAGACCAAATCCATCAAGCATCTAGTGCAGCTGTAATAATAACAAACTGGATAGGTGAGCACCTGAGATATAGTTTCACTTGCTACATGATCAAATGTGAACCTTGTTTCAGGTTGGCCAAGCCAAGTAACAGTTTGAGAGCTTTCTTGCCTCAAACATCTCCAATATTCTTGTGATACCTTCTCTATGTTGGTCAGCGGTCTAATTCGTATTAAAACCTTCAATAGACACCAATTGTGAACGAAAATAACGGATTCATCAATACAAAGAAATGAATATACACCTACCCGAAAGTCCATACTAAAAAAAACAAAGGGCGTTTCTCTGACACCACACCAAATCTACGGGTTTTGGCACCAGAGTACAATTGCCTTTTGGACCGTCAATCCTAGAGCTAAGAATCGACTTTCCGATTCCGGTGGTTTGATTGTTTTTGCTGTGGTACCACACTAAAAATGATGTGGTGCAAATAAAGGGGCTCAAAAACAAACCTGCACATTGTGATCTTTCCAGAAAGAATGATTTTCAACAAGCTCAAAATGCGGAACTTGAACCAATTGCTCACCACCGCAACGGAAATATCCTAAACGCCTTAGAAAAACTTCCGCCTTTCGTACCGATATTCAAACCCTATTTACTACCTTAAACGGAGTACTTTGAGCTGAATTCGGCTCGGACTGAGCTTTTCCTCCTACCTTTCCAGAAAACCTAGGAGTCACATTCGCTTTACTAAACATCACCTGGTGATGATTATACATATTATCTATCTCTTGTGATGGATCTGGAATGCAATGGAGAGGTGACCTGGAAGATGGAGGAAGAGGAATATGGCTCCGAACATTGTCGGAATCGTTTTTTTGATCTTCGGAGTGATAATGAGCACGTGGAATTGAGCGAAATGATGAAGAATTGTCCTTCGCCATTGATGGATTCAGCTGCAAAATGGTGGAGCTTTTTCAGATGCAGAGGAGTGTCATTGAGTATGTTTATCAGCAAATGGAGAGTGGGGTGTGGGTGGGGAGATAGAAAACGCTTTATCCCCCGCTCGTTTTCAAATTCAATTTTAGGTACCGTTAAATTGCACTTTAGTATACAAATTAGTTCATTATTATTTTTTGGCCCAGCTAGAAAAAAGAATAAAATAAGATGTCACTTTTATATCTTTTAAAATGGTGGAAATGGACATAAAAGCACCGTAAAATCTTGCTATAAAATCTGCACAATTTGTTGGTGAATCTTTTGAATACAAATTGTTGAGTATTACTTAATCAAAAAAAAATTTGTGTAGAAATAGTATCCAATTTATATACGATCGCAGAAAATCCATAAGTTTATCTTATGTAATCATGGCTAGCTCTCGGCATAAAACACGAGAATTGAGATTAATATGATAAACTTTAAATGCTTCGGTCCATGGTGAATGTGATTGTAGTCGGGATTTTACAGTTAAAACACAATTAATGCGCATGGTACACTTAAGAGCGTGGTTACCTTATTCGGACATTCAATAGATATATGATTTAATCATGTAGGATTGAAACCAATTTAATTTAATTTAAGTATTCTTATATGATTTCGTGATGAGATTGATATAAGGAAATATAATAGTACATTTACTGATACCAATTGGTTTAGAACAACGGTAAACGATTGATCTTAATAGAGACACCTTATTAAATCACAGAGATAGTCATATATACTTTGATCTTAATCATGACTTGATTATAGACTCTGTGTTTATTTCAACGTAGGGTTTGATGTGATTCTTATAAATTGCTAAGTTTTGCGATCCTTCACACTTTCATGTTATCACTATTCTGGGATGCGTAGTTGATAGTACTACTAATATATTTCATAGGTACGAAATCTAATATTTCCTGCAGGAAGTAGGCATATGACTTCGACTCAGACTTCCTTAACGATTAATTATGGTGGAGCTATTCTCAAAAAAAAATTATGGTGGAGCTTTTTCTTTAATTATTTAAAACCTAGGATAAATTCAATGATTATGTATATTTTTCATCAAACTTTCCGGTATTAGAGCACTTGCATTAGAATCAAAAAGACAGTAAATCAGTATATACACTCCCAGATCCAACTAAAATGTCTTTGATCGTAATCAGATATCATGATCTCTATTCAATGATTCTGGATAAAATTGACATCATACTCTATATCTACCGTAATCTGAATTTTTTACAGATTCAAGTTTTTTCTATTTTCTAACATTATATATATATATATATATATATATATATATATATATATATATATATATATATTTTTGAAATCAAAAATGCTTTCTACAAATATTTCATTAATAAGATCTTCTATACATATTTTGAATATCCATACAAAGTAATATTTATCATTATAATAATAGACAATAAATTATTTATATGTGTATTTGCTTTTGTAAATATATATATCATAATTATTTTGGTTTATAGTTACTTTATTATCAGTAGTTTGCAGTAGAGATTCCAGTACATGTGACTATGTGTGTAGAGATTACAGAAATGATGTTGGAGTCAGTAAAGTAGAGACTCTATTCGAGAGACACTGATCGCAAGTCTTTCTTAGAGAGTAGTCATGAACATAATAGCATGAAAATGAATACGTTAAATAAGAAGTATAATTATGGAAAAATTGACAAGACAAATAAAAGGGGTTGATTATGATTAATCAAGAGCATATATTGCCACATTAACAATTACTTGAGATTTGTTACATTGTGAAAGAAAAAACATAAGGCTTAATTTTATTGAAATATTAATTAATACCAAATCATTAGTGACAAATTAACAACTTTTATTTTTTGTCACTAATTGTCAACGGTAAATTAATCTGATGAAATAAACGATGAAAACATCTCTTTGGAAAACCGCTGCACGCTAAACATTTGAAATTACGGATTAATTAACTACCCGACAGTTCTTCCGGACCTCTCCAGCCAACCCGGTGAGAACTTGAATATTACCCATATTAACCATAGAGGTAGCAAAAGAAGAGAAGAAAGCGCCATTCGACAACATACGATTCACGAGATTAGCAGAAGCGGTATTATTGAGTAAGGCAGCATCTGATTGGAAGAGCCCTTTGTGTTGCGTCACTTCGGTGAAGTAATGGCTGTCGAAAGAAAGGGAGCTCTGTGGATCCATTTCCACCGTTGTGGCTGGGTTTGGTGGATTCGCATAGTGTTTTCAAGGTTTGAGCGTCACGTCGGGTCAAGAGACGGATCCACGCCACCTTTTCGGTGAAATTTAGCCGGGAGAATGCTCCACAGTGAGCTACACCAATGGTATGAGCACCTATAGTTGGAGGAAAAAAAATAGTCACATCAAAATACACAACACTTACGCTTTTGAATCATTGATCATGATGTGAGACCTATTGATTGTACCTGAAGAGCGACAAGATCATTGAGATTGAGACCCTTATTTGAAAAAAAGTTGTTGAAGCGTAGTAAAATCGAGAATGGTGAAGGCACGCTTCGGCCACTTCCGATTGAAGTGACACCCGTCCATCTCTTCTTCCGGTCAAGATGCTTCCACATAGGTTTCTTAAACCGAACGAATTGAAAACAACAAATGACAATCTTAATCATACGCTTCACTAATATGGGACAAACCCGATATGGTACGACTCGTTACTTACAGAAACGAAAGCAAATCGTCACGAGCGATACAAAGCAAGGATGTCGGCTTACGAAACAACTCCAGGCAAGCTAGTTCAACTTGAGTCTTGATAAAATCAATCACTTCAAAACGGCCAAGTGAACGGTTTGGACCCGCATCCTTTTCGGACGAGTTGGTTCCCACCGTGTCCAACAACACCGATGCATCACAACCCTAAAATATTCCGGCGAACAATTTTTCAATATTATTCATCATGCATGGATCAACGTATGCAACAACATATAATCTTATATATAAGTATATTATGTAAGTATGTATATATATACCACGTGAAAATATAATGCGGTGCCGGAGAAAAAACACAATGACATGCATGCAGAGGACGTCGAATGTTCATTTTCGACCTCTATAAAAGGCGAACGAAACATAACCCGAAGAGTTGGTGTATATATATAGTATATAATTAATTACCCGAACAAAGCAGTCGTGGTAATGAACACGGAGCAATTTGGCACCCAAAGCCGGGTCGGATTGGGCTTTGCTCCATGTTAGGTTTCTAACAAGTAGCTCAGCCTGTGGGCATTTTGTATTTCGGTAGAAATTCTGTTGCAAAACTGCATTTGAAACCTCCATTAATGTTCCCAATAACACTGCAAAAGATAGCAGAAGAAGCAGAAAATTGAATTGAATTCCCATAATTCTTTTTTTTTTAAAAGCAAAAAATGGGACTTAAAATTATTAATTTCTTTTAGTAGTAGTAGTTATTAGAGAGTTAGGAAGAAAACACAATGAACTGAAACTCAGTTTGAGACTCTTTTTTATAGGCAAAATTAAACCATAGCTAGGCACTGTATATGCGATAATATTTTTTTATAAGAGCTTTTGTACTTAATTTGTTCCTAGACTTTTACGGGTCGTCGCGTGTGTTTATGTTCAAACATGAAATTGTTTACTTTCCGGAAGTAGGTAAAGGCTGTTTTGGATATTATTATTATTATTATTATTATTATTATTATAAATCATTTAGACATTGATGTAATATATTATTACAACCCGGCCAATTAGTTTGTTTAGTGATAAGTGACTTTAAATTCCTGAAAGGTTACTGGGTTCGATTCTCTTACATGAGACGTCGTGTTGAAAGAAATGCATTGGCTGCACCTTAACATTGAGTAAGAGTCGACTTCTCTGCGAGCGCGGCCGAGCCGAACTCCGGATTAGTCGAACCAGTTGATTCCGGATAGATACTTTAAGCAAAAAATATATGTTTACAAAATTAATTATGACGCCTTTGTATCATAACTATTTGTCACTGGTTGTTTTTAGGTGGTTGTGGTAGTAGCGTTAATACTTATGTTTTTGAAATATACCGTGACACCAATTGTGACACAATGATTTACGCAATACACTTTCTTTTTACACAAATGTTCATGACGATCGATTAACGTTGGATCATAATTGATTGATTAACGTTGGATCATAATCGTGGACGGATGTATGTATTTCTGGGGGTCATGTGACCACACGAGATCCGAGAATTCATTTTAGTATTAAAACGATGTAATTTGGTTGTTAAAAATGTAGTTTTGTTGATAAAAAATTTAGTTTTAGGCTCCAGTTACTCCACTGGAATAAACTTTTGGATTAAAAATATAGTTTTATATCCGATGACCTCACAGAAAATACTTCCTAAATCCGCCACTAATCATAATCAATGGTTTGTCGATCATTGTTTCAAGTTGTTGTGGTAATAACTCAATCATATTATTATTCTCTTTTTTCAACTTAGATATTATATGACCACGGTACGATTTTATCTGACATTATTTTATATAATTGATTATGATGTATAACTTATTTATTCATTAGCATTGTAGCGACATTGACTAGTGACCAATCATATTATTATGATCACAAAAGTTTAAAAGTCTACGGTGTCATTTGACATTTTATTGTAATTGTACATCGTTTCCATTTTATTCGATATAAAAACTAATATAAACTAAACATCATTCCAATCAAATAATATTCTCTAGACCCTTAATGTTTGGTGGTGACATGAGTGAGATCGATCATCATACACGTGACACCTATCGGAGCTCACAACTAAATAAAGAAGTTCATGTCTGCTAATGGGCCGATTTGGTCGTGGTTCAATCATGAGCCCCTTTAGCGTGGTTAGAAGGATCTGACTTCAAAGATGATTAATTTCAACATTGGCGCAGATCGCCTTTTATATCAATTGACCGACGTGGCGCAGATCGTCATCGATCCCTTTATAGCCGAGCAACGCAAGTCGTTCGGCCTCTTACACCCGATGTGACGCATGTCGTCATCAGCCTCAGATAAACGTTATACTTCATTAAACGAGCATCGTAGGTGTTGTACCGCGGACTGTAACCGTACCGTGATGTTCTCCCACTACTTTAAACGTGCGGTAACATCTTTACTCACGATTGTACACGACGGTACGCATACTTTATATGCCGAACTCACAGTTTACATAGCAAAGCATATATATTAAACAGACTTGAGTGTCGGAGGATCTTCCCGAAAACAAATTATGGATCCTCTTACGTCTCTTTTTTGTTGCAAATTCGTTCTCAAGTTTGTTGTATCACACATTGGAGATTCAATTACCCGCTTATCCGTGTAGATTTCATTTGGATGATATCCGTCCTCCTCATGGGTACCCGATTGTTGCATATGTAGGGTGGTTTTTTTATTAATTATAAATATTTGAAACTAACAACTAATTACTTATTTGTATAAAATAAATGTTACATTGTCCATACATGTATCATATATCTTGTCCAAGTAAACCAAACATGACTTATCTCCTCTATGCACTAGCTAGACACCAAACTATACGGGAACTATCCACTTTTTGTGCTCTTTCCATGAAAAAGATGATTTTTTTTTTTTTATAAATTTTATTTTAGAACAAAAGATGATTGTTGAAAAGGGAAAAATAAAAATAAAGAAATTGATAGTTGAAGAGTCAGCCATAGAGTGCACCGTGTAAGTAGCTGACATATATATCCTCCAATGCATGCACGTGAAATAAATATTACTGCAATTATTATATAATCCCAAAAAAATTAGGGGATTGGTTTAAAATGATAAATAGAAATCAGGACAGTGAAAATATAAATTGGGTGATAAGGACAATTTTACTATTCGTTACCCCAAATCTACTGTTTGGTCCAATAGAATTGACTTCAAATCCACCATTCCACTGTTTCGTTGTTTTTTACGAAAATGACATCGAAAAAAAATATCAAATTGGATGTTTAAATAAAGATAACGAAAAAAAGAAAAATATGGTGTAAGAATTACGATCTTTCGATGTTCAGATCAAAAGATATATTTATTTTTATAATTAAATATGACATAATTCAAATTATAGTGGAATAAACACTTGTTATTTTTACCCAATAAAAATTTCCACTATCGTGTTTACATATTTCTACTCTCAATCGTATTTTTTAACAATAAACCCAAAAAATCATATAACATATCAAAAGACATTTGCGGTAGATATTATAAATGATCTAAAAATATATTTTAGAAATTTCAGAATGTATAAAAAAAAAAAAGAATAAAAATATCGCAACAAATACCTTATTTCTTACCGTAAAATACGGATTCTAGAAAATTTAATAAATATATATATATACACACACCGCACTCATTTAGTTTCTATAAAATTTCTTTTATGTCTATCACATTCATTCAGATTTTGTAAAATAGAGATTTGATTCATTTCATTTTAGATAGTGATTTTGTAAATTTAAAAAAGTGTATTTAAAACTATAAAATAAAATTTTCGTTAAAACATACCACCTCCGTCCCAAAATATAAAGTCAGTTTAGATTTTTTTCACACAAATTAAGAAAGTGGTTACGTGTTTTGGAAACATTGATTTTGCTTTGTGGATATTATTCATTCGGGTCCCATAAAACCAATAAAGTATAAAAGTGTGTTGTGGTATTTATTGTGCGATATTTTGTTGTAGGCGTAAACATTCTCTTACTGGATCGACTCCATATTTTATGTTGTATTTAAACTAATTTTATTATACTTATAAGGTAACTAATTATACTTTGATACATCCGATTCAATGGTTAGGCAAGTTATACTGCAGCACACTGGCGACTGGGTTCAAGCCCCGCCAGGGACATAAGTAGTGTGTATTAACCCTTTCGTATCCGGGAAAAAGGTAACTAATCGTAATTACATCAGGTTATTAAATAAAAGAGAGATATGACATGATATATCAAAGATGATTTTAATCAACTGCTTTTACAGATTTGTCTAGTTTTATGGTATCTACTGCAAATGCTCCCGATCACGTCATATCTCAATTCATATTTCATGAGTTACATAATCAAGGATAATTCACTTAGTTAATTTAGTACTCCTCCCGTTCCTATTTAACTATCGTAGTTGTCAAAAACACACATATTAAGAAGAGTGGTTAATACTTTGACTTAACATCAAAATGACAATAACACCCCTTGAATATAATTAATGCAAAGTTGTTTTCAATCTTCAACCTTTTGATAAATATGGGTATATGTAGAAAAATACAATAAATAATGATTTGCAAATATAACTATGATAGATAAAAAAATTTTTTCGATAATCATGATAGCTTAAATAAAAACGGCAAGTAATTCTGAAAGGATGGAAGAGTACTATGACAATATGGGTAGCTCTCTTTTTTATACAAGGAGTTCACACCTTCCATTGATTCACAAGTAAACAATCATAAAAATATAATAAAATTCTTGCCATGCATATCTAGTCAAACACATTTGAATTTCTTTGAGTTTAACACTAAGGTGGCATCTAGTATACATGATGAGATGAGAGAAGTGAATATGAATGGAATAAAAAGTGGATTTGATTCCAGCATTTAGAATAACTAGAAGTCCATATTTTCAAACAAAATAATAATTTTTGAATTAGACGTTATATTTATTTATTTATTTATTAGAGATAAAGTTAAAAAGCTCCTTTTTAGCAGAAAAATAAATAAATATGACATAATTTTTTTTTTTAAAAAAATGACAAACAATTTCAGACGGATAAAATTACACTTTTATAAAGGGGACGCGCATATCATTAATCTTCTACTGCTTGAGTTTGTTTGTTTGTTTTTGTTTTTATTCAAACATCCGTAATTTTTGATTTATAACTCCGATCATAGAAATTTTTTCACCAAAATTCATTTTTTTTGCTCTTTAATTTGAGCCCAAATACGTATCATTCCAACGTAAATTTTGAAAGACGAAAAATATTTGCATTAACCGGAGCATTTTTCTTATAAACAACCGTAATTTTGATTTAAACACCGATCATCAAAATTGTTTCACCAAAGTTCATATTTTTTTTATCTTCATTTTGAGACCTCATTTGATCCTTTTCGACGTAGTATTTGAAAGCCGAATTTAATCGCAGCATTTACACTAACACAGTATCAATATCAGTATCAATATCAGGACACAATATCATATCTGGCTCATATAAGACACACAATATCACTAACAGTATCATATAAGGCACACAGTATCAGTGGTGAATAGAGAGTGGGGTAAAATTAGCCTTTTTAAGAAACTTCAGCACTTATGAAACACTTAGGCAGTAAAATGAACAAATCAGAGTATGCACAACAGTCTAATCAAGTTGAAACATATATAATTGGAAGCAGATTCCGAAACACTTTTTGTGATTTACTATTATACCTAGTCAAGTTAATACTCAGTTTGATTGAAACACTTAAGCACAACTTAACAACTTGAGTTTATATGAGTTGTTTAGCACGCAGGTTCAATTCCTGAATGATATAAATGTAAGTGCAGGATTGAAACCAAGTAAATATGATGTAAACTATGAACGGATTATAAAGAATTAATCAAAGATTTGAATATAATACAAATCAAATGTTCACAGTTCAGTTTATTGATATGCTAATGATACAGATCTAGGAATTCAGCAAACTACACTTCAGCAGAATGTATTACATCAAAGTACAAAACTCAATACATAACATGATGAATTATGATGTTGTAGAAGAATAATTCGACGTAGTATTTGAAAGCCGAATTTAATCGCAGCATTTACACTAACACATTATCAGTATCAGTATCAGTTTCATTTAAGGCTTAATTCAAGTGATTACTTCAGGGCACACATTTCTGGCTCATATAAGGCTCATGTCATCCTTCTTTTGCTGCGTTAATAACGACAAGAAGTCCAAGAATAGTAGCAGTGATAGACTTCACAACGTGTACACGTCCAAGATCCCATATGTCGACCAAAGAAAACAGATTTGCAGCCCTGGCCATTGTGAAACGATCAATAATCGATTTGCTCAATTGAAATCTACCAACGCCAATAGCATAACTAGAACCAACATGAAGCATATTAGCCCAAAAATCAAAATCTTGCTTATCACCACTAATCTTGAACGAATGACAGCCCATACGGTATAAGGATCTACCCCATGGATCGAATATTTAGCAGCCGTTTCTGTAATTGATTCGTCTCTTCCGTCCTTTTTATCTTCTTGGAATGGATCAGGCATTTCAGCCAACACCTACAGGCTTCCATTTGCTCATCAGAAGCTATTACCTCTGCAGTTGTAACCATCAATCTCTTTGGGCCACAAACAAACAAACACTTTTACAATTGATAGCTAGATTTCAAGATTGAAAAGATCAATTTTTCCCCTAAAAAAAATGATCAATTTTTATGATTATGCTGCTTTTTGGAGCATAGCTGTAACTTTCAAATGCAAGTATGCACAAAGAAGAATAAATAAACATGCTTTTCTCTGTTGGTGATTCGAACCTTTCATCAATCTTATCCAAAAAAACCTCGCATCATCAGATTGAACGAATCAAATTGAGCCTCAATGTTATGCGAAATTCGAGACTGAACTTCCTCAAATTTTCAATTAACCACTGTGATCGTCCATGACGTGGTCGGAGTCGGAATCGGAGATCTGGAACGGCACCGGCTGGGTAATATTGGGATTGCGAGGTGGTGGAATGGAATGTAGGAGGAGGAGTGGATGGTAACGTTTTGGAAATTGATGGAGGAGATAATCCGATCATCGCCGTCATCTTTGTGAGTTCAATGATTTCTTCGACTATATCCTATTGGTATAGCCGGGGTTGAACAACTTGAATGGGTAAATAGGGGTATATTTGTTCGGTGAAATTTATTTGTCCTTATTGCAACTAAAGAAATAAGGTGTATTAGCATTTAATTAAGGAAAAAAAAAGTGGACTATAAACTAATTTTTCCTATTTATTATTGCATGGTTTTCTCTAAAAAAAATAACGTGGAAAAAAAATCAGTATTCTCCTCGATTTTATCATACACACAGCTGTATTGGCATTGTCACGCGTAGCATAGTCTTTTTTTAATTTTAAATAATAATAATAATAATAATTAATATTATATAAACGCGTATTTTTGTCATAGTTTGCAATTTGCATGTAGTGTTGAACAGTAGAAAAAAAAAGAAGGTTGGACTGCATGTGTATCCCACCCACTGCTGCGTTTTTCATTGACTTTGACGTTTTGTTTTCGGGTTCGGATCCACTTAAGTTATTACAGTAACGTCCACCGAGTTTTTATCCGAAAATAGATGTCCGACATAACTCGTATTTATATCAAATTATATACATAAACATTACAAAAATACAACATCAGAGTATAATTAATAAGGTTTGACCGACGGACTACGTGGGAAATACGAGATCTATCCTTGGCAAAGAGAATTACTAAAATTAAAACGACTCAAGAAAAACATACAATTCTAGGAGTAGAATAGAAAAATCAAATGTTGAATTCATTACAACATTTATAGTCCGAGTGACGAGAGTTAAACGATAATCCACAAGACTAAAATTTACATGATACAAAGCTTTACTGAAACTACAACGAATCAAAGGAAGTCTAAGCTATTACAGACTTAAAACAAAAGATATCAACAAAAACACTTCCAAAACACCCCAAGGTCACTTCTCGATGTACTCGATCATACTCATAGTCATCAATGTACATGCATCATTGATGTGATACATAAACGAATTAGATCCAAATTTGCTCAAAGACCGATTAAAAGTATCAACAAAAGAACGAGCACAACGACCCTTAGCTAAATGTAACTAAAAATCTTGGTATGTCTCCAACCCTGTAGATGACTGCAGATCTATGAACCTTGGTATAAGGTATCTTTAACTCGATAAGTTTTATGTTTCGAATATTCGATATAAGAATACTCACAAAACGCTTTGAAAGCTTGATGTCCGATGATTACAATGACTCTAAATCTCTTTATATAAAGGTACAAACTCCAAGTAAAATAATAAACTAAGTAATTTGGGATAAAACACCTAATAAAATTCGTCTATGGCCTAATAAAAGCTTAATGGGCTTTCTGGCAACACTTAGGCCCAACATGGGCTTTATTGATTGAAATAAAGGCTTGGACCTAAAATATCAACTAAAAATAAAGCGAACTTCATTTAACGCATTTTTACTCCGCTGAACGCGATTACTAACGATACCACAAAAATTACTTCAGAGAATGCGCTTATTATTTTGAATATAATTTTTAGTTTACGGACCGCAAAATTACTCATCGAACGATACTTTTACAAACTACAATTACATCCCTAATTAAAAACCACAAACTAATCCAAACACATTTTTCATCCAAATATCAAAATACATTCATACATTTTCTTCATCCATGCTTCTTCTCCATCACTCTCTTCCTAAATTCATCAAACTAATTGCTACCATAATCGAAAAGGATGAATCTATCATCAACTTCACCTTCAAAACAACATTGTAGTGAAGAAATTCGTGGAGACTCCATTGACAAAGCTTCAAGTTCAAGCCCTAATGAAGAACACAAAATGATACTTTTTATTGAAGCTTTTAAATCACTAATGTCATGTTTAATACTTGAAAACTATGAATAGGTAACCATTTTATGCTTTTGACACCTTGATATAGCACATATAAGCCGAAAAAATATGAATTTTTGCGTTTTCCGATCACAATTTCCGTACCGGCGTTCATTGACGTTGGAAAACGCTTCTACCTACCATTTATAGAAACACGTCAGTGACAGTGACGTGAAGAAAGCACTATTAACGCCGGGATGGTCGGCGCTTTAAACATCTTGAGGCTTTGTTAAGCAAAACGCTATCAAAGTTGACGTTACCATTGCACTATTAACGCCGCATGACCGCCGCTCACACATACAGTGGCTTTGTTTAGGTTTCAACGGCAACGTTGATGTTTTTGACGTTAGATAGGCATTTGTAACGTCATTACGGACGACGTTAATGTCACAGTAAAGACATGCTTCTGTTTTAGGGATAACGTTGATCCTTATGACGTTATTTTTTCATATGTAACGCCATCTTGGTTGACGTTGAATATTTTTTTCTTAGATAGTTTTTGTTTAGGGTTTAGGGTTTGTGGGTTTAAGTAAACCTCATTTAAGGGTTTAGATTTAAGTAAATCTCATTTAGGGTTTAAGTAAACCTCATTTAGTTTAGGGTTTATGTTTTTTTAGTTTAAGTAAACCTCATTTAAAGTGTATTTCCTCAAATTATGATATTTTTCCATGTTGGTTTTTTCCTTAGAACCAATTGTTTATGATCCCAGCGTGCACATGATATAGAGTATATGGAGGTAAGTAGTATTTAGTTGAAAACATTTTTTTATTTAATACTTTCATTTGTTTAATAATGTCAACTTTTTAATAATATTAATTTGCATTTTGAATGTAATTTAATTAATGTAATGATTGAAGAGGATCAAGCTTTTTTGCTAGGTTCTAATGAGAACACGCTTGAGTCTACGATAGAACCTGAACAACTTTCAATCGACATGACTTCACTATTTATAACCGACAAGGTATGTACTTTGACGTACCTTTATTACAAATATTGAAATTCAGATTGAACTTTTTTTCATTACATTATGTAAATATTACGATTTTCGATCGCATGAAGATGTTACCAAATATCTTAAGGAGCTTGCACGAACAAATGGCATAGTGTTGATAAAGAAGAACTCGGATTTTTCTCGCAAGCGGACTCCTTCATACTATACCAATGTGAGAGGGAAGAAGCACAAAAGACCATTACAAAGGGGGACGTATGAGAAAAAGAGGGTGGTGTTGGAAAAAACAAGGCAAGGGCGTCATCGACAAAAAATGCGGTTGTCCTTTCAAGATAAAACTACTCAGGATAGAGTGAAAGGTGTATGGTCCGTATATGTATTAAATGGGATTCATAATCACGTAATCGTGAAGTACGATGAGGTCATGCATACCTTGGAAGATTAGAAAAGATCAAATTGACGGTTAGACGAATGATCGAGAACGGTATTTTACCCAAAAACATAGCAAGAGAGTTGAGATCTAAATATAGCAAAATTGTACATCAATGAAAACATTGTACAACATTCGCTCGAGGCTAAAAAGGAAGTACGGGAGGGCGGTCAGTGATGCAACAAGTATACAAGTTGGCGGATGAAAGCAAATCGTTTGTTCATTGTAGACAAGCCGATGATGTCGTGATGTATATTTTTGGGTACATACCCATAGTTTGTCTCTTGCTCGATGTTTCCTCCGTAATCTTGATGGATTCTACGACAAGATGAATAGGTACAAGATGCCGTTGTTACAGATTGTCGGTGTTACTTCTACTGAACATGTCCTTTTCAATTGGATTTGCACTTTTGAGTGAAGAAAAGAAAGACACTTACACATGGGCTCTTAATATTCTTCGACAAGCAATAGGCGATCAAAGTGAGCGTATTTGTTGTATAGTGACGGATGTGAGAAGAGGCGTTAATGAATGCAGTACGTGTTGTTTTTCCAAATGCAAAGAGTATCTTATGTAAGTGGCACATTCATAAAGGTCTTGTTGCGAACTTGAAGAAAAAAGATACCACGGCTGAGGAATGGAATAATATCATGAATTTATGGAGTGTTGTTGTTCAATCAACCACAGAGAAAGAGTACAATGACCAGTTGAAGGAATGTGAAGAGGCTTTTGGTGAAAGAGGAATGAGTTACATCACAAGTACATGGTTGGATCCACACAAAGAGTTATTTGTTTCTGCGTGGACAGACTCTGTGTTTCACTTAGGCAACACTTCAACATCGAGGGTGGAAGGAATGCATTCTGTGTTTAAGAATTGGCTATCAAACGGCCTTGGTGACTTAGTGACGGGTTGGGAAGCCGGAGTTAAAATGGTAGAGCAAGAGATTAAGAACATATAAAAATCTTTTGAATTATCTCTATTCATGGATCCCAAATTATTCAGAGACGAGCCAATGTTGAAAGAGCTTAGACATCATGTATCCATATACGCATTGGAGTTGTTAGTTGATGAGTTGAAGAAAAAAGATGGCGAAGGTGATTCGAAAGGGATTGTGGTTGTTATATTCGAAAGACACACGGGTTGCCATGTACACACGAGTTAGCACGGTTTAAAAGAAACCAGATTCATTCCTCTCTCATCCGTTGATGTTCATTGGAAGACGCTTGATATCGAGGGTCCACCGCCAAACGATTCGAGTTAGACCACGCGTCTGCCTTGAATGCATTGACAGAGAAAATCTTAACGGCCACCCCACGGGGAGAAGCATAGGTTGCTTATGAAGATACGTGAAATATGTCAACCGGTAACTACTTCGGCGGATGAACTTAAGACCAAACGTACCAATCGAGGACGGCCTAAAGGATCCTATAACAAGAGAAAGATTAATGAAGATATTTCTACAAAAAGGGATTTAAGTCTACACGAGCATATTGAAGAAGAGTTAATGCGAGTTGAAAAAGAAGCGATTCCTTCGGCAAAAAAGAAAAAAGCCAATGTAAGTACGAGGTCGAGTTCCAGAAGAAGCACCAAAGCGGATTTAAAATGGTATATCGGACACGTTCCGGTGTCGGTCCGTTCTCACGTTTCTAATGTCGTTAATGTTGATGCGGATGGAAATTGTGGTTTTTGAGCCATAGCATACGCAATGGGTCTTCAAGAAATGAATTGGAGTCGGGTGAGAAAAGAGGTGAAAGATGAAATGGTATTGAACAAGGATCACTACATGGCTTTATGTAAGGGGCACGATTATGTGTATGAGAAATGCTTAACTTCAATAGATCACCAGGAAGGATCGTGTAGAGAAAAGAAATACTTTCAAAGCTTCTTAGGATGGGCTATTTGAAATGTCTATGATTGTGTATTGAGCATTTTGTCTCTTACGTTTGGAAATCAAACATTTCTTCCAAGCTTGAAAAAACTTCGTCTGGCCCCAAAACATATATGGTTGGTTCAAGTTGACGGGATTCATTTTGTGTATGCGGAGATGAAAGACAGTTGTCCGGTGCCTAAGGTTCCTAAGGTTTGGCATGATGTTCGTTCGGCGGAAGCAAGTTCTTGGCACGATAAATTACGCCATCGGCTTGGTCTATGGGTAGAATCAAGTTCATGTCCGGATGATTCAACGAAAGACCATCCCGTAATTCTAGATTGATTATGATATAGTTGACCTACTTTTTTGGTGTTCCGATTAGTGTTTACTATTTTGGTGTTCCAAAGTCGGAACAAATTGGTATATAGATTACCAATATTTTTGTTTTACCGCTTCAGGTTTATTTTGTTGAAAGCGGAAAAAAATGGTTTAGATTACCGATTCAGGTTTATTAGCCTTATCTTTCATGGAGTATCTATTTTGCTCTTTCATAGAGTTGATTATTCTCCGTCGTTAATAGTGCCATAAAAACGCCAATATTGATGACATTATGGAGTCCAGAGATCTTAAGTCTCTGGACTCCATAACGCCATCATGGTTGACGTTAATACTACCATAACAACGCCAGGTGTGCTGACGTTACAAAGAACAGAGCTGTTAAGTCTCTGGACTCCATAACGTCCACCCGGATGACGTTAATAGTGCCATAACGACGCCAATATTGCCGACGTTATGAAGAATGAGAGAGTTTAAGTCTCGGACTCCATAACGCCAAAGATGGGTGACGCATTAATAGTGTTATTTCAACGCCAGGTGTGCTGACGTTACAAAGAACAGAGCTGTTAAGTCTCTAGACTCCATAACGTCAGCACGGATGACGTTAATAGTGCCATAACGACGCCAATATTGCTGACGTTACGAAGAACAGAGAGTTTAAGTCTCTGGACTTCATAATGCCAGTATGGGTGACGTTAATAGTGCAAAAAACGCTGTCGAAGTCGACGAATTAAGAAAACCAATAAAACCATCACTTGTTCAATTGTTCATCCAACATAAAACAACATAATTCAACATAACAAATATACACCAACAAGTCACAAGTTTAAGGATAGAAATAATAGAAATTCAAGCCACAAGTCAAAATAACACCAACAAGTCACAAGTTTAAGGATAGAAATAATAGAAATTCAAGTCACAAGTCAAAATTCATTTCACTTCTTCTTCTTGGATGTCTTGGATGTCCATGGGCGCTTATTGATGTCCGTGGGCGTTTAGATCGTCTTTCTCGCAACTTCATCTTCGACCTCTACACTATCGGGGGCATCTACACGAGAAGATCCGGGGGCATCCACACGATAAGATCCGCTGACCAAAAAGTCATAGCTCATATCAATGGCCTTAAGCAAGTCTTTTTTACTTATCTTCGATCGATTTTGCCTAACATCTTCTAAAATCTGCGATCAACTTGCTCTTGCCTTCCTCATCCTAAAATTGGAATTCAAAATTGTCATAAATTTACGCTATGGCATATAAAGATTGAAATTCATGTCTAACTTATACCTGAATCGGATCTCGTTGCTTTCGCCTAGCCACACTTGTCGATTCGGCGACGACGGCTACTTTACACCACCAAGGCATGTATCTCAGTAGTAGTTTCCCACTCAAATCTCGCTTTTTCCCAACCGTATGCCTTTATTCACTAGATGATTACGATAAAACTTGAAATCATCGCCACGCACATCATACTCGACATTATATCCTTTAAAGTACCGCTTTACTTGCCTTCTTCGGGGATCGGCGGTTAGGAATAGATCAGATGTGACCGAATTGACGGACAACGCGTTTGGATGATAAGGCTCCACAATATCCAATGTCCGTATACACCCATAATACCAAGATATGTCGTTATCGACAATGTTCTCTTACTCTTGCACGCATCCCATACAACCTAGATCACCATTTATATTTACTAAAAAGCAACCAAATGGGGGTCTAAAATAATGTAGACTAAGCGATTGTAAAATTATAATAAAAAGGAAAGAATTACTTACATCACGCGAGTTCATCAAATCCAAATCTTCTCTTAAATGTCTAAGTCCAAAAAGGCAATCAGATCACTCATTCCGACACTAGGTTTCCACTTCATTGACATTGGCATATGTCCTTCTACAAAATTATCGCTTCTACGCTGGTCGCAATGATGGAAAATGTTCATAAACCCATGCCTCGTTAAACAAGTGTGTCACGATTCATATGTAATAATGTCGTATTATATTCTTTGAAAAATGCGTAAAATATTGTATAAAACATTCGATACCTCCAAAAGCGTCAAGTAGCCGAGAGACACCCACGGCCTTATTCCCGGTTGCCTTTGAAAGTTGCCGATAAAGATTCGCAAGTGTGGCGGCACCCCACGCCCACTCATTCACCTTATTCAAATCTAACAAGAAGTGAAGATAGGCAATAGGGATCTTGTCACCAGATCGATCTTGAAAAAGTGCACAACCCAGAAAATATAACAAATAGCCTCGCACCGCTTGATCAACCGTAATTCCGTCTTGCCCACATTTACCGGCCAACTTACTTTTCAACCAACTTTTTGACACTCTATGACCGTTGCAATGCTCTAGCTCCAAAGTCACTATACTCGCTTCAATACCAAGGCATTCGCTCACATATTGTGCATAGTCGAATTCTTTTGGAAATGGGACCGATTGATTTCCGTGACCGCAAGTCGTAATACATCTAACATCGTCGAGAGTGATGGTCATCTCACCAAAAGGTAGATGAAAAGTGTTTGTCTCCTGGATGCCATCTCTCAAGAAATCCACATACGATGACTTTATTGGCTTGTGAATACGGAGCATTGAGCATTGTGTAGAATGGCATTTCTCTCAGTCTTGTCATAAATTGATCACTTTCATCCTTAAGATTCCACAAGTGCAGTGAAGTTGTGTATTGATTACATCCAACGAGCCCCCGATCCTATAAAAAAGCAACAATGAAAAAACAAAATGTTATTGACATTTGCTTGAAATACACACAACTTAACAACATATGAATAAACTATATATACCTTTGTTTTCTTCCACAACCCATATGCAAATGCTTCTCCCAATCTTTTAATAATGCAAAATGTGTCCACATACATATCTCATTAGGTGTAGTGCCTAAAGACAATTATCTAATTGTTTTAAGACAAAATTAATAATTCATCTTATTATATGCATTTATGTTTATAATTAAGACACTATCAAAAACTCTAAGTACCTGTTTATGTAATCACATAACTCAAAGTGTATGGCTATACACAAAAGGATTGAAAGTTAGTGAGATGTGCTTAAAATTAACTTAGTCCGTAGCGTTTATTAATCTGAGTATGGGTCTCATGATTAATTTGCTATTAATGCGCCTGAACACTTTTAGTGTGACAAGCCTTTATCCGGACTGGCGGTAATAGGGTACCTAGTGGGGCATTTATATATGATGATAATCATATAGTATCGACCGATTTGATTTGAGTTCTCGATATAATTCCGTGTCGAAAGTCTTATCGAATCACAAGATGATCATATATGGATTAATCTTAATCCTGAGGTGATCACAGACTTCTGCGCTTAGACTAGGGTAGAGTTTGACGTGTTAGTAAGGATCACTTCGAAGTATGTGGTCCAACACTTCTCGTTGGCTCTATTCTGGGATGAGTGAGTAGTCTGTGCTATCACATATATGGAATCCATTCCTTCCCTCGGGAAGTAGAGAGACAGTTCCCTTATTTGTTGACCCTAGAAACTGATCGATCGGCCGAGTTCATATTATATTGAATATGAACTAATTGATCACTAGGGGGTTAATGGTAAATAAGGATAATATGTTTTGAGAAGGGTTTACGGAAATATCCCGAATCGAAATGAATGCGATCTATGGAGGATTTATCCGTATGTAATGATTATATCAAGGACGCTTTCGACTCATAAATTGAGTGTAAGTTATCTATATTCGATAGAGTTCGGCCGGGTTTATGATGGTGTAATCCCGAATTAATAGGTTGGATATAATTATTCGTCTGATGAATAATTTTATTCGATTTATTGTAGCTACCGAATATGGGTCCATGGTCCCCGACGTGGCTCCTAATATAGCATATAGGTTTCTCGTCGTTGCACCTCAATTATAATTAAATAGTGGATTAAGCTATTTAATTGATATGTGGATTAATTGTTTAGTTGGACTAAATAATTAAATACACGGAAAAGACTTTTTCATGACTCGCCCAAATTGGTGTGTTGACCTTTTGACCTAATTGGTCAAATATAGAAATATGCATGACTTATTTGACTAAGTGTTGGGGCATATATTTGCATTAATATATTATTAAGAAATTAGTTTTCTTGGATAATTATTTAATGTGTGATTTATCTTTTATTTGTTAAATGATAATTCATGAAATATTAGATAATAATATGATTTATCCTAATTTGTTTGGGATAATTATTTTATTTATCTTTTATTTGGAAAAAGGATTAATGTAATAATTATCTCTTAATTATTTAATCCTTGGAGGTTAAGTTTTACTCTCCTATATAAAGAGAGTTCTTCCAAGCCTTTTGAAACACACTATTCACGTCACTATTCACAAGAGAAATTGGCTGAAAATTTCGGCCTCTATTCTTAGGGTTCGAGTTGGAATAATCTTCGGGATTATTCCGGTAGCATATCAAGGAGGTCCGGCGGCGGGAAACACCTCCACCTGGTGTTGCTTGGGAGACACACGTTGGAAGGCTGTGGCTTCTCAAATACGTGTTCTTGGAGATCTATCGTTCTTGGAGTTAAGCACCATAAAAAGGTAGGCTCCTAAACCCCCTTGTAGGTTTAGATCTTTTATTTATGTATTTTGTTTCGTTTAGATCTAGATCTGATGCCTTCCGCTGCGTAATCGGGTCAATCCATAATTGATCCGACGATATTACATCTAACAAGCACTATCATAAGGAACCTCTAAATCCTCACCTACACTTGCACATGGCTCTACCCGTGGCCTTGAACTCCTGTGTTCTTGTGTAACACCATCAACTGGAGTATTTGCTCGAATCGATGTCTCAACCGATGCTTGGCATGCCTGAACCGTAACATCAACTTGTGGATTATTTGAATCTCGAGAGCCTCAACAGACTCAACTGTTAACTGCACTATTGCTTCTAAACCATCAAATGTACCATCATTTGCCCCAACACCAACACTTGGAGATGGCTCTACTACCTCTGCATTTGCCTCTACAGTTGCAGATGGCTCAACTACATCCGCATTTACCTCTACCGTTGCAGATGGCTCAACTACCTCCGCATTTGCCCCCACAGTTGCAGATGCCTCAACTACATCCGCATTATGTGCATCAGCTTCACTCTCCTCTCCAGGAGCCTCAAAAGTCTCAACAATTGGCTCTAATGCCATATCTCCTTCAACAATTTCCTCCGTGTTTCTTTTCTTCTCTCGTTTCCGGTTTCTTTTATACCTCAAAACACTACTGACTTCACTTTCATCATTTGCATCACTTGTGTCTTCCGAGGCTCCAGATTGTGTCCTAACCATAATTACCTTAAAAAAAACAAAATACATATGAAATATTAAAATTCCTTAGAAGCAAAAAAAGAAATTCCTTAACCATATACAACTTGTTTCTTTTTTAGTAAGTCATTATGACAATTAACGCTTTTTTCAAGTTCCCAATCACAAGATAACTCATTTCTCCGTGGAAGCTAATCCTGGCATCACAAAGATAATATAATAACATTACAAACACAAGCAAATGAAGAATGCAGTTGAATCAATCCAAAGAAAAAAAACTCACATCCAAATAATTTACAAATGAGTTTTCTAGTGAAATTTCCTAAGAGTTTCTCTATGATATGTTTGTCTCAAAGGGTACTCTCTACGGTGTAATTTGTTTGAGCTCTTTCCATATTGAGCTCTCTATGATATGCTAATAAATGGTCAAATAAGAAATGTAAAAATTTTGGAAAATTTTGTCCGATAACGTCTTCCCCATTAACGTTATGGAAGGAGGACAACGTCGCCCCCATAAACGTTAGGGAAGGAGCACAACGTCGTCCAGGATGACGTTAGGGAAGGATCACAACGTCGCCCCGGCTGACGTTAGAGAAGGAGCACAACGTCTCCCACTTAAACGTTAGTGAAGGAGCACTGACGTCAGTTGTGATGACGTTAGTCGCTTCATCTTCCCCAACGAACGGGAATAGACTGTATGTGACCGGATATGAAGTGTACTGACCGGAACTAAATAAAATCGACGAAAATGACCTAACAATGAAGTAATGAAAGTAAATGCCCTTATTTTACCTTGTATTTGGTTGACTCCCGCCGATTTCACTTTCTTTCCGGCTATTTCACTTCCAATTCCGGCCAAAACAGACTTCTTCCGCGGTCTCTTCTTGCAAGAATATCTCCTCGAATCAAAGCTTTTCCGCTATCTCCTCTCAAATCAAAGCCTTTCCGGCGGTGGCCTTTCTCCGCCTTTCAACTCTGCGTTCCAAGTTCTCCGGCGGGGTCTTTTTTCTCCGGCGGGTCTGATGGAGGGAAGGAGTTTGAATTGGCAATGGAGGTTTTTTATGAAATTGGGAATATGTATATTTTTTATTTGATTTTGGAGTATGTATATTTTTTTTGATTTTGTAAATATATAAGGACTAAAATGTATTTCGAGGAAAGTTTAATTAAAATGTTTTCCAAGTAGTAATTTTGTTGTGTGGTGAAGTAAAAAAATAATAATAAAAATATGTTTTCCGTGGAGTAAAAGTGCGTTCCCAATGTAAGCCGCCAAAATAAATAAACAAACACTCCAAATAGTCTTCACGAGCCCAATAACAAAAATAATAGGTTTAATTTATTTATTTTCAATGGGAATCGATCAATCACATTCTCGGGTGGGAACAATATAACGAGGGGTAAGTACAAATGTAATTAATAGGAAGTAGAAGCATTGAATCCAAACAAGCAACAACAACGAGACAATAACATAACAACCACATATGTTCAAGGTCTCACAACTCGCAATAGTACAACTAGTAAAACTCAACAACACAAGGGAATGAGTTTCAAAAAGTCCAAGCACACTTTGCATGATGAACAACCGCACTACGACATAGTCAAACCCTTAAAAGGCATAAGGCTCCCGCACTAAGTGAAGTCCAAGTGATGTGATTCTCGATCGAATCGAGATCACACTTTGCCCAGAAATATATCGGGATCAATAACGAGCTAAAAACCTAACCTAGAGAATCCAAACTAGGATAGGGTTAGAACGCCACAACGTTCGCTCACAACGCTGATAAGTTCTAAAGGCGATCCTCTACAACGAAGAGAATCTCACTCGCAAGTGATGATAAAAGTCGACTCGACCTTTAAGAGAAATTTTATATCAAGAATAATGTGTGTAATACAATGGTTGGTGTTTGCCTTATATAGACTTACAACTCAAAGAAAAAACAACATCTAAGCAATGTGGAGAAATTTTCACTTAAAAATGCGCCTAAGACCCCTATTGGGCTTTCTAGTCTTATTTAGGCCCAAATTGCCTTTTATTAAAAAGAAATAAGCAAAACAAAATGAAATAAAATTCATAATGTAAATAAAGCCCAAAAATCGCAATCCATCAATAAGGCCTTCACAAGGGTTGGTCTTATGCTTCCCAAAAGCAAGATAAGTAATTCAAATCGTATTCTCGTGCCCAATAGTATAAACAACACATTTTTTGGGCGTTTCTTGAGCCTTCTCGGTCCACATTATTTTAGGTCCTCGGACGGATCACATCACCAAGGCATTGAGTCTTCCCGACCTGGCGCCGAATCTCCGGGTTGCGATGTAGAGTCGTGCCTCGCCAAGGACAATGATACTTTATCTTTTAGACTCTCAAGTTTGTATTTAAGCATTTAAACTAGCCACTTGCTCCACATAAAAGGCTTCAATGGACTACTAGACATTAGACAACCCTATGTTACATCGCTTAGCACGTGTCACTTAAATGCTAGATTTTAATCCAATACCCACAAGGCAAATGAAAATGGTTTCCGATGATCCCGAACATTGATGAGAGTCAACTCGACTTCATTTTCCTACATGTTTTATACCCGATTTGACTCGTTTTACCCGATTCCGGGAATATTTGGCTTGGTTTCACGATTTACACCACGATTTGTATTTACGAGACCTAGGACGTAATGTCCGGAAATCTCGATGTTTAAGGTGTTTTTGGTACACTCTCGGTCACCCTAGTGTATCGTAGGGTTATGTGCGTTGTTGTTTTTGGTGTTTTTCGTAAACTAGGTGTACGAGATATCCGGAAAACGCGCTTTGAGCTTCGAATGGTGAAAATCCACTTTTGGGAAGAAACGTTGATGGGCCACCGCCATACATCACAAGCCGTGGCCTATGAACAACAGAGAGTGTCACAAATCGACTGCTCATAGGCCGGCGCCCATAAACTGTAGGCCACGGCTTATAAGATGCTGTGAGTTAAGAAAATCTGCTGCCTGTCATAGGCCACGGCCTATGAATTAATCACAGGCCACCGCCTACGAGTTGTTTTGCCCATTTTACCCTGTTAACACTATAAATACCCCCAAAATTGTATTAGGTCTACCAAGTTCAATCTCCCAAAACGTAGGTGAGTCATAGTGTCCTCCTCCCAGTGACATGCAGGTAAAAACACAATGGGAACGGCTACTTTCAAAGGTAATCACAGATCCAGAAGCAGAAACTTTGCAATGGAAAGCACATACATATCACATTGAAGTTACCTCTCTAATCCTTTTAAATAAGTACTCAAATATACGTGGAGTAATCCCACAATCTTCATGGAGCTTCCCATACGTCTGGTCGATCTCACCCATCATTATTGTGTATGTTTTTCCACTGCCAGTCTAAACAAAAATTCAGATCACCAATATTTGCCCATAAATTACCTCAGAACCATGTTCAAAAATCTCGAATTCAGTTTGAGAGCTCTCTTGCCTCAAACATCTCCAATATTCTTGTGATACCTTCTCTATGTTGGTCAGCGGCCTAATTCGTATTAAAACCTTCAATAGACGCCAATTGTGAACGAAAATAACGGATTCATCAATACAAAGAAATGAATATACACCATACCCGAAAGTCCATAAAAAAAAACAAAGGGCGTTTGTAATATCCCGACTTTTCAAAAGCGATCGTGTGGCTTTTCATGAAAATAATATTATAATTTACTGATTTGAAGTATTTGATGTATTACTTTTATATGATTAAATATACGTTATATTATTATGTTTTATCAACGAATTCTATATAAAATATAGGGGAATGAGGAGAATGATGAAATATTTCATCAATCAATAGAATGACGAGCTTTTTAAAAACTTTTGCATAAAGACAAAACTATTTATTCATCGTCGAAATTCACTTGTGTTCAAATTCACCTGCTTAAATTCATCGAATTTAAATTCATCATTTAAATTCACTATTTTTCAAAATTCATCGCCGAAATTCACTAATTTTCGGATTCACTCGTCGAAAATCACTATCGAAATTCACCGATTTCGGATTCACTAGTGAGATTCACCGATTTTCGGGATTCACTGCTTGTCCTTCTCGCTATAAAATTATGCAATTGTCCTTCTCCTATAAAAATATGTAGTTGTCTCATTACTTAAAAATATTTCGATTATGTGTCTTATCCCTAATTTTCCATAAAATATATGAAATTATGGTATAAATAGTATGAAATGTTAATCTTTATAATTTAGAATAGTTAGTAGTAAAATTTAGTAATAATAGTAAAAGTAATCATTTTGTACGATTTTAGTAAATCGGATGATCGTGTCGATTTACGTGGGTATTTGTGGTATTTTATTGTAGATTTATAACCCGAGACCCCGAGAATCGACATGTTGAAGTATAATCATATCTCTGAAAGGATTTAGAGAGTGTCACGAGCTTAAATGGTCAATCGAATTGCTTAAGTGGTCAAGTGACTAATCGATTCGATTAAGTGGTAATCGAAAATATCTTCGACAAACGAATGGCTCAACAAAACGACATTATCTGAAGAAGAGTCTTTCACGAAAGTTGTAGATTTTCCCGAGAGATTTCCGATGCCTCTTGAATCATGATTTTTGGAGATCCAGAACTCGAGATATGAATTTTATAAGTTATATATAATTATAATTATAAATATCTACGGAGCACATGCTGATTAATCAAGGAGGTGGAGATCATCATTACACCGGCCCAGTCCGGCCTTCTCTCGGACCGGTCCGGCTTGAAGACTTTTTTTCTATATAAAGAGCTCGGTTGCAGATCAAACGGAAGGTACCAATATATATATATCTACTATATATATATATATATATATATTCTCTCCTTATTTTCTTTTTAGTAGTAGTTTGTAAATAGGCCTTAAGCCAAAAAAATAATAATCTCGTAGTATCGTTATAATGCTCGAGAAATTATCGGAAGTTCGGTGTTGTTGAAGTCGTTGTAATGTCCGGAAGAATACAACTCTGATTCAACATTTGTATCGGTAAATTTTCTTAAGTATTTATGTTTGTTTTTATCTTTTTCGTTGTTATAATGTTTTTAGGCTAACTCTAATAACTAGCCAAAGTTATGTAATAGTTTTATTTCGATCTTTTCGGTAAAGGAATGCTGTCTAATTAAAATTTACTAAAATTGAGTTAATTGAATCTTTTTCTATTTTGTAACGTATAGATAATATTCGGATTGACGTAATTAACCAAGATGAATCGCACCATATAACCTAATGATGAACTGACCAGAGAAGTTAGGATATGAGATAAAAGATAGAAAAACCGGAGGGTAAAATTGGCCGAGCGTAAAGCGTGACAACGGAATTCTATTTCCTACCCGGGGGCAGATTTGTCTTGGGAAAGATTAATCTTATTAAAATTGTGCTCGAGATTGTAATAATGTTAAAATCAACAGTTTAATTAAAACTAACACCGGAAAGTTAAATCGATCCGCCTGACAACCGGAGCCTTTTGAATAACATCGGCCGTCTGACAAACGGAATAACCTCTTTTATCCGGGTAGATTTGTACTGCACTGCTCGTACTAACTAAGATTAGCATGGGCGCTTGTGGAGATTGAATCGATGACAATGACATATGACAATTTCATACGCCGTGTGAGGAGGAATTGTTAACCTCGTGGAGTGCACCGCTTCATTTACTCTATTGACCTAATATAAAAGGAAAGATCGAGCACATTCCATTTATTGAAAAGATCGTATAATTCAATTATATAAACTTTGGCTAGTTCTATAAACTTATCTGTCTAGTTATATAAATATATTGGTATCTATATATTTATATTTATATATATATTTTGCAATCTATGTACATTTATATATATTTATATATCTATATATATTATATTAGAATAACTTTTAAATTATGTATTTATTTTATGTTCAGTAGAATAGTAGTGATATGTGTTATAAAATTACGGTTTAGATCGAGTTAATAACAGCTCTTTGGTGTTTAACCACACTTAGAAGAATTACCAAGTTTCCCTGAGGATTTGACACTCTGACTCACCACACTAGCACTACAGTTTGACCCGATACACTGTCGGTTAAGGACTGATATTAGCACTAGAAAAGGTCACGTCAGTATTTCAAGTGTATTTATATATATATGGCCGATATATATAAATAATTTGGAGATAAATCCGATTTTAAGTAAAAAGGGCAATTAAGGAAAACAAGGGATTAGGTTAATTATTGGGATTAGCCTATTTAAGGGGAAATTAACCCAGTAGTTTCCCTAATCTTTTAAATCAGAAATCTCCTCCTTAGAAGCCTCCTCTTGCGTGTGAGAGTTGGAAGAAAAACGCGGCTAAGAGCGTAAGAAGATCCAACGAGAGTTTCTGCGATATCTCATGGAGTTTTCAACCGTTTTTAGATCCGCGAGAAGCGTTGGAATCGTCGTGAAAGGAGCGCCGCTTTCAACACTCCAAGATCAGAGCTTTGTTAAGGTTATCTGCAAGAAAAGATCAGGTTTTGCTGGTTTTTCTTAGAGTTTGAAGGTTGGATTAGCTTGCTAAAAGGTAAGAGGCTCTTCCTACAATTCTAATTATGGTTATTGAGGTTTAGATCATGTTTTAAGACGCTTAGATGCAAGAAAGTTGTGCTTTTTCGTTGATCAAAGGATCATAGACGCTTAGATATGTTTTCTATGTTTTTCTCGAGTTTAATTCGATACCACTTAGGTCGTAAACAGATTTGAAATCGTGTTTAGAAGATTTAGCGCTTTGGGAAAACCCAGCGGACGGGCGTCAATTTGTCGACGGGCGTCCGAGACCCTAAGAGCTCCGTGACGGGCGTTTGCAATAGGCAGACGGGCGTCTGAGGTCAGATTTTTGATTCAGGATGTAGCTGTTTTTGACGGACGGGCGTCCGAGGTTAGTGGACGGGCGTCTGATTTTGGACGGGCGTCCATAAGGGTCCAAACGGGCGTCTGGCCTGTTTTACTTTGTTTTCACTATTCTAGCACCTTAGTTTGGTTTTTTACTTCATAATCATGTTATTATTGTTTTAAACCCTTAATCATAATATGTTAACATTAATTAAACATAAACAAGCTTCGATTGAACTTCTGATTCGCTCGGGCTAAAAACACCGAATGTACTCTTAAAGGGAGTTGAAGTTCGGATCCGCTCGGAAGGGCATGAAAGGGCTTGTGCTTTGATGAATTAGTATTCATCAATGTCCGTGTAATTGCTAGGCCTTGTCCGTGTCTAAAGGGTCTAAGAAAGAGAGTTGAGTTTGTGAGGAGAGCCGAGGAGCTTACTTGAAAACACTTAGGTGGCTAGATAATAACCATTGATAATTACATACTTGCATAGTAATAAGATTAAACATCATGTCATCCTTGGTAAGGCACAAGACTATATCGCAATGTGTAGGCCTTCGGATAGAGCGAGTAAACTTGGCCGGCCTTTCTAGAGGCACCAGGAGTAGAGGTACTGTTGTGGATAACTTTGTCGCCATTGAGGGCACCAGAGTAGAGGACTTCACCTAACGCGTATACTATCGGGACTAGCCTGCGGCTATTGGTGAGACACACCAATAGGTTGCACCCATATGTCTCATGGTGGGCAAACCACGCGTAGTGTCCTTGAATGCCGATGTAACAAAGATAAGCTAAGTTAGAAACAGCTTAGTCATGACATGTTGATGGACATGGAATGAACCCTAGATTGAGTCGGTATCATAAAGATAATTATTATAATAAAACTTGTTAAAGAACCTTAATTGAATTGTAACTTCTACTTCTTATTGAGTACTTTGTACTTACCCCAAATGCATTGTTTTTTTCTATGTGTTGAGGAGAGAAGATGAACAGTTGGACAGATTTCGAGGTAGACTTTGATGACTACGCTTGAAGACGCCAAGTTGAAGAGTTTATTTATTTATGTTTTAATTATTACATTAGACTTGAAGTTTCGCTTGGGAACTTGTAATGACTTTCTAGTTTTTCTCTTTTGAGATTGTCGATGCGTTTTAGTTTTCGCTTGGTATTCCAATGTAATAAATGTTACATTTCTATCCAGTAGTATGTCGATTTCTATTCTTAGTAGCATTTATGATGTTTCGCTTTAGTCTTTTGAGCTTCCGCTTTGCTAAACTCGACACGACGTAGTAGAGGCTTACGTGTAATATTAGATTTATTTAATATTACACGTGCGTAGCTGCGCTTCGCTTCGGATAAGGACTCGGTATCCGGGAGTGGGGCGTTATGGCCGCTTCTCCGACACCACACCGAATCTATGGGTTTTGGCACCAGAGTAAAATTGCCTTTCGGACAATCGATCCTGTAGCTAAGAATCGACTTTCCGATTCGTGGTTGATTGTTTTGCTTTGTGGTACCACACTAAAAATGATGATGGTGCAAATAAAGGGCTCAAAAACAAACTCAGACATTGTGATCTTTCCGTAAAGAATGATTTTCAACAAGCTCAAAATGCGGGACTTGAACCAATTGCTCACCACCGACAACGGAAATATCTGAAATGAAGTTATACAAGCTGAAATGAAGTTATACAAGTTGAAAACAAGCAAAATGTAAGCGAGAGTTCAAAGGAGAATTTTGTTTAACACCTTCAACCACAAAACGGTTGAAGGTGGTTATAGTCATTTTCAGTTGAATAATTTAGTTATAACCGACTCCTCAACTGCAATAGGTTCTAGCATAGCTTATATATACATGTACTAACATCAATGTAAAGTAATTCAGTTTTTATGATCAATAAATGAACTTTTCCTTTCTTCCATCTTTCTGTTTTTTCTGTTTTTCGTTTTTCCAGTTTTCTTTCTTGAAGTTCTATAGATTTTAGAACTTCTTCATGGTATCAGAGCAATTGCGCAAGCTGCTGCGTTTGATTGTGATCTTGAGAGTATCACGTTTTTTTCGTTTTGTAGCTGAATTCATACACATTCAGAACCTTGAGAGTGTTCTGCTTTTCCTTGGTATTATTGGTTTGTACAAAGTTTCTGTTTGATTCCTGGCAGTTGGTCAACAATGGCGAATCAAGAAAACACTTCAAGAACTCTTGAAGGCAATGTGTCTTGTGGTTAGTACTTCTAGTCAATTTTACTTGCATCCTAGTGAAAATCCTTCAATACCTATAGTATCTCCTCCTCTTGATGCTCGAATTATCATTCTTGGGCCTGCTCGATGACAATGATGCTTGAAACCAAAAATAAGTTAGGTTTTATTGATGGTACGATCAAGAAACCTCATGTTAATGATCACCGTATAGAATCCTGAGTCAATGTAATACAACAAATTCTTACTTGGATAATCAAATCATGATTCATATAAAGCACAGTGTAATGTGGATTAAATCACTAGAGATATGTGGTTAGAATTGGAAGATCGTTTTTCAAATGTGGATTATTTCAGAGTGTCGATTTGGTTGAGGAAGTTAATGTGATTAAACAGGCTCTTATACATTACTTCTTATTTTACAAAATTGAAAGCTAAATGGGATGAAATAGATATTTTAAAACCTGCTCCTCATTGTGATTGTGGACATCCTTGTGCCTGTAATATCGAGTGCAAGATGATAGATTTTGTAGAGGCCGATCATGTAATCCGGTTTATGAAAGGATCGAATGATACTTTTGCACTGTAAGATCACAAGTTTATCTCGGTCTACCCTCTCTCGCCTAGTTTGAAGCGACCTTTTTGCCATGGCTATCAAATTTGAAAGGCAGCGTAATATGCTCTGTGGCATCCACAAGGGTCGATATTGCAGCTTTTTGCTAATCAAGTTCAAAGAGGCGTAATAAGGCAAATTATCGATCTTCTACACAAAGAAAGGTATCAAAATCGAATCATCCGGAAATCAAGGTTATACTAGAACTAATACTAACAAAGAAGAAAGTGCAATGTTCTCACTGTGGATATAATGGTCATACTGTTGACAAATGTTACAAAAAGAATGGTTTCCCACCAAGATGGAAATCAAGACCAAGAATCAACATGGTTAGTCAAGAAGATGGTCCAGATTCAGACGATTCGGTTCGCTTTATGGTTCAAAGACATCAAAATCGATTAATCACCACAGGATCGATGTCTCAATTAATGAAGATGATAGAGGTCGTAAAAATGATGGCAATCCTGTCAGAAATCAAGTGACTCGCTTTCACCACCAACTTTAAACCAGATCCTACCGAGGTTCAAGGTTTGTCTAAGACTTTATTGGATTGTAGATTCAGAGCTAAGGCATCATATTGTTTATGATGATAGTTTGTTCATCACCGTAAAACATGTTAATGAAGCTACAGCCACTTTACCTAATGGTCAAAACATTCCTATAACCTATATAGGCAGTATAAAACTTAATGACCAACTGATCTTGTCACAAGTGCTTTGTGTACCTGGTTTTAAATACAACTTGATATCCATTAACAAACTAACCTCTGGTTCAGATATATCTGTTTTGTTTGTTTCTAACAAATGTTTGATACATGACAAGTCCAATGGGAAGATGATTGGATCACCGGTGCGACAAGGGCCTATACATTCGGAATCGGCATGCATAAGTCACACTCGCATTAAGTGCACATACACAAGTTCCACTATCGTATGCAATTGAAGCAGATATGCTATGGCACTATAGATTAGCCATCTTTCAAATACTAGAACCGATTTTTTACATAAGAACAGTAGTCGATCGTGTTCCTAAAAATTCTCAGATGCTATGTGTGTCCTTTAGCAAAACAAAAGAAATTACCTTTTCCTATGAGTACTACTCACATTAGTTCCATTTTTGACTTGGTACACATGGATATTTGGGGTCCTTATAGGCAACAAACTATCCATGGACAGTCATATTTTCTAACAATTGTAGATGATTTTAGTAGATATACTTGGGTATACCTCTTGAAATCTAAAGATGAAGTAAGACATGTTATTTCTGCATTTTATTTCTATGCTGTAAATCATTTCAACAAGACTATAAAAGTTATTAGGTCTGATAATGGCCAAGAATTCAAATTCACAGAGTTTTATGATGCAAAAGGCATCATTCATGAAACAAGTTGTGTAGACACTCCACAACAAAATGGTGTTGTGGAGAGAAAACATCAACACGTCATGAATGTTGCCAGAGCATTAAAAATACAGTCTCACTTACCATTAAATTTGTGGGGTTATTGTGTCTTACATGCTGTCAAGCTGATAAACATGTTACCAACTCCTATACTTAATAACAACAATCCCTTCTTTATGCTTCATGGAAAACAACCTAATTATGACATATTGAGAGTATTTGGTTGTCTTGTTTTTCTTGCACATCGCTAGCTGCAAGGACAAAGTTTGATGCAAGGCAAGAACTTGTGCATATTTGGGGCATGCAGATCATCGTAAAGGATATACATTAATAGATATATCCACACAGAAGTTTTTGTTTCAAGAAATGTTGTTTTCCATAAACAGCATTTCCCATTTCTCATTTTACAAAAGGAACCTTTACACAGCAATTGGTCTTTTCCTATACCTAATTTTTCTAATATTTGTGATTTTCCTCGCTTTCCAATCCAGCTTGTTGAAATGCATAACACTTCATCATTCAGATACCCAACTCCAATTCCGTATGATCACAAAACAATAATCATGAATCTGAGGAGGAATCTACAACTCAAAGTTCTACATCCAATTTTCCTCGTTGTTACATCAAATCCACCAATGTTAGAAGATCCACAAGAGAAAGGGAAGACTCCATCATTTCTAAATCAAAGTACATCCGCAATCAAACATCTCAAACAACACCTTATCCTTTAGATTCACCACAATTTCGAATATTTCGACAACTACAAGGCATATGTCATGGCAAAGAGACAAAATACCGTAACCTACAACTAATAATCAGTCACAAAGAAAGAATGGCAGGTGAGCCATGAAAATGGAGATTGATGTCTAATCAAGACAAATACCTGGCGAGATAGTGGATCTACCACCAGTGAAAAACAAATATGGGTGCAAATGGGTATATAAGGTCAAGTATAAGTTAGATGGATCTATTGAAAGATATAAAGCTGTGGATTAGTTGCCAAGGGCTACACTCAAACTTATGGCATAGATTATGAAGAAACTTTTTCTCCAGTGGCAAAGATGAACACAGTCAGAGTTTTGTTAGCACTAGCAGCTGCAAAAGGCTATCATCTACATCAACTTGATGTAAATAATGCCTTTTTGCATGGTGACTTGACAGAAGAGGTGTATATGAAGATCCCACAGGTTTTGAAGCTCCAAAAGGCAAAAAGTATGTAAACTTGTCAAGTCCTTTATGGACTTAAACAGTTAGTAGGCAAAGTGGAACCGCAAATTGATGTACATTACACAATTTGGGATATCAACAGAGTAAACATGATTATAGTCTATTCACAAAGAAGACTGGCAACTAATTCATTGCTGCCCTAGTTTATGTGGATGACATAGTACTAGCAAGTGACAACATGGATCTCATTGTTGAGCTCAAGTCTTACCTACATAATCTGTTCCAAATCAAAGACCGAGAGAATTAAAATATTTCTTAGGTTTAAGTTGCAAGATCTACCAAAGGCATTTCGTGTTAAAGAAAGTATGCACTCAACCTTCTTGCACATATGGATTTTCATGTTGCAAACCTCGCTTAAAACACCAATGCAGAGTAAGGTTCATTTAACAAATGGTTATTCGTAACTCCTCCCCGACAACACCATGCATGTAAGTCCTGCTGGTAAATTGCTATACTTAACTATTTCCGCACTCAGATCTATCTTTTGTTGTTCATCAATTGCTTTCAATTCCTTCGCACCTACATTCAATCATCTTCAAGTCGCCAACAGACACTAAGGTACATCAAAATGGCTCCAAAGACAAGGCATTTTTTTTCCCCAAAGAACAAATGATCTAAAACTCACAAAAGATTCATGATTCGGACTGGTGGTTGTCATGACACAGTTATGTCCATCACAGGATATTTTGTATTTTTAGGCACAACATTGATCTCATGGAAGTCCAAAACAACCCACAAATAAGAAGTTCAGCAGGTTTAATATAGAGCAATGGCTTTAGGTGTTTGTGAGCTACAATGGCTCTCTATATTCTACAAGACTGCAAGTTTGCTCCTATACCAATTCCTATGTTTTGTGATAGTCAAAGTGCAATGCATATAGCACATAATCCAAAGTGTTCCATGAGAGGACAAAACACATAGAGATTGACTCGCCATGTGGTAAGAGAAAATGTACAATCAGTTTAGTCAAGTTGTTGCCAAGTGAACACTGTAATCCGCCAAGTGACATTCTAACAAAACCATTAGATGCACCTGCTTTTCACTACCTCCTTTCAAAACTACATACCTCAAACATCTATTCCAATCTTAGTTCGGGCTTGAGGGGGGTGAAATGAAGTTATACAAGTTTCTAAAATGAAGTTATACAAGTTGAAAACAAGTCGAAAACAAGTATGTAGTTCAAAGGGAGCATTTTGTTAACACCTTCAACCACAAAACGGTTGAAGGTGGTTATAGTCATTTTCAGTTGAATAATTCATTATAACCGACTCTCAACCGCAATAGGTTCTAGTAGGTTCTAGCATAGCTTATATATACATGTACTAGCATCAATGTAAAGTAATTCAGTTTTTATGATCAATAAATGAATTTTTCCTTTCTTCCATCTTTCTGCTTTTCGCTTTTCAGCTTTTCTTTCTTGAAGTTCTATAGATTTTAGAACTTCTTCAATATCCCTAAACGCCTTAGAAAACTTCCGCTCTTTCGTGACTTGATATTCAAACCCTATTCACTACCTTGAACGGAGTACTTTGAGCTGAATTCGCTCGGACTGAGCTTTTCCTCCTACCTTCCTGAAAACCTAGGAGTCACATTCGCTTTGCTAAACATCACCTGGTGATGATTATACATATTATCTATCTCTTGCGATGGATCTGGAATGCAATGGAGAGGTGACCTGGAAGATGGAGGAAGAGGAATATGGCTCCCTAACATTGTCGGAATCGTTTTTCGTGATCTTCTGGAGTGATAATGAGCACGTGGAATTGAACGAAATGATGAAGAATTGTCCTTCGCCATTGATGGATTCAGCTGCAAAATGGTGGAGCTTTTTCAGATGCAGAGGAGTGTCATTGAGTATGTTTATCAGCAAATGGAGAGTGGGGTGGGGTGAGAGATAGAAACGCTTTATCCCTGCCTGTTTTCAAATTCAATTTTAGGTTCCGTTAAATTGCACTTTAGTATACAAATTAGTTCATTATTATTTTTTGGCCCAGCTAGAAAGAAGAATAAAATAAGATG